>CM049870.1:16724446-17176946 GCA_027474115.1 Schizopygopsis malacanthus
ATGATACAGAACATCTAAAGTGCATTCTAACTTTCTGCTTTTTGCAACTTTCTGCATTTTTATATAAAACAATGTCCTCAATTTAACTGTAAATACTGTAAATACACTTGACTTAGCAGCATCAACAATCTATTTTAGTCCAAATAACATGGTAGCAAACCCCTCATTTTTGAGTGAAGGAAATTATGTAAACATTACAGAACAATATAAAGGAATTTGCTTTAATTTTAACTAAATTGCAGTCACTGAGTCTTCCTCACTCAACCCATCTTTCACTGAAAGTTCTCAGTACTCACAGTTTAAGAATGGCAGGTTGTCATGCAGGAAACACAACTGTATGTTCTTTCTCAGCTGTATATGTTAACTTAAGACATAACCTAGACTTTATCATTCATTTTCTCCCAAATTCTACAGTAAAACCCAGTGAAAGTTGACACAGACAGAGTCATGGTTATCCTGAAGAAGAATTCATTCCAATTTTATTGTTAACTGTGAAGGAATTTGAGTAATTCCTGTATAAATGTCAAGGAGTGCTATAATGCATTGTGACAGACTTTGCCATTCATTTTCTCCCAAATTCTACAGTAAAACCCAGTGAAAGTTAACACACACAGAGTCTTGGGTGTCCTGAAGAAGAATGTATAGAAAATCTCATGTTAACTGTGAAGGAATTTGAGTAATGCCTGTATGAATGTCAATGAGTGCTATAATGCATTGTGACAGATTTGCCATTCATTTTCTCCCAAATTCTACAGTAAAATGTCATGAAAGTTGACACAGACAGAGTCTTGGGTGTCCTGAAGAAGAATTAATTCCAATTTTATTGTTAACTGTGAAGGAATTTGAGTAATGCCTGTATGAATGTCAATGAGTGCTATAATGCATTGTGACAGATTTGCCATTCATTTTCTCCCAAATTCTACAGTAAAATGTCATGAAAGTTGACACAGACAGAGTCTTGGGTGTCCTGAAGAAGAATTAATTCCAATTTTATTGTTAACTGTGAAGGAATTTGAGTAATGCCTGTATGAATGTCAATGAGTGCTATAATTCATTGTGACAGACTTTGCCATTCATTTTATCCCAAATTCTACAGTAAAACCCAGTTAAAGTTGACACAGACAGAGTCATGGTCATCCTGAAGAAGAATTCATTCCAATTTTATTGTTAACTGTGAAGGAATTTGAGTAATTCATGTATAAATGTCAAGGAGTGCTATAATGTATTGTGACAGACTTTGCCATTCATTTTATCCCAAATTCTACAGTAAAACCCAGTGAAAGTTAACACACACAGAGTCTTGGGTGTCCTGAAGAAGAATGTATAGAAAATGTCATGTTAACTGTGAAGGAATTTGAGTAATGCCTGTATGAATGTCAATGAGTGCTATAATGCACTGTGACAGATTTACCATTCATTTTATCCCAAATTCTACAGTAAAATGTCATGAAAGTTGACACAGACAGAGTCTTGGGTGTCCTGAAGAAGAATTTATTCCAATTTTATCGTTAACTGTGAACGAATTTGAGTAATGCCTGCATGAATGTCAATGAGTGCTATAATGCATTGTGACAGACTTTGCCATTCATTTTCTCCCAAATTCTACAGTAAAACCCAGTGAAAGTTGACACAGACAGAGTCATGGACATCCTGAAGAAGAATTCATTCCAATTTTATTGTTAACTGTGAAGGATTTTGAGTAATTCATGTATAAATGTCAAGGAGTGCTATAATGTATTGTGACAGACTTTGCCATTCATTAAAGAAAATCCCAAATTCTACAGTAAAACCCAGTGAAAGTTAACACACATTCCAAGAGTCTGTGGGTGTCCTGAAGAAAGACTGTATAGAAAATGTCATGATAACTGTGAAGGAATTTGAGTAATGCCTGTATGAATGTCAAGGAGTGCTATAATGCATTGTGACAGACTCTGCCATTCATTTTCTCCCAAATTCTACAGTAAAATGTCATGAAAGTTGACACAGACAGAGTCTTGGGTGTCCTGAAGAAGAATTCATTCCAATTGTATTGTTAACTGTGAAGGAATTTGAGTAATTCCTGTATAAATGTCAAGGAGTGCTATAATGTATTGTGACAGACTTTGCCATTCATTTTCTCCCAAATTCTACAGTAAAACTCAGTGAAAGTTGACACAGACAGAGTCATGGTCATCCTGAAGAAGAATTCATTCCAATTTTATTGTTAACTGTGAAGGAATTTGAGTAATTCCTGTATAAATGTCAATGAGTGCTGTAATGTATTGTGACAGACTTTGTCATTCATTTTCTCCCAGATTCTACAGTAAAACCCAGTGAAAGTTAACACACACAGAGTCTTGGGTGTCCTGAAGAACAATGTATAGAAAATGTCATGTTAACTGTGAAGGAATTTGAGTAATGCCTGTATGAATGTCAATGAGTGCTATAATGCATTGTGACAGACTTTGCCATTCATTTTCTCCCAAATTCTACAGTAAAATGTCATGAAAGTTGACACAGACAGAGTCAAGGTCATCCTGAAGAAGAATTCATTCCAATTTTATTGTTAACTGTGAAGGAATTTGAGTAATTCCTGTATAAATGTCAAGGAGTGCTATAATGTTATTTGTGACAGACTCTGCATTCAATTTTCCTCCCCAAATTCTACAGTGAAGGAAAAAACCTGTATGAATTTCAGTGAAAGTTGCCATTCATTTTCTCCCAAATTCTAACAGTAAAAAAACACACACAGTCTTGGGTGTCCTGAAGAAGAATTCATTCCAATGTATTGTTAACTGTGGGAAGGAATTTGAGTAATTCCTGTATAAATGTCAAGGAGTGCTATAATGTATTGTACAGAATTTGCCATTCATTTTCTCCCCAAATTCTACAGTAAAACCCAGTGAAAGTTGACACAGACAGAGTCATGGTCATCCTGAAGAAGAATTCAATTCCAATTTTATTGTTAACTGTGAAGGAATTTGAGTAATTCCTGTATAAATGTCAAGGAGTGCTGTAAATGTATTGTGACAGATTTTGTCCATGTCATTTTCTCCCAGATTCTACAGTAAAACCCAGTGAAATTAACACACACAGAGTCTTGGTGTCCTGAAAGAACAATGTATAGAAAATGTCATGTTAACTGTGAAGGAATTTGAGTAATGCCTGTATGAATGTCAATGAGTGCTATAATGCATTGTGACAGACTTTGCCATTCATTTTCCTCCCAAATTCTACAGTAAAATGTCATGAAAGTTGACACAGACAGAGTCACGTCATCCTGAAGAAGAATTCATTCCAATTCATATTGTTAACTGTGAAGAATTTGAGTAATGCACTGTATAAATTTCAAGTAGTGCTATAATGTATTGTGACAGACTTTGCCATTCATTTTTCTCCCAAATTCTACAGTAAAACCCAGTGAAAGTTAACACACACAGAGTCTTGTTGTCCTGAAGAAGAATGTATAGAAAATGTCATGTAAACTGAGAAGGAATTTGGAGTATAAATGCCTGTATGAAATTGTCAAGTAGTTGCTATAATGCATCGTGACAATGTTGTCCTGATTCAATTTCTCCCAAAAATCAACAGAATAATGTCATGAAAGTTAACACAGACAGAGTCTTGGGTGTCCTGAAGAAGATTCATTCCAATTTTATTGTTAACTGTGAAGGAATTTTGAAGTAATGCCTGAATAGCAATGTCAATGACGTGCTATAATTCATTGAAAGTGACACAGAGACTTTGCCATTCCAATCATTTCAACCCCAATTCTACAGTAAAACCCAGTATAAAGTTGACACAGACAGAGTCATGGTCATCCTGAAGAAGAATCCATCCAATTTTATTGTTAACTGTGAAGGAATTTGAGTAATACCCTGTATAAATGTCAAGGAGTGCTGTAATGTATTGTGACAGACTTTTGTCATTCATTTACTCCCAGATTCTACAGTAAAACCCAGTGAAAGTTAACACACACAGAGTCTTGGGTGTCCTGAAGAACAATGTATAGAAAATGTCATTTTAACTGTGAAGGAATTTGAGTATGCCTGTATGAATGTCAATGAGTGCTATAATGCATTGTGACAGACTTTGCCATTAATTTTCTCCCAATTACTACAGTAAAATGTCATGAAAGTTGACACAGACTGAGTCACGGTCATCCGAAAAAAAAAAGAACATCATTCCAATTTTTATTGATAACCTGTGAAGGAAATTTGAGTAATACCTGTATAAATGTCAAGGATGCATAAATGTAATAGTGACCATGACTCTGCCATTCCATTTTTCTCCCAAATTCTACAGTAAAACCCAGTTGAAAGTTAACACACACAGAGTCTTGTGGGTGTCCCGAAGAAAGAATTCATTCAAATTGAAAATGTCATGTTAACTGTGAAGGAATTTGAGTAATGCCTGTATGAATGTCAATGAGTGCTATAATGCATTGTGACAGATTTGCCATTCTTTTTCTCCCAAATTCTACAGTAAAATGTCATGAAAGTTGACACAGACAGAGTCTTGGGTGTCCTGAAGAAGAATTCATTCCAATTTTATTGTTAACTGTGAAGGAATTTGAGTAATGCCTGTATGAATGTCAATGAGTGCTATAATTCATTGTGACAGACTTTGCCATTCATTTTATCCCAAATTCTACAGTAAAACCCAGTTAAAGTTGACACAGACAGAGTCATGGTCGTCCTGAAGAAGAATTAATTCCAATTTTATTGTTAACTGTGAAGGAATTTGAGTAATTCATGTAAAAATGTCAAGGAGTGCTATGATGTATTATGACAGACTTTGCCATTTATTTTGTCCCAAATTCTGCAGTAAAACCCAGTGAAAGTTGACACAGACAGAGTCATGGTCATCCTGAAGAAGAATTCATTCCAATTTTATTGTTAACTGTGAAGGAATTTGAGTAATTCGTGTATAAATGTCAAGGAGTGCTATAATGTATTGTGACAGACTTTGCCATTCATTTTATCCCAAATTCTACAGTAAAACCCAGTAAAAGTTAACACACAAAGAGTCTTGGGTGTCCTGAAGAAGAATGTATAGAAAATGTCATGTTAACTGTGAAGGAATTTGAGTAATGCCTGTATGAATGTCAAGGAGTGCTATAATGCATTGTGACAAACTTTGCCATTCATTTTCTCCCAAATTATACAGTAAAATGTCATGAAAGTTGACACAGACAGAGTCTTGGGTGTCCTGAAGAAGAATTCATTCCAATTTTATTGTTAACTGTGAAGGAATTTGAGTAATTCCTGTATAAATGTCAAGGAGGGCTGTAATGTATTGTGACAGACTTTGCCATTCATTTTCTCCCAAATTCTACAGTAAAATGTCATGAAAGTTGACACAGACAGAGTCTTGGGTGTCCTGAAGAAGAATTCATTCCAATTTTATTGTTAACTGTGAAGGAATTTGAGTAATTCATGTAAAAATAGCAAGGAGTGCTATGATGTATTGTGACAGACTTTGCCATTCATTTTGTCCCAAATTCTACAGTAAAACCCCATGAAAGTTGACACAGACAGAGTCATGGTCATCCTGAAGAAGAATTCATTCCAATTTTATTGTTAACTGTGAAGGAATTTGAGTAATTCGTGTATAAATGTCAAGGAGTGCTATAATGTATTGTGACAGACTTTGCCATTCATTTTATCCCAAATTCTACAGTAAAACAAAGTGAAAGTTAACACACACACAGAGTCTTGGGTGTCCTGAAGAAGAATGTATAGAAAATGTCATGTTAACTGTGAAGGAATTTGAGTAATGCCTGTATGAATGTCAAGGAGTGCTATAATGCATTGTGACAAACTTTGCCATTAATTTTCTCCCAAATTATACAGTAAAATGTAATGAAAGTTGACACAGACAGAGTCACGGTCATCCTGAAGAAGAATTCATTCCAATTTTATTGTTAACTGTGAAGGAATTTGAGTAATTCCTGTATAAATGTCAAGGAGTGCTATAATGTATTGTGACAGACTTTGCCATTCATTTTCTCCCAAATTCTACAGTAAAACCCAGTGAAAGTTAACACACACAGAGTCTTGGTTGTCCTGAAGAAGAATGTATAGAAAATGTCATGTTAACTGTGAAGGAATTTGAGTAATGCCTGTATGAATGTCAATGAGTGCTATAATGCATTGTGACAGATTTGCCATTCATTTTCTCCCAAATTCTACAGTAAAATGTCATGAAAGTTGACACAGACAGAGTCTTGGGTGTCCTGAAGAAGAATTCATTCCAATTTTATTGTTAACTGTGAAGGAATTTGAGTAATGCCTGTATGAATGTCAATGAGTGCTATAAATCATTGTGACAGACTTTGCCATTCATTTATCCCCAATTCTACAGTAAAACCCAGTTAAAGTTGACACAGACAGAGTCATGGTCATCCTAAAGAAGAATTAATTCCAATTTTATTGTTAACTGTGAAGGAATTTGAGTAATTCATGTAAAAATGTCAAGGAGTGCTATGATGTATTTTGACAGACTTTGCCATTCATTTTGTCCCAAATTCTACAGTAAAACCGAGTGAAAGTTGACACAGACAGAGTCATGGTCATCCTGAAGAAGAATTCATTCCAATTTTATTGTTAACTGTGAAGGAATTTGAGTAATTCGTGTATAAATGTCAAGGAGTGCTATAATGTATTGTGACAGACTTTGCCATTCATTTTATCCCACATTCTACAGTAAAACCCAGTAAAAGTTAACACACAAAGAGTCTTGGTGTCCTGAAGAAGAATGTATAGAAATGTCATGTTAACTGTGAAGGAATTTGAGTAATGCCTGTATGAATGTCAAGGAGTGCTATAATGCATTGTGACAACTTTGCCATTCATTTTCTCCCAAATTATACAGTAAAATGTCATGAAAGTTGACACAGACAGAGTCTTGGGTGTCCTGAAGAAGAATTCATTCCAATTTTATTGTTAACTGTGAAGGAATTTGAGTAATTCCTGTATAAATGTCAAGGAGGCTGTAATGTATTGTGACAGACTTTGCCATTCATTTCTCCTCCCAAATTCTACAGTAAAATGTCATGAAAGTTGACACAGACAGAGTCTTGGGTGTCCTGAAGAAGAATTCATTCCAATTTTATTGTTAACTGTGAAGGAATTTGAGTAATTCATGTAAAAATAGCAAGGAGTGCTATGATGTATTGTGACAGACTTTGCCATTCATTTTGTCCCAAATTCTACAGTAAAACCCAGTGAAAGTTGACACAGACAGAGTCATGGTCATCCTGAAGAAGAATTCATTCCAATTTTATTGTTAACTGTGAAGGAATTTGAGTAATTCGTGTATAAATGTCAAGGAGTGCTATAATGTATTGTGACAGACTTTGCCATTCATTTTATCCCAAATTCTACAGTAAAACCCAGTGAAAGTTAACACACACACAGAGTCTTGGGTGTCCTGAAGAAGAATGTATAGAAAATGTCATGTTAACTGTGAAGGAATTTGAGTAATGCCTGTATGAATGTCAAGGAGTGCTATAATGCATTGTGACAGATTTGCCATTCATTTTCTCCCAAATTCTACAGTAAAATGTCATGAAAGTTGACACAGACAGAGTCTTGGGTGTCCTGAAGAAGAATTCATTCCAATTTAATTGTTAACTGTGAAGGAATTTGAGTAATGCCTGTATGAATGTCAATGAGTTCTATAATTCATTGTGACAGACTTTGCCATTCATTTTATCCCAAATTCTACAGTAAAACCCAGTGAAAGTTGACACAGACAGAGTCATGGTCATCCTGAAGAAGAATTCATTCCAATTTATTGTTAACTGTGAAGGAATTTGAGTAATTCGTGTATAAATGTCAAGGAGTGCTATAATGTATTGTGACAGACTTTGCCATTCATTTATCCCAAATTCTACAGTAAAACCCAGTGAAAGTTAACACACACACAGGTCTTGGGTGTCCTGAAGGAAGAAAGTATAGAAAATGTCATGTTAACTGAAGGAATTTGAGTAATGCCTGTATGAATGTCAAGGAGTGTATAATGCATTGTGACAAACTTTGCCATTAATTTCTCCCAAATTATACAGTAAAATGTAATGAAAGTTGACACAGACAGAGTCTTGGGTGTCCTGAAGACGAATTCATTCCAATTTTATTGTTAACTGTGAAGGAATTTGAGTAATGCCTGTATGAATGTCAATGAGTGCTATAATTCATTGTGACAGACTTTGCCATTCATTTTATCCCAAATTCTACAGTAAAACCCAGTTAAAGTTGACACAGACAGAGTCATGGTCATCCTGAAGAAGAATTCATTCCAATTTTATTGTTAACTGTGAGGAATTTGAGTAATTCATGTAAAAATATCAAGGAGTGCTATGATGTATTGTGACAGACTTTGCCATTCATTTTGTCCCAAATTCTACAGTAAAACCCAGTGAAAGTTGACACAGACAGAGTCATGGTCATCCTGAAGAAGAATTCATTCCAATTTTATTGTTAACTGTGAAGGAATTTGAGTAATTCGTGTATAAATGTCAAGGAGTGCTATAATGTATTGTGACAGACTTTGCCATTCATTTTATCCCAAATTCTACAGTAAAACCCAGTGAAAGTTAACACACACACAGAGTCTTGGGTGTCCTGAAGAAGAATGTATTGAAAATGTCATGTTAACTGAAGGAATTTGAGTAATGCCTGTATGAATGTCAAGGAGTGCTATAATGCATTGTGACAAACTTTGCCATTAATTTTCTCCCAAATTATACAGTAAAATGTAATGAAAGTTGACACAGACAGAGTCTTGGGTGTCCTGAAGAAGAATTCATTCCAATTTTATTGTTAACTGTGAAGGAATTTGAGTAATGCCTGTATGAATGTCAATGAGTGCTATAATTCATTGTGACAGACTTTGCCATTCATTTTATCCCAAATTCTACAGTAAAACCCAGTTAAAGTTGACACAGACAGAGTCATGGTCATGCTGAAGAAGAATTCATTCCAATTTTATTGTTAACTGTGAAGGAATTTGAGTAATTCATGTATAAATGTCAAGGAGTGCTATAATGTATTGTGACAGACTTTGCCATTCATTTTGTCCCAAATTCTAGAGTAAAACCCAGTGAAAGTTGATACAGACAGAGTCATGGTCATCCTGAAGAAGAATTCATTCCAATTTTATTGTTAACTGTGAAGGAATTTGAGTAATTCGTGTATAAATGTCAAGGAGTGCTATAATGTATTGTGACAGACTTTGCCATTCATTTTATCCCAAATT
Source organism: Schizopygopsis malacanthus (assembly GCA_027474115.1). NCBI lineage: Eukaryota > Metazoa > Chordata > Actinopteri > Cypriniformes > Cyprinidae > Schizopygopsis > Schizopygopsis malacanthus. Next base: position 16,733,687 of record CM049870.1, read on the forward strand.
CTACAGTAAAACCCAGTGAAAGTTAACACACACAGAGTCTTGGGTGTCCTGAAGAAGAATGTATAGAAAATGTCATGTTAACTGAAGGAATTTGAGTAATGCCTGTATGAATGTCAAGGAGTGCTATAATGCATTGTGACAAACTTTGCCATTAATTTTCTCCCAAATTATACAGTAAACTGTAATGAAAGTTGACACAGACAGAGTATTGGGTGTCCTGAAGAAGAATTCATTCCAATTTTATTGTTAACTGTGAAGGAATTTGAGTAATTCATGTAAAAATATCAAGGAGTGCTATGATGTATTGTGACAGACTTTGCCATTCATTTTGTCCCAAATTCTACAGTAAAACCCAGTGAAAGTTGACACAGACAGAGTCATGGTCATCCTGAAGAAGAATTCATTCCAATTTTATTGTTAACTGTGAAGAATTTGAGTAATTCGTGTATAAAATGGTCAAGGATGCTATAATGTAATGTGACACTTTGCCATTCATTTTATCCCTCCCAAATTCTACAGTAAAACCCAGTGAAAGTTAAAACACACACAGAGTCTTGGGTGTCCTGAAGAAGAATGTATAGAAAATGTCATGTTAACAAAGGAATTTGAGTAATGCCTGTATGAATGTCAAGGAGTGCTATAATGCATTGTGACAAACTTTGCCATAAATTTTTTTCCCAAATTATACAGTAAAATGTAATGAAAGTTGACACAGACAGAGTCTTGGGTGTCCTGAAGACGAATTCATTCCAATTTTATTGTTAACTGTGAAGGAATTTGAGTAATGCCTGTATGAATGTCAATGAGTGCTATAATTCATTGTGACAGACTTTGCCATTCATTTTATCCCAAATTCTACAGTAAAACCCAGTAAAGTTGACACAGACAGAGTCATGGTCATCCTGAAGAAGAATTCATTCCAATTTTATTGTTAACTGTGAAGGAATTTGAGTAATTCATGTAAAAATATCAAGGAGTGCATGATGTATTGTGACAGACTTTGGCCATTCATTTTGTCCCAAATTTCTACATTAAAACCCAGTGAAAAGTTGACACAGACAGATTCATGGTCATCCTGAAGAAGAATTCATTCCAATTTTATTGTTTAACTGTGAAGGAAATTGAGTAATTCGTGTATAAATGTCAAGGAGTGCTATAATGTATTGTGACAGACTTTGCCATTCATTTTAATCCCAAATTCTACAGTAAAACCCAGTGAAAGTTAACACACACACAGAGTCTTGGGTGTCCTGAAGAAGAATGTATAGAAAATGTCATGTTAACTGAAGGAATTTGAGTAATGCCTGTATGAATGTCAAGGAGTGCTATAATGCATTGTGACAAACTTTGCCATTAATTTTCTCCCAAATTATACAGTAAAATGTAATGAAAGTTGACACAGACAGAGTCTTGGGTGTCCTGAAGACGAATTCATTCCAATTTTATTGTTAACTGTGAAGGAATTTGAGTAATGCCTGTATGAATGTCAATGAGTGCTATAATTCATTGTGACAGACTTTGCCATTCATTTTATCCCAAATTCTACAGTAAAACCCAGTTAAAGTTGACACAGACAGAGTCATGGTCATCCTGAAGAAGAATTCATTCCAATTTTATTGTTAACTGTGAAGGAATTTGAGTAATTCATGTAAAAATATCAAGGAGTGCTATGATGTATTGTGACAGACTTTGCCATTCATTTTGTCCCAAATTCTACAGTAAAACCCAGTGAAAGTTGACACAGACAGAGTCATGGTCATCCTGAAGAAGAATTCATTCCAATTTTATTGTTAACTGTGAAGGAATTTGAGTAATTCGTGTATAAATGTCAAGGAGTGCTATAATGTATTGTGACAGACTTTGCCATTCATTTGTATCCAAATTCTAAAGTAAAAATTGAAAGTTAACACACACACACAGAGTCTTGGGTCCTGAAGAAGAATGTATTGAAAATGTCATGTAAACTGAAGGAATTTGAGTAATGCCTGTATGAATGTCAAGAGTGCTTATAATGCATTGTGACAAACTTTGCCATTATTTTCTCCCCAAAATTATACAGTAAAATGTATGAAAGTTGACACAGACAGAGTCTTGGGTGTCCTGAAGAAGAATTCATTCCCAATTTTATTGTTAACTGTGAAGGAATTTGAGTAATGCCTGTAATGAATGTCATGAGTGCTATAATGTCATTGTGACAGACTTTGCCATTCATTTTATCCCAAATTCTACAGTAAAAACCCAGTTAAAAGTGACACAGACAGAGTCATGGTCATGCTGAAGAAGAATTCATTCCAATTTTTATTGTTAACTGTGAAGGAATTTGAGTAATTCATGTATAAATGTCAAGGAGTGCTATAATGTATTGTGACAGACTTTGCCATTCATTTTGTCCCAAATTCTAGAGTAAAACCCAGTGAAAGTTGATACAGACAGAGTCATGGTCATCCTGAAGAAGAATTCATTCCAATTTTATTGTTAACTGTGAAGGAATTTGAGTAATTCGTGTTAAATGTCAAGGAGTGCTATAATGTATTGTGACAGACTTTGCCATTCATTTTATCCCAAATTCTACAGTAAAACCCAGTGAAAGTTAACACACACAGAGTCTTGGGTGTCCTGAAGAAGAATGTATAGAAAATGTCATGTTAACTGAAGGAATTTGAGTAATGCCTGTATGAATGTCAAGGAGTGCTATAATGCATTGTGACAAACTTTGCCATTAATTTTCTCCCAAATTATACAGTAAAATGTAATGAAAGTTGACACAGACAGAGTCTTGGGTGTCCTGAAGAAGAATTCATTCCAATTTTATTGTTAACTGTGAAGGAATTTGAGTAATGCCTGTATGAATGTCAATGAGTGCTATAATTCATTGTGACAGACTTTGCCATTCATTTTATCCCAAATTCTACAGTAAAACCCAGTTAAAGTTGACACAGACAGAGTCATGGTCATGCTGAAGAAGAATTCATTCCAATTTTATTGTTAACTGTGAAGGAATTTGAGTAATTCATGTATAAATGTCAAGGAGTGCTATAATGTATTGTGACAGACTTTGCCATTCATTTTGTCCCAAATTCTAGAGTAAAACCCAGTGAAAGTTGATACAGACAGAGTCATGGTCATCCTGAAGAAGAATTCATTCCAATTTTATTGTTAACTGTGAAGGAATTTGAGTAATTCGTGTATAAATGTCAAGGAGTGCTATAATGTATTGTGACAGACTTTGCCATTCATTTTATCCCAAATTCTACAGTAAAACCCAGTGAAAGTTAACACACACAGAGTCTTGGGTGTCCTGAAGAAGAATGTATAGAAAATGTCATGTTAACTGTGAAGGAATTTTTAGTAATGCCTGTATGAATGTCAAGGAGTGCTATAATGCATTGTGACAGACTTTGCCATTCATTTTCTCCCAAATTATACAGTAAAATGTAATGAAAGTTGACACAGACAGAGTCTTGGGTGTCCTGAAGAAGAATTCATTCCAATTTTATTGTTAACTGTGAAGGAATTTGAGTAATTCCTGTATAAATGTCAAGGAGTGCTGTAATGTATTGTGACAGATTTTGCCATTCATTTTCTCCCAAATTCTACAGTAAAACCCAGTGAAAGTTGACACAGACAGAGTCATGGTCATCCTGAAGAAGAATTCATTCCAATTTTATTGTTAACTGTGAAGGAATTTGAGTAATTCATGTAAAAATAGCAAGGAGTGCTATGATGTATTGTGACAGACTTTGCCATTCATTTTGTCCCAAATTCTACAGTAAAACCCAGTGAAAGTTGACACAGACAGAGTCATGGTCATCCTGAAGAAGAATTCATTCCAATTTTATTGTTAACTGTGAAGGAATTTGAGTAATTCGTGTATACATGTCAAGGAGTGCTATAATGTATTGTGACAGACTTTGCCATTCATTTTATCCCAAATTCTACAGTAAAACCCAGTGAAAGTTAACACACACACAGAGTCTTGGGTGTCCTGAAGAAGAATGTATAGAAAATGTCATGTTAACTGTGAAGGAATTTGAGTAATGCCTGTATGAATGTCAAGGAGTGCTATAATGCATTGTGACAAACTTTGCCATTAATTTTCTCCCAAATTATACAGTAAAATGTAATGAAAGTTGACACAGACAGAGTCACGGTCATCCTGAAGAAGAATTCATTCCAATTTTATTGTTAACTGTGAAGGAATTTGAGTAATTCCTGTATAAATGTCAAGGAGGGCTATAATGTATTGTGACAGATTTTGCCATTCATTTTCTCCCAAATTCTACAGTAAAACCCAGTGAAAGTTAACACACACAGAGTCTTGGGTGTCCTGAAGAAGAATGTATAGAAAATGTCATGTTAACTGTGAAGGAATTTGAGTAATGCCTGTATGAATGTCAATGAGTGCTATAATGCATTGTGACAGATTTGCCATTCTTTTTCTCCCAAATTCTACAGTAAAATGTCATGAAAGTTGACACAGACAGAGTCTTGGGTGTCCTGAAGAAGAATTCATTCCAATTTTATTGTTAACTGTGAAGGAATTTGAGTAATGCCTGTATGAATGTCAATGAGTGCTATAATTCATTGTGACAGACTTTGCCATTCATTTTATCCCAAATTCTACAGTAAAACCCAGTTAAAGTTGACACAGACAGAGTCATGGTCATCCTAAAGAAGAATTAATTCCAATTTTATTGTTAACTGTGAAGGAATTTGAGTAATTCATGTAAAAATGTCAAGGAGTGCTATGATGTATTTTGACAGACTTTGCCATTCATTTTGTCCCAAATTCTACAGTAAAACCGAGTGAAAGTTGACACAGACAGAGTCATGGTCATCCTGAAGAAGAATTCATTCCAATTTTATTGTTAACTGTGAAGGAATTTGAGTAATTCGTGTATAAATGTCAAGGAGTGCTATAATGTATTGTGACAGACTTTGCCATTCATTTTATCCCAAATTCTACAGTAAAACCCAGTAAAAGTTAACACACAAAGAGTCTTGGGTGTCCTGAAGAAGAATGTATAGAAAATGTCATGTTAACTGTGAAGGAATTTGAGTAATGCCTTTATGAATGTCAAGGAGTGCTATAATGCATTGTGACAAACTTTGCCATTCATTTTCTCCCAAATTATACAGTAAAATGTCATGAAAGTTGACACAGACAGAGTCTTGGGTGTCCTGAAGACGAATTCGTTCCAATTTTATTGTTAACTGTGAAGGAATTTGAGTAATTCCTGTATAAATGTCAAGGAGGGCTGTAATGTATTGTGACAGACTTTGCCATTCATTTTCTCCCAAATTCTAGAGTAAAACCCAGTGAAAGTTGACACAGACAGAGTCATGGTCATCCTGAAGAAGAATTCATTCCAATTTTATTGTTAACTGTGAAGGAATTTGAGTAATTCCTGTATAAATGTCAAGGAGTGCTGTAATGTATTGTGACAGACTTTGTCATTCATTTTCTCCCAGATTCTACAGTAAAACCCAGTGAAAGTTAACACACACAGAGTCTTGGGTGTTCTGAAGAAGAATGTATAGAAAATGTCATGATAACTGTGAAGGAATTTGAGTAATGCCTGTATGAATGTCAATGAGTGCTATAATGCATTGTGACAGATTTGCCATTCATTTTCTCCCAAATTCTACAGTAAAATGTCATGAAAGTTGACACAGACAGAGTCTTGGGTGTCCTGAAGAAGAATTCATTCCAATTTTATTGTTAACTGTGAAGGAATTTGAGTAATGCCTGTATGAATGTCAATGAGTGCTATAATTCATTGTGACAGACTTTGCCATTCATTTTATCCCAAATTCTACAGTAAAACCCAGTTAAAGTTGACACAGACAGAGTCATGGTCATCCTGAAGAAGAATTCATTCCAATTTTATTGTTAACTGTGAAGGAATTTGAGTAATTCATGTAAAAATATCAAGGAGTGCTATGATGTATTGTGACAGACTTTGCCATTCATTTTGTCCCAAATTCTTCAGTAAAACCCAGTGAAAGTTGACACAGACAGAGTCATGGTCATCCTGAAGAAGAATTCATTCCAATTTTATTGTTAACTGTGAAGGAATTTGAGTAATTCGTGTATAAATGTCAAGGAGTGCTATAATGTATTGTGACAGACTTTGCCATTCATTTTATCCCAAATTCTACAGTAAAACCCAGTGAAAGTTAACACACACACAGAGTCTTGGGTGTCCTGAAGAAGAATGTATAGAAAATGTCATGTTAACTGAAGGAATTTGAGTAATGCCTGTATGAATGTCAAGGAGTGCTATAATGCATTGTGACAAACTTTGCCATTAATTTTCTCCCAAATTATACAGTAAAATGTAATGAAAGTTGACACAGACAGAGTCTTGGGTGTCCTGAAGACGAATTCATTCCAATTTTATTGTTAACTGTGAAGGAATTTGAGTAATTCCTGTATAAATGTCAAGGAGGGCTGTAATGTATTGTGACAGACTTTGCCATTCATTTTCTCCCAAATTCTACAGTAAAACCCAGTGAAAGTTGACACAGACAGAGTCATGGTCATCCTGAAGAAGAATTCATTCCAATTTTATTGTTAACTGTGAAGGAATTTGAGTAATTCGTTTATAAATGTCAAGGAGTGCTATAATGTATTGTGACAGACTTTGCCATTCATTTTATCCCAAATTCTACAGTAAAACCCAGTGAAAGTTAACACACACACAGAGTCTTGGGTGTCCTGAAGAAGAATGTATAGAAAATGTCATGTTAACTGAAGGAATTTGAGTAATGCCTGTATGAATGTCAAGGAGTGCCATAATGCATTGTGACAAACTTTGCCATTAATTTTCTCCCAAATTATACAGTAAAATGTAATGAAAGTTGACACAGACAGAGTCTTGGGTGTCCTGAAGACGAATTCATTCCAATTTTATTGTTAACTGTGAAGGAATTTGAGTAATTCCTGTATAAATGTCAAGGAGGGCTGTAATGTATTGTGACAGACTTTGCCATTCATTTTCTCCCAAATTCTACAGTAAAACCCAGTGAAAGTTGACACAGACAGAGTCATGGTCATCCTGAAGAAGAATTCATTCCAATTTTATTGTTAACTGTGAAGGAATTTGAGTAATTCCTGTATAAATGTCAAGGAGTGCTGTAATGTATTGTGACAGACTTTGTCATTCATTTTCTCCCAGATTCTACAGTAAAACCCAGTGAAAGTTAACACACACAGAGTCTTGGGTGTTCTGAAGAAGAATGTATAGAAAATGTCATGATAACTGTGAAGGAATTTGAGTAATGCCTGTATGAATGTCAATGAGTGCTATAATGCATTGTGACAGATTTGCCATTCATTTTCTCCCAAATTCTACAGTAAAATGTCATGAAAGTTGACACAGACAGAGTCTTGGGTGTCCTGAAGAAGAATTCATTCCAATTTTATTGTTAACTGTGAAGGAATTTGAGTAATGCCTGTATGAATGTCAATGAGTGCTATAATTCATTGTGACAGACTTTGCCATTCATTTTATCCCAAATTCTACAGTAAAACCCAGTTAAAGTTGACACAGACAGAGTCATGGTCATCCTGAAGAAGAATTCATTCCAATTTTATTGTTAACTGTGAAGGAATTTGAGTAATTCATGTAAAAATATCAAGGAGTGCTATGATGTATTGTGACAGACTTTGCCATTCATTTTGTCCCAAATTCTACAGTAAAACCCAGTGAAAGTTGACACAGACAGAGTCATGGTCATCCTGAAGAAGAATTCATTCCAATTTTATTGTTAACTGTGAAGGAATTTGAGTAATTCGTGTATAAATGTCAAGGAGTGCTATAATGTATTGTGACAGACTTTGCCATTCAGTTTATCCCAAATTCTACAGTAAAACCCAGTGAAAGTTAACACACACACAGAGTCTTGGGTGTCCTGAAGAAGAATGTATAGAAAATGTCATGTTAACTGAAGGAATTTGAGTAATGCCTGTATGAATGTCAAGGAGTGCTATAATGCATTGTGACAAACTTTGCCATTAATTTTCTCCCAAATTATACAGTAAAATGTAATGAAAGTTGACACAGACAGAGTCTTGGGTGTCCTGAAGACGAATTCATTCCAATTTTATTGTTAACTGTGAAGGAATTTGAGTAATTCCTGTATAAATGTCAAGGAGGGCTGTAATGTATTGTGACAGACTTTGCCATTCATTTTCTCCCAAATTCTACAGTAAAACCCAGTGAAAGTTGACACAGACAGAGTCATGGTCATCCTGAAGAAGAATTCATTCCAATTTTATTGTTAACTGTGAAGGAATTTGAGTAATTCGTTTATAAATGTCAAGGAGTGCTATAATGTATTGTGACAGACTTTGCCATTCATTTTATCCCAAATTCTACAGTAAAACCCAGTGAAAGTTAACACACACACAGAGTCTTGGGTGTCCTGAAGAAGAATGTATAGAAAATGTCATGTTAACTGAAGGAATTTGAGTAATGCCTGTATGAATGTCAAGGAGTGCTATAATGCATTGTGACAAACTTTGCCATTAATTTTCTCCCAAATTATACAGTAAAATGTAATGAAAGTTGACACAGACAGAGTCTTGGGTGTCCTGAAGACGAATTCATTCCAATTTTATTGTTAACTGTGAAGGAATTTGAGTAATTCCTGTATAAATGTCAAGGAGGGCTGTAATGTATTGTGACAGACTTTGCCATTCATTTTCTCCCAAATTCTACAGTAAAACCCAGTGAAAGTTGACACAGACAGAGTCATGGTCATCCTGAAGAAGAATTCATTCCAATTTTATTGTTAACTGTGAAGGAATTTGAGTAATTCCTGTATAAATGTCAAGGAGTGCTGTAATGTATTGTGACAGACTTTGTCATTCATTTTCTCCCAGATTCTACAGTAAAACCCAGTGAAAGTTAACACACACAGAGTCTTGGGTGTTCTGAAGAAGAATGTATAGAAAATGTCATGATAACTGTGAAGGAATTTGAGTAATGCCTGTATGAATGTCAATGAGTGCTATAATGCATTGTGACAGATTTGCCATTCATTTTCTCCCAAATTCTACAGTAAAATGTCATGAAAGTTGACACAGACAGAGTCTTGGGTGTCCTGAAGAAGAATTCATTCCAATTTTATTGTTAACTGTGAAGGAATTTGAGTAATGCCTGTATGAATGTCAATGAGTGCTATAATTCATTGTGACAGACTTTGCCATTCATTTTATCCCAAATTCTACAGTAAAACCCAGTTAAAGTTGACACAGACAGAGTCATGGTCATCCTGAAGAAGAATTCATTCCAATTTTATTGTTAACTGTGAAGGAATTTGAGTAATTCATGTAAAAATATCAAGGAGTGCTATGATGTATTGTGACAGACTTTGCCATTCATTTTGTCCCAAATTCTACAGTAAAACCCAGTGAAAGTTGACACAGACAGAGTCATGGTCATCCTGAAGAAGAATTCATTCCAATTTTATTGTTAACTGTGAAGGAATTTGAGTAATTCGTGTATAAATGTCAAGGAGTGCTATAATGTATTGTGACAGACTTTGCCATTCATTTTATCCCAAATTCTACAGTAAAACCCAGTGAAAGTTAACACACACACAGAGTCTTGGGTGTCCTGAAGAAGAATGTATAGAAAATGTCATGTTAACTGAAGGAATTTGAGTAATGCCTGTATGAATGTCAAGGAGTGCTATAATGCATTGTGACAAACTTTGCCATTAATTTTCTCCCAAATTATACAGTAAAATGTAATGAAAGTTGACACAGACAGAGTCTTGGGTGTCCTGAAGAAGAATTCATTCCAATTTTATTGTTAACTGTGAAGGAATTTGAGTAATGCCTGTATGAATGTCAATGAGTGCTATAATTCATTGTGACAGACTTTGCCATTCATTTTATCCCAAATTCTACAGTAAAACCCAGTTAAAGTTGACACAGACAGAGTCATGGTCATGCTGAAGAAGAATTCATTCCAATTTTATTGTTAACTGTGAAGGAATTTGAGTAATTCATGTATAAATGTCAAGTAGTGCTATAATGTATTGTGACAGACTTTGCCATTCATTTTGTCCCAAATTCTAGAGTAAAACCCAGTGAAAGTTGATACAGACAGAGTCATGGTCATCCTGAAGAAGAATTCATTCCAATTTTATTGTTAACTGTGAAAGAATTTGAGTAATTCGTGTATAAATGTCAAGGAGTGCTATAATGTATTGTGACAGACTTTGCCATTCATTTTCTCCCAAATTCTACAGTAAAACCCAGTGAAAGTTAACACACACAGAGTCTTGGGTGTCCTGAAGAACAATGTATAGAAAATGTCATGTTAACTGTGAAGGAATTTGAGTAATGCCTGTATGAATGTCAATGAGTGCTATAATGCATTGTGACAGACTTTGCCATTCATTTTCTCCCAAATTCTACAGTAAAATGTCATGAAAGTTGACACAGACAGAGTCACGGTCATCCTGAAGAAGAATTCATTCCAATTTTATTGTTAACTGTGAAGGAATTTGAGTAATTCCTGTATAATGTCAAGGAGTGCTATAATGTATTGTGACAGACTTTGCCATTCATTTTCTCCCAAATTCTACAGTAAAACCCAGTGAAAGTTAACACACACAGAGTCTTGGGTGTCCCGAAGAACAATGTATAGAAAATGTCACGTTAACTGTGAAGGAATTTAAGTAATGCCTGTATGAATGTCAATGAGTGCTATAATGCATTGTGACAGATTTGCCATTCATTTTCTCCCAAATTCTACAGTAAAATGTCATGAAAGTTGACACAGACAGAGTCTTGGGTGTCCTGAAGAATAATTCATTCCAATTTTATTGTTAACTGTGAATGAATTTGAGTAATGCCTGTATGAATGTCATTGAGTGCTATAATGCATTGTGACAGACTTTGCCATTCATTTTCTCCCAAATTCTACAGTAAAACCCAGTTAAAGTTGACACAGACAGAGTCATGGTCATCCTGAAGAAGAATTCATTCCAATTGTATTGTTAACTGTGAAGGAATTTGAGTAATGCCTTAATGAATGTCAATGAGTGCTATAATGCATTGTGACAGACTTTCATTTTGTCCCAAATTCCTCAGTAAATTCTCAGGAAAGTTGACACAGATAGAGACATGGTCGTTATGAAAAAGATTTTATTGAAATTTTCGTCTTAACTGTGAAGGAATTTGAATAATGCATGTAGAAAAAAGTAGGACATAATCAGTGTTATAATGTATTTTAACAGACTTTATTTTTGTGGAAAATACCACTGTATAATATATTCGAACATAATATAACTGAATATTTTATAATGTCCAATATTAATACGCTTGTTAATAGTTTTTTTTCCTGTTTTTGAGCACATTTAATTAATAACTGCTGAAATATAGATCTTCGTCAGCTTTTTGGCCGCTTCGTGTCTCCGTACCGTAATACCACAAACAGACGTGCAGCAGAATCCAGGTGGCGGCTGGCTTGACCGGGTGTTCACGGATGGCGGCTCACTTGACCCCGGTCTCAATCACGCTGCAGTGTTTGTGAGAGCTGCTGCCTTCTCCACCCCATGCACAGAGTGAAATTCTCCAACTCAGATACAAGAAAAATAAAACCGAACTTATAAGATTGGGGCTAATATGTTAATAAGCAAGCTGCTGATCATTTTCGACTAAAGTCTTTAAAGTTAACTGCAAGTAAGCGAACCTTCAACCAGCTGTAGCATTATGCCAGTTCCCGACGGTTCTATGGTATTTGTTTTTTCTTTCACTATGTGAAGCAACACTTCATAGTTTACTAGTAATATATAATAAATATATGGCCATAGGACTTTGAAATGTCAGAATTTAAGCCTTACCTTTATCTCTCAGGTCTATTGTTGAATCTTTCAACATTTTTGGCTTGGGGTCCTTCTCATGCGGCAGCAGCACGTTCCACAGAACCAATAACCAATAACCGTTGCCCACGAACATCCCTGACTTTAAATCGGTGCTACAAAACACGGATATCTGCCGATGCTGATATATAAAAAAAATGACAAATATCGGCCCGATATATCGATATATCGACCGCTAGTTTACATTAATATTCACTAAGACAGGTATTTTGACAATTTTATGTGTATTTGAGTGTTCTGCCACAAAAAAAAATCCATGAAGGACAGAAATATCGGCCCTGGAAAAATGATATATCGATATATCGTATACCGCATTAAATCTTAATCTAATCATGACAAACTATATATCGTTAGGTCCAAGACTCCTAAATAGATATTGTCTGTTTGTTGTAAAAAATTATGTAGGACAGTAATAGATTAATTTATGACAAAGCGCACCTCAAAACATATACACCATAACAGGAGCTCTATCTTTGACACAAAAATTCTATTCGTTTCCTTTTTTTCCTTATGTTTTAGTAATCATCATATATTATATATCATTTGAAAGCTTATAATCTCCAAATTCATCCTTTGAAAACCGTTTTGAAATCGGACATTGTGTTACCATAGAAATGGTACTTTAAAAAAAAATTCCATGAAGGACAAAGAATTTGGAAAGGGATCGCATTTGGTGGTCAGAGATGGGCACATTTTTTTTAATGGGGTTTGAAACCCGGTGGCTGTTTGTGGTATAACGCCTACAAAATTGCATAGTAACCTCAATTTTTTATATATAAAATGAAACACAACTTATTTAGACATATATACAAATTTGGCTGGAAAAATGTAAATTTAAACTTTATAATACAAATTTCACAAAATACTGTGTGGGAAAATTTATTTAAATACAAATACAGTAATTTGTATTTTGAAAACACAAATTGGCCATCCAGTGAAGTAACACTATTAAGGCCTGTTTACACCAAGAACAATAATTATAAAGATAACTATATTAGTGTATTCTAGGTATGTAATGCAGTTGTGTCATCTGCACTAAATGTCCAAGCTCTTTAAAGCAGAAATTATTCCAATTGGCTGTCAATATTTTTATCATTCATCATTTTTTTGTGCTGTTATGTTATAGTTGTGGTGAGCTGTCATCTATTCACTTAGATTTAGGATGTACTCACACTTGGGGATTTGCTCTGTGCTTGAGCACGATTAACCCCCCCAAAGTCCAGTTCATTTCACAAGTATTTTACCTGCTGAGACAGGTATACTTTTTTCCCACAATTTTTTTAATGTTAAAGTCATGCACATCAGAATCAGCTTTATTGCCAGGTATGTTTACTCATACGAGGAATTTGTTTTCGTGACAGAAGCTACCGCAGTGCAACAGAATGACAGTGACAGAAAAAAAAAAAAAAGATAATACAAATAAGTACATAAGGAATAACAATATACAACGTGACAATTGTATGTACAAGTATATTATGTGCTATTTAAGTGTAGAATAAGTATGTGTGTTAGATATATAAGTGTATAAATAGTGTGTGTACCATAATTATTGTCAAGTGTTCATGAGATGGATTGCCTGAGGGAAGAAACTGTTTCGGCGTCTGGCTGTTCTGGTGCTCAGAGCTCTTTAGTGTCGACCAGACGGCAACAGTTCAAAGAGGGAGTATGCTGGATGTGAGGGGTCCAGAGTGATTTTGCCAGCCCTTTTGCTCAATCTGGATGAGTACAGTTCTTGGAGAGTGGGGAGGGTTGTACCAATGATTCGCTCAGCAGTCCGGACTACCCTACATAGTCTTCTGAGGTCAGATTTGGTAGCTGAACCAGATAGTTATTGATGTGCAGAGGACAGGTTTAATGATGACAGAGTATAACTTTTTCAGCATCTCCTGTGTCAGGTTGAACTTCCTCAGCTGGCGAAGGAAGTACAGCCTCTGCTGGGCCTTTTTTTTACAATGGAGTTCATGTGATTGTCCCACTTCAGGTCCTGGGAAATGGTGCTGCCAAGGAATCTGAATGACTCCACTGCAGTCACAGTGCTGTTCATGATGGTGAGTGGGGGGAGAGCAGGGAGGTTTCTCCTGAAGTCCACAATCATCTCCACAGTTTTGAGCGTGTTAAGCTCCAGGAATTCCGAGAACTGGAATTGGAACTGCTGGTGTACAAGAAGAAGAGCAGTGGGGAGAGAACACAGCTTTGAGGAGCTCTAGTGCTGATCGTACAGGTGCTGAATGAGAGTTTTCCCAGCCCCACTAGCTGCTGCCTGTCTGTCAGGATGCTGTTGATTCACTGACAGACGGAGATGGTCATGGAGAGCTGAGTTAGTTTGGGCAGGAGGTGGTTTGGAATGATGGCGTTAAAGGCCGAGCTAAAGTCCACAAACAGGATCCTCGCATAAGTTCTTGGTCTGTCTGGATGTTGCAGAACATAATGCAGTCCCATGTTGACTGCATCGTCCACAGACCTGTTTGCTCTGTAGGAAAACTGAAGAGGATCCAGCGAGGGTCCAGTGATGTCCTGCAGTTGGGCCAGCACCAGTTTTTTTTATTACTTCATGACCACAGACGTTAGAGCCACAGGCCTGTAGTCATTTAGTCCTGTAATTTTGGATTTCTTTGGGATGGGGATGATAGTGGAGCGTTTGAAGCATGAGGGGACTTTGCGCAGTTCCAGTGGTCTGTTGAGGATCTTTGTGAAGATGGGGGCCAGCTGGTCAGCACAGGATTTCAGACAGACTGGTGTGGGCCTGGTGCTTTTTTCCTTTTCTGCTTCCGGAAGACCTGGCACACCTCTTCTTTGCTGATCTGAATTACAGTTGTGGGGGAGAGGGGGGTTACTGGAGGTGTTAATGGTTGTGTCCAGCTGTCCAGTGTGGGGTGTTTTTTCAAACCTACAATAGAACTCACATCGAATTCAATTCGCCTGCCAGTTGTTGATTATCCACAGTGCTGGGGGATGGTGTCTTGTAGTTGGTTATCTCTTTCAGACCTTTCCACACTGATGCGGAGTCACTGGAAGAGAATTGGATCCTTAGCTTACCGGAATAATTCCTCTTTGCCACTCTGATCTCCTTTTTCAGTGTGTATTTGGCCTGTTTACACAAGATTGTATCCCCCTTCCTGTAAGCATCTTCTTTGGAGTTTTGCTGTGAACCATGGTTTGCTGTTGTTGTAGGTTAAATGAGTCTTGGTAGGAATGCACATATCCTCACAGAAACTGATATATCATTTTACTGTCTTCGTGAGCTCATCCAGATCGGTGGCAGCAGCTTCAAAAACAGTCCAATAAGTAAGGTCAAAACAGGTTTGTAAAACCCGCTCTGTTTCATTAGTTCATATCTTAACAGTTCTTAATACAGTTTTAGCAGATTTTAGTTTCTATCTGTTGGTCAGTATAAGATGAACCAAACAGTGATCAGAGAGTGCCAGAGCTGCCTGTGGGACAGAGTGAAATGCATCTTTTATTGGTGTGTAACAGCAATCCAATATATTACTGCACTGTAAAAAATTACTCTGGAGGGTGTTAAATACAACCCATGAAAATCAGTTATAGTTTACTTAAGTATATGAGTTAGCAAGTAAAATACAAAATAATGGGTACATTCCACCTACACTATCTATTTTGTATCAGTAATAACTGCAACACTAAAAAATTAAGTAAAATATACCCCAAAATATTAGCTTTGGCACCGCAAAGTGCGCATGCGTCAACATCCAGGCGGGAATCGCTGGATTCACCATTTTGGCGGCAGCAGCGGCACCGCGATTTGTTGAGCTACAGGTAAGTTTTTATTTAACTTGTTGATATATCATCATGAATGCAAATGTTAAGTTGTTTAACGGTAAAATCTACCAGAAGATTAGTAATTTGCGCGCTTCTCTGTTGTCGGCACCACAGTCTGGTGACACATAGGTTAGAATTTGTGGTCAGTCAAGTTGGCGTTGAAAGCGGAATACATTGTCCAGTTCTTGCACCTGCGAGTAAACATCTACATTTATGATTCAAATATGTTAGCTTCCATATTGTTATGTACATGGCTGAAACTGGTGAACAGCGAAGCTGCTGCACGTGAGTGTTTGAACTTGAGCCTCTGACTAGAGAGAGAGAGAGAACGACGGTTGATGTAACGGTAACGTTAACTTACTAAGAACAGGGAAGGTGATCGGAGCAGGAAAACGGCAGTAAAGCTGTCAATGTGGAATGATAATTACTGTTAAAGTTTTATTGCATTTATCTTTTGATATATTGAGTTTTGTGTTAGAAGGGATCAATTTATAAAGCCATTGTATTATTGTTATCATTTACGGATTTATAATTAAAGTTTGCCTTTCCATGGGCGTATTTAATTTTAATGGCTGTTAAAAAGTGTTTCGGAGTTTATAAGAGGCATTATTTTACAGATTAGTAATTTTTTTTAATTTATTGTTAAGTAATTAGCCTAGCTATGTTTGAAAGGTGTTTGTGTAACGTTAAGTGTGCATCTTCCAATTCCTGTAATCGCGCGATGTGCTTCATTCGTGATACATTTTCTCCTTTACAAGTACTTAAAGTGCAAACATTTCAAACTTTTGATACTGTGTCATAAACAAGACTGTATACTAACTTCTGTGTGTTGGTGCTTATGTAAGTGTTACGTTTATAAACTTGACATTACAGCTATTCAGCCTCTGAGCACATGGTTAGCATTAATGTACGTTACAGTGATTAGCGTGTGCTCTGCTATCGACAAAAAGCAAAAGAAAGAAAACATGCAATGTTTTTTATGTTCCTTATGTGATCTTTAACATAACAGTTGTATGTTTTGATGTTTTATATTTTGTGCCACTTCATTTTAATTGATTTATGTGTTTGAGTTAACTTGGATTTGCAGATACATTGCACAAGTACAGTTGGTGTAATAATTTTACAAAATATGTTTTAAACATTGAGGAAATTCTAAACGTAAAACATTTGCATTCATGTAAATGCAACATAAATGAATATGAATATAAATTATGTACAATTCATTTTACAGGAGTGCGGAAATCTAATAATTTAACAATCCTGTTTCTGACATTCTTTTTCTTCCACAGAAAGATATAGGAAGAAGTATTCGTAGCAGTTTGCAAGACAAGTTAACTTCAGGTACCCGAACTGAACACTAACCTTATTGCAAATGAATTGGCTGTGCAAAATATGTACCTTTACATCATCAAAACGATTGGAACTATTAAAATAATTGGCATTATGGGATACTGGGGTGAAGAATTTTGGTTTTAATTTTTATTTGTTACCTGTTTATATTGAAGTACTGATTAATACAGAAATCCTGCTTGTGTTCAAACAATTGGCATGAACCCAGAAAACTGTAATGAACAGCATGATAATTTGCTTGAACTAACAAAATGTATTTGCTTTTTATTATTTTCAACAGGAGGATGAACTTGAAGACCACACAAATGAAATAATGAAGTTGGTGGTGATTCACAATCCCACAGTTGAGGAGAACCCAGCAGATGTGTGTGTTGTCATAGAGGGCATCAAAGTGCTGACCGGTTGTGGAAACAGAACTGCATACTGTTGATGGGATTGATCTATGCCTTCAACCTCGAGTATCCCAAAAACCTGAAGTACACCTTTGAAGTGTTCCAGAATTTTTTTTTGGAACTTGACGGAGCAAAACTGGTGAAGAAGGTCCTAAGCCTCAAGCATAAACTATTGGAATGAGCTGTCTGTACTGTAAGTTCAGGCTCTGATTGTTTGCTTCATCCAATGAAGACATTGTTTTATTTTCAAATAGTAAATGTTCAAGTTATATGTATTGTGAGTTATATGTAATATGAAGTTGAATATCACTTAAAATTGAATGCAAGTACGTTCTTTTGCACCTAATTACTGTTAAATGTTTTAGTTTCAAATAGTAAATGTTCAAGAAGTTACATGTAGTGTGAGTTATATGTAATATGATGTTGTATGTCACTTAAAATTGAATGTAAGAACGTGTTTTGCACTTAATTAGTTTTAAATGAAGTTGAAATTGAAATGTTTGTTTGTATCCATATAGCATGCCAGTCTATTGAGGTAAATGAGATCAGTTTCTCCTCTCATTTCAGGGTCTCCTTTCATTTTCTAGTGCTGCAAGTATTGTAGCCACACATTAAATCTAAACATATTGTTTGAAATGATGTGAAGAAACCGTATTTAGGAATCTTGCTTCTAATGTATATTTTGACATCTCATGAAGACTTTGGTTTATTTTTGAATGGAATAGGTTCAAGAAGCTTTGTTACATTATGATATGTTGTATTTCACGTGAATTGTTTTGTAAGGGGTTATTTTGTACCTACATTAATTAGTTTAAAATGTTTTTAAAAATAAAATGTTATTTGGTCAATAAAAAAAGCAATTGATGCAATCTCCCGCGTCTGACCATTTTTAAGTAAATTCAACCTTCCCTGAATAAGTAATGTGTAACTATTTCTATTGGCTAATCATTATTAATAATAATTTAGTAGATTAACTGTTGCCTACTAACAATAGAGTTAATGTTAAACTTGAGATTTCAAATTTTCATTCTCTTAAAATCATGGCTAAAAGTTAGAAGAGAGAGAGAGTTTGATGGTGTTCTGAGTTTTTAAACTCAGCTTTTAGACTCCTCCCAACTGATGTCTTGACCAATTAGATATGATATTAGCTTAGGGGTGTTCCTCCCAATACATAAATCAGCATGTTATCTGGTCAGTCAAATGTTCGAATTGTACCCACTCTTGCAAAGTATACTTTTGGATGTGATTTTTATAACAAGACTATGATACATTTGACAAATAATTGTTTGGTATAAATGTTTAAAGCATTATTTTTTCAAACACACACATACTAAACATAAATATGAACTCTTACCATTCAACAGTTATTAAAAAGACATACACAATATGTAATTAAAACTTGATAGTCTAATGTGTGGGTTACATACATAATATGGAGTTATGCATAGGAAATCATCAGTTACTCATAAGTCCTTTTAAGATGATTTTTAGGTGCATATGGAAACAACATTCTCTGTGAAGTTCTATGTATGGGCATAAGGACATATTCGGTGAACAAAGGAATTTCTGTCTGGTCTGTGTCTTGCTAGCTGGTTGTAGGAAGTCAATCTAAGAAAGTCTGTAGCTCGTGATTTCTATCGTGGAACACATGTGATGGCCATCTCTTTGACCATCAGTCTTGATTACTTGCCCCAAATTTGACACTCTCCTTCCTGAGTTGGAATTATCAATAAGTGTTCATTTTTTAAATGTTGCAAGCTGTTCTGTGAAAGATGCTTGTTAGCTAGGCTTTCTGCAGACGGGCTGAAGCTAGGAATCAGATTTATGACGTTGTCCTGTTGCCTTGGGGCCTCTCTGGAATTTCAGCTCCTCATGTTTCGATGTTCTGATCGAATCTTATTTTTTCTGACTCATTCTGATCCTACATAACTTAAAAAACCTTTCTCAGATTAGACATAAAATAAAACCCTTATCATTCAGTGTAGATGGTAAAAAAGGTAAAACAGTTAATTTCCAATGATTGACATCATAGTTAATACAAAATTGTACAGTAATTTAAAGAATTGAATGCAGGTAGTGTAAACAGAAGGGCTCAGGACAGATCCCTGAGGTACCCCATGTCCCCTTTCTACTGTCAGTTTACTGCTGCTGGTGCGGTTGCCCCAAATGCTAAACAAAACTGGAGCTGTTTACGCTGGAAATGCCTGATGTTGCAATGTGTCTAGTTGTCTAGTTGACAGACATCCCATCCTCATGTTTGGGGTGTTGAACTCAAAATATGTACTTAAAATTAAGAGTAAACTAAGAATATAATTTGCTGTGTTTGTTTATGGACATGTTGTGTAGTAACATACAGTCGTAAGTTATATCATTATTCAGAGAAGTTTGTAGTTCCCCCACTTTAGTTTCACCTCTGGCAAAAGAACCAGCACCATTTCAGTTAAAAATTTAAGTGTTTCTCAGGACAATTAAACAGACCCATGGCTTTACTAAATACTTGCTACCAATGTTGTTGTCCATGGTCCAAGAAACTGCCAGGTGTCCACCTGCATCGCCCAGAATATTTTCCAAAGCAAGTACCCTAAAGAGCAGTGTTGAAATTAAACACCATACCCACACACACTCAGGCAATTCTACATTAGAGAATCATGTGATGTGGATGTTTTATATTCTTCAACAGTGTGATAATTTGGCTTTTCTTTTTAGATTTGCTTGTCCACATACACCGTAAAATATAATTTGTTAAGTTTACTTAATTACATTGTGCAAACTCGTTGCCTTAATTCAATTAAGTAATCTTAACTTTAAAAGTATTGTGTTAAGTTTACTTAATTAAATTGTGCAAACTCGTTGCCTTCAATTAAGTAATCTTAACTTTATTGTATTAAGTGTCATTTAAGTCCTATTTACTAATATATTAAAATTATTTCTTACTTTTATTGAGTCATATTTACTTTTAAGTTTTATATGAACATTTAAGTTTTGTTGAATCTGTGATCTGAGGAACATTGAGAGTAATTATATTGCTCAGAATTACTCCCAGAGTGCATTGCGCCATGAATAAATTATGCAATTGCGTTGTTTTTTTGTTGTTGTTTCTTCATTTGAAAATTGTATTTGCTGCCTTTTTTTAGTAGTAGTACAACAAGAAGAGCAAATACAATGGTTATTGTTATAATTAATATAAATAATTACAATTGAATTGTTACAATTGTTGTTATTCACGCGCTGAATGTTGAAGTCTGTGTGTGAGACTTCAGCATATTATCACAAATATTAAAGTATAGTATCAACTCAATAAAAAGCTTCTCAAGGTGTTCATGAAAAACAGAAAAAAAGAAATGGTAAAAAATAACTAATAATACTCAAAACAATACACTAATTATTTATCTAGAAGATAGGTTGCTTTTAGAAGGTGACCTATGTATTACTTTTTCCCCTTGAAATCAAATAACTCTGATTTCATGTTGCATTGCTGCATTACACCTGATTCACACATACTCTGTTTGCAGTGCATTTGCTTGTACATTCATTATATGGACAAAAGTACTGGGACACCCCTTCTTTAGAAGAGAAAAAGGCACTTCCAAACTGTGGCAACAAATAAATTCATGTACCTAAAAATGTTATTTCCACCTCTGTTGCAACAGTTGTGAAGTGTAAGAAATGACTGTACCCATATGTACAAGTCATTGGTGTTTTGTGATTAATTTTTGTCTCAAGGTCTGCATTTCTATCATCAATTTGCCTACAGATCTAACAGATCGACTGAGGATGCAATTGCCATAGTTCTCCACAATGCACTGAGCCATTTGGAACATCAGGAGAGCTATGTGAGGATGCTTTTTATTGATTATAGCTCAGCTTTCAATACCATCATGCTGTGAAGGACATCCTCTTCAGCAAACTCACAGATCTGGGCTTCCCCTCACTCACCTGCACTTGGATCAGGAACTTCCTGACTGACCGTCCTCAGACTGTTAAACTCGGTCCCCATCTCTCCTCCACCCGCACGTTCAGCACTGGCTCTCCTCAAGGGTGCGTGCTGAGTGCAATGCTATACTATCTCTATACGCATGACTGCAGCCCAGTCCATCACCAGAACGACATCATCAAATTTGCCAATGACACCACAGTGGTGGGCCTAATCTCAAAGGGGGATGAGGCTGCCTATATAAATGAGATCCTGAGATTGTCAGAGTGGTGCTCAGCCAACAACCTGACACTTAACACCACCAAAACAAAGGAAATCATCCTTGATTTTAGAAGGCACAGGGCCGACCCTGCTCCCCTCTACATCAATGGAGACTGCGTAGAGAGGGTTCAGACATTCAAATTCCTAGGCACAATCATCTCAGCAAACCTCAAATGGTCAGCCAACTCTACAGCAATCACCAAGAAGGCATAGCAGCGCCTTCACTTCTTGAGAGTGTTAAAGAATAACAACCTAAAGGAGAAGCTGCTTGAGACTTTCTATCCCTCTGCAGTGGAGAGCCTGCTGACATACTGTATCACAGTATGGTATTGCAGCTGTACTGAGGCAGAGAGGAAGGGAATACAGCGGATAATTAACACAGCGCAGAGGATCATTGGCTGCCCTCTTCCCTCTCTGAAGCACCTTTACAACTCCCGCTGCCTCAGCAGAGCTCAGAACATTGAAAAAGACCACTCTCACCCTGGTCCCCACCTTTTTAAACTGCTGCCCTCTGGCAGGCGCTACAGATGCATCAATAGACCAGCTTATGCAGCTTCTTCCCCAGAGCTATAATCACATTGAGCACAAACATGCACTGAACACTCACATGCACTGACATATTTCTGTGCAATCTCCACTCTTAGTGCAATGTCTTCTATATCTTTATTCCTTCTGTGCAGTACAGCATTATATTCCAGTGAAATATCTTCACTTTTTGTACAATGTTTTTATATTCTCATTCCAAATAGTTTTATTCAGAGCCAGAAGTTTACCTCATATTAGGGCAATAATCATTTTTACCAGCTACGACTGATTATTATTTACTTATATATACAAGCAACTCTTTTTATGTTAATTTCTTTATTCTTTTGTCTTAGCATAACTTTTTAATTTTAATACATCACTTTGTATTATGTATATTTCTTTTTAGTTCTGTGTCTATTATGTGCCGTGCAGCTTATGCAGAAGCTTTGCAATTTCGTTGTATCTTGTGTACAATGACAATAAAAGGAAATTCAAATTCAAATTTAAAGTCACAACAGAGGTGTTCAGCTGGGATTAGGACTTGGCTTTCTGCAGACCTGTCAAGTTCTTCCACACTGACTGAATCATAATTTATCTTTGATCATTGCCTTATACACAGAGGCACTGTCATGTTAGGATAGAAAAATATCCTGTCCAAACTGTTGTTATAAAATTAGAAGCACACAATTCCCTAGAATATCATTATATGCTTAAACATTAAGATTTGTACTCATGGAAATTACTAAAGTAGTCAAACCTTTCATTAGAAGGGGGTGAGCCAATACTTTTGGTAATATACTGTATCATAGTTGCACCTCTGTAGTTTGAAGCACAATGGTTCAAAAATAAAGGAATGATGTTATGCAATATATGATCCAAGTGGTAAAAGTGGTGATTCAGGATTCAAATGATACAACTAACTTGAAAGCTGAAGCTCGCGATTATGGTAAGTGGCGTTACATTTCCGATGCATGCTTGTGGTGTTCGGCCAATCACAATACACTTTGTCAGTTGGCCAATCAGAGAAGACTGCACTTGTTGGAAGGAGGGGCTTTGTAGAAAATTACGTGTTTGAGAGACGCGGGGCATAGAAGAACTACAATAATGTACAGTATTTGAAAAATAATGTGTTTTTGAACATTAAAGCATCTTGACATTTTCTGTTAATACACAAAATAATGATCTTTAAAATAGCATCATATGACCCCTTTAATAAAACATGAACGTGCTGTCCATTTACATAATTTGGTTTCTCACTTCCTTTTCCCATTCATTGAAACAAATTCTCAGTATAAAAATTGCATCTGTTACCTTAAGGGTTCATCAGATGCCCATTTTCCACAAGTCGATATGATTCTGGGTCTAAATGAAAAGTTTGTAACATAGTTTGGTAAAAATTCCTCAATGGTAGTGTAAAAACAACCTATTTACCCCGTTAAAAACAGCTCTTTTCAGAGCAAGCCGTTTTGTAGCATTTTCCTTTGAGTGCAAATGAGCTCTGCTCACCCCGCCCCTCTCTTCCAAGCCGCTCTCTGAGGAACAGTTTACTTTAGCTGTATTCATTATAAAACTTGCTAAATAGAACGTTATTCGGAAAGGCGATTTGCAAAGACAGAACCTGATTCATAACAGAATCTTACACTCCCTTTTTCTGGAGATGAATCTGGATCATGAATGATTCGCGCTAGCATAGACACATTTAGGTAGATCGTGGACACATTCCCTTCAGAAACAAACGTAATCCACTGCGTATTCAGTAGCTCAGATGTCGGGAGTAAATGACGACTGCTATGTTCATTATTACATCAAACAACACAACACCTCAGTCTTTTAGGAGATATTCTTGTCTACATCTACTTCGGCGGTGAAACAATGGCAGACGGATGACAGCTCACTCAGGGCGGGTCTAAGATAAGATACCAGTCCAGTCTGTGCTGAAATGCTACTGTCAATCAAATTATTGTGGGAGGGGCCTGTCTGCATTACGTCATAAAGACTGAGATCATCTGAAATTGGTTCGATTTGAGAAATATAAATAAATAAATAAAATAAAAAACATTATTATAGTGTGGTTGTGAACACACACTACCAACACACATTTCAGTTCTAACAATTTGTAAAAGTGCATGTAGCATCCGGTGACCGCATTAACTCAAACCTGTCAATTCAGATCAACATCATTCAAAAGTGCACGCATTTAAAGATAAATAATTTACAAGACAGCAAGACAATAATCAAAATACCCTAAACCACTGTTGAAACTCATTCTGGTTTAAACTGGTCTTTTCAGCATGGATGTGTTTTCAGTTTACACTTTCTCACCCATCAGTGGTGGTGTTGAAGACTGCGTGGGAAATGTAGCTTCTCTTACAATTTCATCAAAAAATACAGCAGTGACTAAATAATCTATAATAAGTGTCACTCTTGAAGCAATCCTTGTGAAAAAGAATAGCATACTTAAAAAAATAGTATATTATGGAAATATATCTTCAAAGAATATATTTAAGTATGAACTGAATGTAATGTTTTTGGACACTTAATTGCACGTAATTTGTAATTAAATGAAAATGCATTATAGTTTAAATTAATATTAAATGCAATTAGTTAGACTTTATAGTTTTTTTTCTTTTTCTGAAAGATACTTTAAAGTAATACTTTGAATGTGTCTACTACACAGTGCACAATATTTAAAAAAAAAAGTTTCAACTGGCGTTTTATTTCATTTATATATGATCTGCAAGTATTTATTTTTATTTTTTACATATAATTTTAAGTTATGAAGTACACTACAAGTATTTCACATTCAACCTAAAATGCAATACAATTAAGCACACATTTTGTGTAAAGAATCACACATCATTCATTCATGATCAACCATTATCTAAATAAGTGAAAAAGAAGAAAAATCTTATATAGAACATTAAATACTTTGATAAACAAGATAGACTAACTAATAAATTATTTCTTAATGTTTGCTGGACAACAGTCTCTAAAACATAATCATGTGTCCTAACTGGATATCATACTTCACTGGCAGTCTGTGAGAACATTTGAACGAATATCTGATTGTTAATTGGAAAGACATGTATTTTAATCATTGTACTTTTGTACACTGTCAGTCTTAACATTTGACAATCCAACAATCTAAAGTCAGAGGGTGCAGTTAGTTTAACTCTCTTCTTTCGTTCCATTTTATATGTGTATTCAACAGACCCGATCTCCTTCTGACAAGGATGCTTTCATTGCATTACAGCAGCTCATTACAGTGAATTACCGTCTGTTCTACTCACATAATTCAATGTATTTCTGAGAAAATCTAAATATTCAATAAGAAAATAACGTAGAAGAGACTTCATTTTGTCCATATTCCACTGGGAATAGACTGAATGGGCATTACATTTACATTTAGTCATTTAGCAGACGCTTTTATCTAAAGCGACTTACAATTGGGAATACATGAAGCGATTCTTCTTATAGAGGCAAACAGACAGAGGAAGTGCTCGTAATACCAAGTCTCAGTCATTGTTCAAATAAGTACAAGCTAGCAAGAGAAGGAATAAATAAAGAGAAAGAAAAAGTTTTTTTTTTTTTTTTTTGATTTAGGATGAAGTCAAGTAGTGTCGAAAGAGATGAGTTTTCAGTTGTTGCTTGAAGGTTGACAGGGTTCCAGCATTCCGGATAGGGGTAGGAAGGTCATTCCACCAGCCAGTGGTGAACGAGAATGTTCTGGAAAGTGAGCCTTTCTGTGATGGTACCACAAGGTGTCGCTCACTAGCGGATCAGATTGTCATCAGTGAGTGGAAGTAAGCGGGTGCTGAGCCTGTGGTTGTTCTATATGCAAGCATCAATTTTTTGAACTTGATGTGAGCTGCAAACGGTAGCCTGAGCAAGGAGATAAAGAGAGGTGTAACATGGGCTCTTTTTGGCTCGTTGAAGACCAGTCGTGCCGCTGCATTCTGAATCATTTGTAGAGGTTTGATTGTGCTTGATGGAAGTCTAGCCAGAAGAGCATTGCAGTAGTCCAGCCTAGAAATGACAAGGGCCTGGATAAGAAGTTGTGCAGCATGCTCCGTTAGAAAGGGCCTGATCTTTCTGATGTTGTGTAATGCAAACCTGCAAGATCAAGCAGTCTTTGCAAATGTGCTCTTTGCAGGTCAGCTGGTCGTCAAAATTACACCAAGATTTTTGACTGAGCTTGATGGGGTAATTGTAGAAGAACCTAGCTGGATGGTGAAATCATGCTGTAGATTCGGAGTGGCAGGGAAGACAAGAAGCTCAGTCTTTGCCAGGTTGAGCTGTAGGTGATGTTCTTTCATCCATGCCGAGATGTCCGCCAGGCAGACTGAGATCCGTGCAGCTACCGTTGGTTGGATCATCAGGTTGAAATGAGAGATACAGCTGTGTGTCATCAGCATAGCAATGGTAGGAGAAACCATGTGCTTGTATGATGGGACCCAGTGATGTAATGTACGTGGAGAATAAGAGGGGTCCAAGAACGGACCCCTGAGGAACCCCAGTGACCAGTTGATATGCTGTGGATACCTCCCCTCCCCAGGCCACCTCGAAAGACCTACTAGTGAGATAGGATTCAAACCAGCGAAATGGAGTCCCAGTGATGTCCAGTGATGAGAGGGTGGACAGGAGGATCTGATGATTGACAGTGTCAAAAGCAGCAGATAGATCCAGCAGAATGAGGACTGATGATTTGGATGTGGTTGGTTGGAGGTCTTGTGTGTGGAGGTGAAAACTGATTACTGATTGTTCTAGTTTTGTCTGTGAAAAAAGTGGTGAAGTCATCAGCTATTATAGAGGTGGTGGAGGGGGACAGAGGAGATAATTAAATGTTCTGAAGAGATTACGTGTGTCTGGAGCGCTGTTGATCTTGTTGTGGAAATATCATGATTTAGCAGTTTGGACATCGGACTTCAAAGACTGCTACTTACTCAGGTCTGACGGATCTTTTGAGTTGCACCATTTTCTCTCTGCTGCCCTGAGTTTGGTCCGAAGCTCACGAAGAACATCAGATAACCAGGAGTTAGAAGGGGCAGCTCGTGCTTGCCTGGAGGAGAGAGGACAAATGTTGTCTAGACAAGAGGTTAAAGTAGAGCATAAAGTGTCCGTAGCTGCATTCACATACAGAGTTGATAAATGGGTAGGTGAGATAAGAGAGGAGGACACTACAGAGGAAATATGGGAGGGAGAAAAGGAGCGTAGGTTTAGTCTAAAAGTAACCGGTAGAGGGGTGGGGGCATGCAGGTAGCAAAAGGTAATTTAAATATAATGAAGAAATGGTCGGAGATATGTTGTGGTTCTACCAAAATGTTGTCTGCAGTACAATTGCGTGTGTTAATTGTACAACAATTGTATAAAAAATGTATAGCCTGAATGCACTGTGAGTCGCTTTGGATAAAAGCGTCTGCTAAATGCATAAAATAAAATCTCGCATGAGATTCAAATGAGTTGTGATTGCATAGGGGAGAGTGGGTTGAGTATTTCCAATTGTTTCAAAGGAGCAAGCCAGTGCCCCCACCCCGGCCAACTTGACGTGGGGTGTGAGAGAAAGATAAATTGTTAGAGAGATCAGCTGGGGTTGCTGAGTCCTCTGGACGAATCCAGGTCTCAGTCAAGCCCAAGATGCTGAGTGTGGATTGTAAAGAAAAAGCAGAAATTTAGTCTGCTTTGTTGACAGCTGACTGACAATTCCACAAACCAACTGAGAAAGAAGGAGGTGCAGTAGAAGAAGTAGAGATGGGGCACAAGTTAGCAGGATTGCGTTGCCGTCTGCGTGTGATGTTAGAGCGTGGTTGAGAGACAACCGGAATGTTTTGGAAACACATGATAAGGGTGGAAAGAAAGTGGACAGAAAAGGTGAGTGTGTGAAGGGAAGAGAAAAATTATACTTAAGTGCGTTGCCGGTTTCATTGATCGGTTAATGACGTGCAGGAAAAAGTAGTCAGTCTTTACACAAGGAGGCTGCACACGATGGCTGAACGCTTCCGCAGATGCTTCCACGTCAGCGCTCGGACATCAAATAAATACTCGCATTTATGGGTAGACTCTCTACCCACAGTCAAAGAGAGTAGAGTGAAAACAGTTGTGGCCGGCTTCTGATTAGCCCAGCCAATAGCCTAAAGCAGTGCAAATAGCTCAAGGTAAAACACGAGAAGAAATGCTAATACCACAGGCTCCTTCCTAGCCGAGGCGCAAATGATTATAATTAACAGTACGTGCAATCAAAAATATAAAGCTCAATGAAAATGCAAAAACAGAAATAGGTAAGACACAAAGTATTCCTTCCTAGCAGCAGGTAAATATTTTAAACAACAGATCTACGAACAAGTAGTACAACACTTATGCGCTGCTGTCCGTCCCTTCTGGTGACTAATCGGCTTCTTGCATTACTAGAATGAAACCAAACCTTAATGCAACTTTGCTAAAAAAAATGACCTAATAGTTTGCACAGTCTGTGATACCAACAGAAATTGACCATTTCAGAGGCAACAAGCATTTTGTGAAAATGTATCAATACACCAATAAATACTTCTCAATAAGAGCATGCAGGTGATGTGTTCAGAATATGGTCAAATTTGATACCCTATTTTCTCTAAAAATATATGACACATTTTGGCATTGATAAGTGGCATCTGTGCCTCCCACTCTTTGAAAATCTCTGCTGTCCATCCGCCGTAGCTAGACGAAGCATAATCTCACCTCCCCTTCGCCACACGGTTAGCGCGCTAGACTACGGCAGCTCATTCATACATTCAGACTCTCTCTCTCACCAGCTCTCTCACTATGACTCAGACGCTCTCAGCCTCTCAGCCTTCACTCAAAGCCTGACTGCTTTCACACATTAGCAGGGCTGAAGAGGAGACCTGCAGCTACCAGGTAAAAGACATTGATGATTACTTGTCTAATCTGCTTGATTACCAGATTTTACACATGTCTACTTCTGCAGGGCTCACATTTACGGGATCATGATGCTTCTCTTCTTAGCATTAGTCTGTATGTTTTGTGTTATTCTGAATTATGAGAGTTATATGTCTGGTTGTACAGTGTGTACCGGCTGACGTTGAGTCTGGGAGGCTGCATGATGCCCTTAGTGTACTGTGTGTGTGTGTGTGTGTGTGTGTGTGTGTGTGTGTGTGTGTGTGTGTGTGTGTGTGGGCATGTTTATGTGGTTTATGAGGACACAAATTTGTATAATGACATGGGTATGACATAGGTATTACAAGGAGAAGGTGATTTATGAGGACATTTTCAGTGTCCCCATAATTTAAAACGCTTATAAATCATACAGAGTGAGTTTTTTTGAGGGAAAATAGAAATGCACCGTCTCCTGTGAGGGCTAAGTTTAGGTGTAGGGTAGGTGTAGGGCAATAGCACATACAGCTTGTACAGTATAAAAACCATTACGCCTATGGAAAGTCCCCGTAAACCATAAAAAACAACATGTGTGTGTGTGTGTGTGTGTGTGTTTGTTTCAAATGGCTGCCAGTACAGAAGCAAAGAGAGGATGAATGGACTGGCTGTACTGCATATTTGTCCTCCTCTACGCTGCTGCCGTATGAATGAGACTCGGGGCGGATGGATGCCGGGGGTGGCCCAGGGCTTTTTCACTGTAGGGAGGGGAAATTGAAATCCCGGGAGATGGACATGAACAGTGTAGATGAAGTCACTTGGATTCTGTTGATCGTTTGTGAATGTGTATGGAAGAAACAGATGTGTAGAAAAGGCAAGAGACTGCTTATCTAGAATGCCTGACACAGGGTTTTAGTGCATCAACAGAGAGCGAATGACTGCAGAGCTGAGGTGCTTTGTGTTGTTTATCTCTATCTGCATGAGTAATGTTTATGTAATGTGAAGTTATACGAGAGATTTCATTATGACTGGCCATGCAGTAAACACAGACAGAACATTTGTTGCTCTAAGACTTCAGAATTTTTCCAGTACGGTTAAAATTTTCACTTTTTATTTGTCTTGATCTAATAGTTAAATCTGTGAGTGGCATCTATGTGTGAAGTGGTTTATTTATCATGAGTTTTGCTAATTGCAGTCTTCTACTTTGGATGAATATACATTTAAAAAAAAAAATATCTTTTAAAAATGAATTTGAAAATATATAATTAGATTTTAAGATTTTATTTGATTTAGTTTTAAATGGAAAAATGAAAAGAAATACTAGATTGTGATTATTGCTTTTCCTTATCTATCAGCTACTGTCTGGAGAGATTCGTTTTTTTGGAGAGAAGGGGGGCACCTTGCCTTGTCAGGCGCTCACTCTGTAGTCAGGGAGGATGCTGGGAGATAAATTTAGCCCTCCAGCGTTGCTTCCATCTGCCATTGTATGGTTTAGGGCCGTTGCCATAGGAACCACCACTGGGTGCCCATTAGTGAGTGAGAGGGAAAATTGTCGAGCTTTCTTAAACGTATTTAAACTGCATATTTTACATTTGGTTAAGTACAGTGTAAAGCTTATGTTTTGTGTGTTTGTGGTTTTGATAGAGTGGGCAAAGCTTTATTCCCAGATTCTAACCATCTGAGCCTGGCAGTGTTACGCTGTGGTTTGGTAAGACTTGTCACTGACCTCGTTATAAAATATTTAAAAGGGCTGTGCGATATGACGATATATATCGGATGGACTAAATAAAAAGTCTATCGTTTCATATTATGTTCTATCGTTGATTTCTTGGTGTCGCAAAATACATTGTTTACGGTAATACCTTTTCATTATTTGAGTAACTGCAATCTTTATACGCCGCCCACCACGGGGCGTGACGGAGAGACAGAACGACCAGCCAGGACAAAACCAGGAGCTTGTTCCTAAACGAGGAACTACATCTGTAGAAAGGTCATGCGTTTTTAAGCTCTGCAGTTTTATAACAACTTATTTTAAGCCGTTGAAACTCAAACAACAGAGCTATATGCGTGCGCAGTCTCTTTCTGTGTGAGAGGAGTACGCTTTTTCTTTTTTGCCGACTTTGAACAGTTACATAAAACACACTTATATGCGTCAGAATCCCCGTCTTTGCAAGTATTCTCATAAACACAGCGATTTAGGTCTTAAGAAAGAGAAAATGCATATATAACAGCAACTTAGCTATATTGGATCCGGACTTCGGTCTTAAAGGGGAAGCTGTCCAATATTCGTTCATGTAAAGCCGGGCTCACACTGTGCGATTTTTAATAGTCTTTTGCGATTGTTGCTTGTCACACTGTACGAACATGATCCCCATGTCAAACTGTAGGATCTCAGTTGTCTTAATGTCAGACTGTACGACAGTAAAAATGCGACAATAACGGACGTACTCAAGAAAGACTTGTCCGGAGTTTTACGTCATCAATCCGTGACCCGCGTTCTCTCACTATAATGGTAGCTAGCAAACAACAGCAACGTGTAGCGTTAGTTTTATTAATTACATGCCTTGATAATAAATAAAAAAAACGAAGACGACGTGTGTGGAGCAAGTCATGGATGGGCAAAAGAGGACTTTATGGACTTCCAGTTCTACAGCGCGAACTTGAGGTAATTTTGTTATTCGAGTTTAAACATCCTATATCTCTCCAAGCCGCTTCCTTTTTAACCCTGTCATGCGACGACACGTCATACAAGCACTCATTTTCCCTCCATAGCTCAATAAGTTTTTCTTCCTGTTGTACTATCCACCTGACTCCTTTCGACATTTTCATTGTTTGAAGTTGTCGCGCTAATTGCGTCATCAGGTTCAGCGCACCTATTGGTTCTTGGTTTGACGGTTGTCGTAGGAGATGTCACACTGCAGGAAAGTGTCTGAAATCTTCTGACACTGCCAGAATTTAATCGGAGGAAAAGATTGATCGCAACGGCCATTAATCGGCTGTCGGTGGACATGTCAAACCAGCGATCAAAGACAACCGATTTTAGCCTAGGATTACAGGAATCTTTTAGGATTTTCAAAATTTGTCTCAGACGACCAAATCGTGGCCAAAATCGCACAGTGTGAGCTGGGCTTTAATCGTAGCACACTGCTAGAAAATCTCTCACTGCTCTTGACTAAATCACTTTTGTAACTTTAATGAGAATAAATAAAAAATAACAATAATGATATATTTATAATATGTATACAATCTATACATAATACACATTTTATTTATATCATAGATAGATAATAACTAACACAGTGAAGACTAATTAATTTACACAATGTATGTAGCGTTTCTTATTTATTGTAGTTGGTTGTCCTATTGCTTGCAATTAGTTTCTTATCCTTATTTCATCACTGACAGTTTATTTATCTTCAGTGAGGTTGAGTTGTTTTTCTCTCTCTCTTTAGGCTTGTTATTAGTTTGATATTGACATTGGATTATGAAAATTCTATGGTATCAAATATTGTAATATAATAAAAAACCTTTTTAAAAGAAAAAAAAATCACTATATCGTGATATTTATTGTTATCGTGATATAAAATGTGTTATATCGTGATATAAGATTTTGGTCATATCGCCCACCCCAGCTCACAGGTGCCCAGTGATAATTTACAGTGCAGCGTGATGACTCTATTTGCCACATATTTGCCACACATTCGTGCTCTCATCAAGTGTGCACAAATCAGTGCCTATATGGGTTTTCCCTGTTGCCGATACGATCCCTTTAAATACACATATTGTCTGTAATCTAGGATATCATCATGGGTTGAGTTGATTACCTACATATATTTTATGAGTTTACCTCAAAATACCTTGTGTGTTTCAAGTTAAATTCTAATCCTGACTCTTAATCAAAAACATGTTTGGAAAAACAGTTCAGAGAAGATAGATGGGGCCTCTCTGTAGAAGCAGTGTGTGTAGTTTGAATACAGAATGTAGAATGGTTATAGAACTGTGTTCAAACTAAAATGAGTCATTATGATGTGCCACTGCAGTTTGTGATTCAAGGTCACCAGTGTTTTTGAGTGGGAGGACAGAACAGGTGGTTCTAGAGAGATGAATGTTTGCTTGACTCACTTCCGAGTCCAGACAACCACAATGTTTTAGGCCTCCTACACTATCCGTCCGACCTACATATTCTCATCAAACCCAACAAACCGTGAGCCAAAGATTGACATGTGTATACAAACCAGGCAGTTTTATCTTATTTTGGTTAAATCCGAGGTTCATGTCTTATTATATTCAAACATTTTCATTAAAACAAAAACATTAAAACAAAAAGATTTGTTTAGAGTTTCAATTGTATTGGTTAATTTTCCATTAATCATTTATTTCGGTTGATTGAATGTCAGCTGTCAGATTATCTACAGTCAGTTTAATAATATGTATACACACTACAGCATTCTTTAATAATACACTTGTCAATATGTTCTGTTTTCACTATAATTGGAAGTCTGTGAACACATAGAGTTGGATTCACACAAGAGTTGTGCTGGAATGTATAGTTGGCAGTGATTTTGATATGTACCAGCAGGATCTCCTGTGGTTCCACACCTAACCGCCCCCTAAAGCAAAGCGTGGGTGCCAATACCAGCTGGTCAGTGAGTGGGATGCCTAATTCCTTATTGTGTTCCAGTGAAAGCAGTGCCAGAGTTTATTTTCACAAGCATCAGTGCTGTCTTAAATTGTGTTTTGGTAAGAATACGAAAGAGCCTGAAGTCTTCACACTTTACTCAGACCCCCTTTCTCTCTTATATACACAAATACAGACACCTATAGAAGCTCTAATACCTTGTACTGTTATTTTAAATCCAGTGAGATGATTTGTTTTTTAACCAGTTTACTTTTAACAGTCAAAGTGAAGTACTGCTTCTGTTACAGCTGAACAGGATAGTGTCAAAATAACAATGTCAAAAGTGTTGGTACCAAGTTTATACAAAAAACAACAACAATACCCGTCTTTCTGCATTGTTGGATCTATTTGACTGACAGTTCACATCTTTCTACTGCTCACATATATCTGTGGCCAGAGGGTTTTGAGCATTGCTACACACATGAATATAGAGTGTGTTGTGTATTATATTGTATTAGTAATTGTAACATAGAATTGACAGTGACTAACTCTGTTGTCTTCTGATATTTTCCAGAATTGAAATCTCTGAAGTGGATCATCGTAAAGCATCTGCAGAATATGAGAGCATTCATAGAAAAACATAATTGCCATGGATTTCCAAGGACAAGCAAGAACAAGAAACAGAAGAGGCAGGATTTCCTCTAACTAAAAAAAAAAATTATAATTGTAAAAATTGTAGTGTTTCAGATAATTTCTTTGAAGAAGCTCTTCTTACATTAAGTAACCATGTTTACAGAATGTTCCAAAACTGTACAATCCATGCATATGCTATATGGAACAAAATATTATGCAATGCTCTGAATGGTCATAAATGAATTGATCATTCATACAGTCTGGAATAAACAGTACCTCAAGCTTTCATCTCATTTTATGGAGGCCTTGCATAGCCAGTTGTCCACAGGGGAGCAATCTGGAGGTTTAGAGAAGACGACTGAGACTTCAGCGGACAGCCCCCAGCCACATTCAGTCCCACAGTATCATGAACAGAATAAGGTTGTCACCCAGCAGCAGCATGCACAACAGCAAAAACATCTTAATATTGAGAGAAAACATCTCAGATTGCAGAGGAAAACTGCTCAGGAGACAGACACTGTTGAAGATGGAATGTCACCAAGAAGTTCTGAATGTCTTGATGCTAACATGAGGCAGCCTAGTGAAATGCCATCTAAAGTTTCATCCTCAGCAGTATCAGCCATAACATCCTGTTCCACAGATGAGGCCCTGGAAGGTTCACCTAGACAAAAACGTGAGCGTAAACCTCAAAAGCCAGGAAAGTATGTGTGCTCATACTGTGGCCGCGCTTGTGCTAAGCCCAGCGTGCTTCAGAAACATATTCGATCCCACACTGGAGAGAGACCTTACCCCTGTGCACCATGTGGGTTCTCCTTTAAGACTAAAAGTAACCTTTACAAGCACAGAAAGTCCCACACTCATAGGGTGAAAGCTGGTCTGACTGCAAAAACAGAGGGACCAGGTATAAGTTGTTCAGAGGAGCCACTTACAGAATCAGATGAAGAAAGCCAAACATCTTCCTTTTTAGAAAAACAAAGAATGTCCATTGAAAAGTCAAATATCACAGAAAAGGGCTCTGAGGGACAGTTACAATATATAGAAGACTCCCATGCAGTTAAAAAGAGACTTGCAATGAGACTTAGCAGAGGAAGACGAACACCAATAGGATCATCTGATGAAGCGTCCTCATCGTTTGGTCCAAGTAGAAAAGGTAGCACAGAGTCTGGGTATTTCTCTCGATCTGAGAGCACAGAAGTCTTGCAAGAGAGTCCACCAAACACAAGTGCCAAAAGCTATGCAGAGGTCATACTTGGAAAGTTTGGTCGCCTTGGTCACTTACAAAGGACTGCTCATGAACAACATAGCAGTCCTGCTGGGCAAGAAGGAAAACAAATTCTATTCACTGTGCCTAAAAAGCAAGTTATTGACCACATAACTAAACTCATCAACATCAATGAGGCTGTGGTAGACACCAGTAAGATTGACAGTGTCAAACCCAGAAGGTTCTCACTCTCTAGGAAAAGCAGCACAGAAGTGAAGCCAACCTCTTCTAAAGATTCATTTATTCTCAGCCAAAAAGAAATAGATCTGAGTGCAAAGAGCAGTGGTTCCATTACTCTTGGCGTACCTTGTGATAAATTTCAGCACCATTCTCTTAGTGTCCAGCAAACTGACCCAACCACCACTGCTCCTCTTCTAAGAAGTCACTCTATGCCCTTAGATGCAGGTGTTAGTGATGTGTCTGAAATTTCTCGTAGCCTTCGCCTTAGCCAATCCTTTGATGACCAGCAGCCAGTTCAGAATCGGCATCATGGTATGCTAAGATGGCAGCCTGCCATTGAATTGCCCATAGGTCCTGAAATTACCATGGAGGAACAATCTTATTCCAGCTCACCATTTCATTCCTCAGTTTCTACAGTGCCTGATCACAGCCGGAAACAAGAGCCATTTGAGTGTGATGCATGTGGTATATTTTTTACTGACTGGGAAAGATATCAAACACACAAACAGCACTGCTGCAAGGTTCAATTTTCTCAACAAAATGAAAGTCAAGTCTATCAAGTAGAAGAGCCCACAAAAACACACACAACTCGTCCTGATGGTTTTGCATTTAGAAAAAGAAGGAAAGAAGAAAGTATTGAACTTGAAGATCATTCTTTACCCTCCGTTTCCTATATACCACTGAAATGTTATACACCAACTTGTGAACAGCTTATTAAAGGGACTACTCAAATACATGGTATAGAAGGTGCATTGAAAGTAATATCTGTCATACAGCATACTAGTTCATTTGAGAAACATGATAGTACTTTAAAAACACCTGGACCAGGTGAGGTCTCTCAATCTCATGATGTCTCTCACTGTTTCCCTTACTCACAATCAAAGCAGCAGTCAAGTAAACCATCCTTCCGTAAACTTGTACGTCAGCACAATGTCCAAGTGCCAGAAATCCTGGTCACTGAAGATTCAAACACAGACACCATGACAGTATCACCCCCTCCAACTGTCCACAAAATAAAGGACGTTGAAAAAGTCAGTGAGTTCCAATGGCCCCAAAGAAGTCAAACTTTGGCCCAACTTCCAATGGAAAAGTTACCACCTAAAAAGAAACGTCTTCGTCTCGCAGAAGCTGCTCAGTCATCAGGGGACTCGAGCTTTGAATCAATGTCCCTGCCTCACATTCCGAGTCAAGACAGCTGTGTTTCTCATACCTCCAGTCGATCAACTTCATTTAAAGAGGCTTGCAGAGGTGATGCAGACACTACGCCAACTAGGAGATCAAGAGCCACTCATACTCTGACAATTCCCACAAATTCTCACAGAGAAATGAGGCGCTCTACATCTGAGCAGGTGCCCCATGTTCCTCAGCATGCTAACCTTATTACAGAAACTCGCAGTAAGTCATTCGACTACAGTTTTTTGTCTCCAGATCGAACCCCTGCAGGATGGAGAGAAAGGAGGAAATGTATTCTAATAAGGCATAGTGCAGTGAGGGAACCTGAGGAGGAAGACCAATCTTCTAAAGCCAACAACACCAGTTCTACCACTGGAAGGACTAACACATCACCTAGCTATAGCCCAGGCACCACCTACAGTCCAACCACCACCCATCTTGTTACCTTAAGCAATACTGCATGCTCATTTGGTGAGAAGCAGATCGTGCAATCACAGCATGATTTATCAGAGAATACCCAGCAGAATGCATTGCAGTTGACCCCATTGATTCACACTAATCAGCCCACAACAGTGGGATGTCTGATTTGTCCATCAGGTGCTGCCAGAGCTCATTATTCTTCAATGTCGACAGGACTTAAGCTTGAAATTCCAGTGGAGAATGAATTGGTGAATTCTGACACAAGGGTCAACCAGCCATACCTCACTCATTATCCCCATCATAATCTTGGTTTTGATGTTACTTCAAACCCAGAACCACTGAGACCTTTACCAGCCCAGATAATTCCAGTCCGTCTTAATTCACACCTTCCACATTATTCAGGCTCAATTTACACTACAGTTTCACAAACATTCACCGCAAGGCCTCAGGAACCTTGCTGCTCTGGAGTCAGTTCAGTTACAGTTGCCTCAAAATTTGAAATCACGGACCAACAAACAATATCTGATGGATCCAAATCAATAAGTGCTGGCGCAACCAAACGTGTGCTGTCCCCCACGAGCAGTGAGGAGCTCATACCTGAAAGTGAGCAACAACAAAAACGAGTGAAAGAGGAGGACAATCAGGAAAACGAAATCGAATGCAAGAAGGAAGAAAGACTTGGTGAGCAAAGTGTAATCTTCCCTATAGAACACAAAGAACCATCATTTCCGACTCTTAACACTAACCTTAATTTTAGCTGGTGCTATCTAAACTATATAAAGCCCAATCCGTCCATACAGAGTGAACAACAAAACTCAGTCTATTCCTCATGGTATACAAGTACCCGTGACCCATACCCACCTGGCCTGACAAGCAAGGATATGCTAGCCCTGTTGCACTGCAGGCAAAGACATGCAGGCCTCATCTACACCACGGCGGCCATATCACCATCTCTGGACAGGAAACAGGAAACACCTGACTCCCAAAAGCCTAACATGACTGAGGTAAATGTAACAACTCTTGAATTTATGGTCAATGCATGAAAATTCTTACACTTGTGTTTTGGAACATGCTTGCTGGTTCCAATCTGCTTCAAGCTGATCATTAGTTGTTTAACCAGCTACCATTTTCTCAAAACAGCTTGACCATTTAAAACTTAACTCTAACAGGGAGAATAACTACGACGGTGTTTTAGTGCCTCATTAAAAAAAAAAATTACGAGATTTAAGTCGTAATATTTCGAGAATAAAGTCGAAATTACGAGAATAAAGTCTAAATCTTTCGAGAATAAAGTCGAAATATTACCAGAATAAAGATCATAGTTATAATATTTTGAGATAGGCTATTCTAGCCTTTTGCGCATGCAAATGGCCTGGATTGGGAGCACCGGGATATTCCAAGGTCTCAGCTTTCAAAATTTGTCCATTTTATGAAATACAAACAATATGTAGGCTATATTGCAATAATGTGTTTGCCAAGCGGCATGTGAGTCAATCATCTTTCCGACTACAATAACGAACTATGAGACATTATTTTCATTATAAATTAAGCTAAACTGTTTTTTTTTTTGCATGCCTTACAATGATCTTGCTATAAACATGAAATAAAGAGGAAAAACACATTTATAATTTGTGTTTTGTTATAAATCTGACAGAATTTGAAAGCTGAGCTTTGTGTAAAAGCAACAAAGCACAAAATTATTGCATTTACTGGGTGGCTGTTGCGCCATGGAATACGTTCAATTTTATGTCCAATCATTTACTGTATTATACCATGAATAAAACAGTTTGTGAATAGTCACTTAACGTTTACAGCCTACCTCAGAAAAGATAACAATAAATCTTTTGTCCACTTCAAACTTTAGAACGTTTTATTGCTGTTTAATTGAATAAGCTATATGTGAGGAATGAAAGTTTGGACGCCACCGATGTTTTTGCAGAGTAGGTGGTAGACTTTTCCCAATAATTTAATTAATTGATTCACATAAATACAGTGATCTGTAAAGATCTTGAAAAAACACATTATTGTAAGATTCATACTTTGTGTTTGAAGAAGAAGAAGAATTTTTATTTGTCACATACACAATTATACAGAGTATAACCAGCAGTGAGATTTGTGCTCTGCATTTAACCCATGCAAGTGCACACACATCTGGAGCAGTGGGCAGCCAACGCTGTGGCGCCCGGGGAGCAGTTGGGGGTTCGGTGCCCTGCTCAAGAGTCTCACCTCAGTTGTGGACAATTCCTGCCGGAGCCCAGATTTGAACCCACAACCTCGGGTTACAAGTCCGACGCTCTATCTATTAGGACACGACTGCCCACGACTGCCTATAGTTTTGCTATAAAACTGATTTTGAAAGCTGAGACTTTATTTTATATTAAAAGCACTAAAAGCACAAATCTTATTGCTATTGGGTGGCTGGCACACTACAGATAACAAATTCAATGGAAGACATGAAATATTATTTCCAAGCATACTGTCCCCGCGAGTATGACACATGGTATGATTTCTGCTAATAATCCCACATATATTTTAAGTGTATTAAAAATGGGTTAAATAAGAGAACTACAGCTCCCCCCAAAGGAATGTGTGAGCTGTTCAGTGTTCCTGTTCAGTCTGTTAATAAATATTATATTCTTGATATTAAGCTGTTTCCGCAAGTCCTTAAAATTGACTCTTCCGCATCGTAAGACAATGCGGCAGCTCGGACACAACAATATTCAAATCAATTCCGGTGGCCTGGCAACTTCTCCCGTTGCTCTCAATGCGGGCATATTTGCATGCGCAATATAGGCTATACTCTCAAAATATTATAACTTGAATTTATACGATTTAAATTCTCATAATATGTCAACTTTATTCTCATAGTATTTCGACTTTATTCTCATAATATTTCGACTTTATTCTCGTAATTTCGACTTTATTCTCGAAATATTATGACTTTAATCTTGTAATCTTAGATTTTTTAAATGTTTTACGTGGCACTAAAGCGGCGTCATAAATAACAAATAAGGTAGCTGACATTGATTTTATTAACTAAGGAGCTTATGTTTGTTTATCTCAGTATTCTAAAATGTATGAGTGTTTTAGTAATATAAAAGGTTAAATATTGACTTCACAGTCCACAATCCGTTTTATTTTTTA
This sequence comes from Schizopygopsis malacanthus, assembly GCA_027474115.1. Lineage (NCBI taxonomy): Eukaryota > Metazoa > Chordata > Actinopteri > Cypriniformes > Cyprinidae > Schizopygopsis > Schizopygopsis malacanthus. The sequence continues at coordinate 16,774,123 of CM049870.1, forward strand.
TTTTTTTTACTTACTCTTGACATGACAACGTAAAAGTAAGTCAGTTCTAATGCTATCTAGAAAATGTTGAATGAGACTCCCCCCATCCCATCTCTGTCTCCCTGGGCACCCGGAATAGGGTTGGTGAACTTGCCCGTGTCTCTCTCGAGTGCAGGTACATGCCACCCAGCCCACAGAACCGAAAGAAGCCCAGCAAGCTGAGTTGACAGAGGTAGAAAATAAAACATCGGAGGAGAAGGAGGATAAACTATCTACCTCCAAATACAGTTCACAGGTTCAGATTTGTGAGGGAGGGTAAGTCATACTAATACATAAAACTTGTACAAATGCAATGTGTAAAAGTATGATGTTGTAGATGATTGCAGTATATCTTAGATATGGTGTATGAAAGGCAGCATTGTATATAAATACATACTGTATTTTGTTGCTTCACAATTTTCTGCAAGCAATTTAGCTTAAACTTCCATTCAAACATTTTGGAGATACTTAATACTTATGTACACTAAATACAGTATCTCACAAAAGTGAGTAAACCCCTCACATTTCAGCATTTTTTTTTTTTTTACCATTTCTCAAGGGACAATACTGCACAAATGCAACTTGGATATATTTTAGAGTAGTCAATGTGCAGCTTGTTTAGAAGTACAAATTTACTGTCCTCTAAATATAACTCAACCAGTGGGGATTTCTTTAAGGGAAGCTCGGCTTGGTCAAATGGTCAAATATTTACTATTGTGTTAACATTTTATTGACAAAAAATGCGTTAGAACACGTTCATCTTGAAGACGAGTTTGTTCAGAATCAGCTACATATAGCAGGTTGGCTGACTTGATTTCCTTCTCATACATTCCCGTATCATCACAGTGCATTTCCATGTTGAAGCCTAGCGTCTAGTATTGACTTCAATGGGGCTGATTTGAACAGTTTGAACTACACGGTCATTTGATAAATGCTGTGATTATGTCCCGCCCACGGACGCTCAGCGTCTCTGGGGGTGAATGGAGGAGTGGGCTGGCCTGGACTCCTAGCTTCTGCGTGATGATTGGAGGGCCTGTTGAAAGACTGCATCTCCTTTTGATTGACAGCGATTTTGTACTATAAAATGTCGCTGGTGCTGAAGCTATTCGAGCTCAGTCCCATCGCAGATTTAGCAAGTGTAGTCGAAAGACAAACTGCTGCAACCTATTTCTTGGTATTTGCTTGGCGAAATTGCTAGCCAATTTTCATCATACATTTCACACAGTTATTATTGCATTTTTCATATCATGGTTATTGTGGCCATAAGAATTCACGATATCGATATATCACGATATCTATAGAAACCTTGGTGGAGGGGATTTTTTTACTTTGTTTATTGAGTTTTTCTTTTTCACCAAATGAACATAAGAATACTGATAAATGCAGGGCACAAGACTCTGGCTTTCTCTTTCTTCTTTGGAGCTCCTATGAAATAACAAGAGAGAAAATACTGTCAAGTTCGACAGTATGACAAATAAATATTTATGGGAACACTTTACAATAAGATTTCATTTGTTAGCATTAATATATTAATGGACAATACATTTATTACACAATTTAAATAATACATTTATTACATTTACATTTATGCATTTAGCAGAGTATTTTATCCAAAGCGACTTATTCAAGTAAGCATTTGTCGTAACGTGTCCCGTGCTGGTCAAAGGGAGGTGGTAGATAGGCTCAGGACTCAGATATCATCCAAAGAGGACTTTTATTAAATGCCATTGGAGAAGTAGGGGTATACATATTCACAATAAGTGAGGAAAAAAATATACAAATATAATTATGAAACTAATCAAACAAACAAAAAATATTTCCCCCCAAAAAATAGGAACTTAACTCAGTGTCCACTTTGACGTTTAAACGACCAAAGAAAACAAATTGCTACAGGCAGCAAAATCTACATTAGCCACTTTAAGCAGTAGGCCCCACCTTGACTTCCCAATATTCAATTTAGACTGGCTTATATAGCCTAAGACAGGCTCATTACACCTAAGACCATACCAACTGCCGGGGCCTCAATATCAGAAACCTTTGAGGCACAAACACAAACTCATTTAACCATTTAGACCTTTAAACTCCAAAAATACATAAAATAAAAACATAAATGCAATTCTTTAACAGAAGCAAAATATAAATAATCATCATAAGACATCTCTTCATGTCTACATCCCCAAGGGTTAAGCCCCCTCCCTAACTCAAGAAAAAGGGAAACCGTAGTCCCGCCTCCTCCTTTGAGGAGTCACAGGACCAGGATATTCAAGTAAAAAAAAAAAAAAAAAATATTTAACATAATTCTATTTAACATTATTATTACACAATTTATTAATCTTTGTTAATGTTAATAAACATACAGTCGTTCATTGTTCATGTTAGTTCACAGTACATTAATGTTTACAAAAGCAACTTGTGATTTTAATAATGCATTAGTAAATGCTGAAATTAACATGAACTAAGATTAATAAATGCTGTGGAAGTATTGTTCATTCTTAGTTCATGTAAACTAATGTAATTAACTAATATTAACTAATGAACCTAATTGTAAAGTGTTGCAAAATACATAAAACTGATACTTTAAGTAAAGGGTGATTATTTTAATAAGTACCACATTTTTTTTTACTCGTCTTATTTTTGTATTTGCAATCAATACGGTCTGTGCATAGTAACACTTTATTTCTTTGTTCAAATCTGTTAACAGTTAAGTTACAAGATTAAAACTGATCTTGAAAAAACAGAGCGACCACATTGTTACATTAAACTCTGTAAAATGTTAAGCTGGTCGCAGTGCCATGCACTTAATGCCTCATATGCGGTCGTTCGGGATGCACATTAAAAATGAATCAGTAGCACTCTTACTGCATGACTTCAGCACCGGTGCAACTATAGGTTAAAGAACTTAAATTACGGATACACAAGTTAACAGGTTAAAATGTATGAACACAGAAAACAGATTATTAACAGATTATTGTAAAATTTCTCAATCTATGACTAGTAAAATAATGGCAACTTACTATGATGAACACAGCTCTTCTCAGAGAAGCTGCTGCGAGCAGTGTTGCCAACTATTTTCAATGAAAAGTAGCTAAAGTCTGCTCGAAAAGTCTCTAAATGTCGCTAGATGACCTCATGTGTAAATTTGCATATCAATGATGTAATCATGTCCTATTATATATTTTAGAGTGTGACATTTTAGCTATTTTAAACGTGTGTAATATTCTAGCTTTGTATATTTGCATTATGTATATTTTATATTTGATTATATCTTTGATAAAGTGGTATTTAAAGTTATATGTATATATGCTTTGTATATGTGTATATGAGTTTAATAAGTTTAATTAAGTTTATTGTTGTTTATGAGTAAGTACAATCACGTACAGTCTCTCAGACGTAGCCCAGTAAATGATCTTAGAGGAGTTCAGAAACTGGAATGAACTAAAGCTCTGTGACAGTGAGTAATATAAGTGCATTAGAAGAATTACAAAAAAAAATAGAAGAAAAAACGGTCAAATTAAATAGTTTTATTTCAAACAAAGGAGAAGCAGGCAAGTGATTGGTCCGTGGCAACACCGTGTGCACATGCGCAGCTCATTGACATCTATGTCAGCTGCCATGCGGTCACTGGAATGTGCTGCTCCTCTCAGCCGGAGCCAGCGTCACTGATCAGAGCAGACACAGGGAGAGGTGTAACTCAAATCTCGTGCTCGCAGGACAGTACTGGCGACATTTGGAAAGTTGCTAAGGTTTTTCCAAAAGTCGCTAGATTTGTCGCTAGGCGCTTTAAAATAAAAAGTTGCTGAAGGGGTCTGAAAAGTCGCTAAATCTAGTTGGCAACACTGGCTGCGAGTGCTGCTCTTCTTCTTGTTTGACGGGTGTCAGAGCTAAGGTGCAATACTGCCACATGGAGGTCAACAAGGTACTGGTGCTGGAGTATTTACATGTTATCATAAAAGTCCTGGGCCCGGTTGCATAAAGCACCTTAAGTTTTTCCCTTAAGTATGAGACTTAAGGCGTAATTTTTTGTTGCATACAATACCTTAAACCAGTCCCTTAGCTAAGGGAAACCGTTAAGTATTTCATGACAGCGACACAGGTTTTGCCGTTGAAAAATCTACTGTTGCCATGGACACGTTATTTGTTAATAGCCGTGTAAGTTTTCACAGAACATGGATAAGGGGGGATGAAAGAGAATGACCATACTCAAGTTGATAACTTAATTCACTCAAAATGGAAAATTCTGTCATAATTTACTCACCCTCATATCATTCCAAACCCTTAAGACTTTAATTCATCTTTGGACAACAAATACAAATCTCTCATCATTCCTGTCCATGTAGAGGATTTCAGGGACTAACGTGAATAAATCTATATTTAAATGTAAAGAGACAAGATGATTGTTTTAGTCATATCCAAAACGAGGCGGTGTGAACATTATGAAGTGCTAAACACTCATATGCAGTGTATGTTTAATTCATATTCAAAGCCGGAGGGTGCTGTCGTGCTGAAAGTCCAATCCGTACTCATAGAGTATTATATGATGTAGTACAGCAGTGATCACGGGTGTAGGGGGTAACGCATTACAAGTAACGTGAGTTACGTAATAATATTACTTTTTTCAAGTAACTAATAAAGTAACACATTACTTTTTAATTTACAGTAAATTATCTGAGTTACTTTTTTTTTAAAGTAACGCAACTTACTTTTTCCCCATTTATTGACTGACAGTGCTCTGTGTGAACATGATCTCACTGTAGTTCTAGACTAAATATGAATGTACAGTGCTCAGCGTAAATGAGTACACCCCCTTTGAAAAGTACAATTTTAAACAATATCTCAATGAACACAAAAACCATTTCCAAAATGTTGACAAGACTAAGTTTAATATAACATCTGTTTAACTTATAACATGAAAGTAAGGTTAATAATATAACTTAGATTACAAATTTTTCAGTTTTACTCAAATTAGGGTGATGCAAAAATGAGTACACCCCACAACAAAAACTACTAAATCTAGTACTTTGTATGGCCTCCATGATTTTTAATGACAGCACCAAGTCTTCTAGGCATGGAATGAACAAGTTGGCGACATTTTGCCAGATCTATCTTTTTCCGTTCTTCCAGAATGACCTCTTTTAGAGATTGGATGCTGATGGAGAGTGATGCTCAACGTGTCTCTTCAGAATTCCCCATAGGTGTTCGATTGGGTTCAGATCAGGATACATACTTGGCCACTGAATCACTTTCACCCTGTTCTTCTTCAGAAATCCAACATTGGCCTTAGATGTGTGTTTAGGATCATTGTCATGTTGGAAAAGTGCACGACGATCAAGGGCACGGAGTGATGGTAGCATCTTCTCTTTCAGTATAGAGCAGTACATTTGCAAATTCATGATGCCATCAATGAAATGCAGCTCCCCGACACCAGCAGCACTCATGCAGCCCCACATAAGGACACTGCCACCACCATGTTTCACTGTAGGCACCATGCATTTTTCTTTGTATTCCTCACCTTTGCGACGCCATACAGTTTTGAAGCCATCAGTTCCAAAAACATTTATCTTGGTCTCATCACTCCAGAGTATAGAGTCCCAGTAGTCTTCATGTAGTCCCAGTAGTCTTTGTCAGCATTGGCCCTGGCAAACTCTAGGCGGGCTTTTTTGTGCCTGGGCTTTAGGAGAGGCTTCTTTCGTGGACGGCACCCATGCATGCCATTCCTCTGCAGTGTACGCCGTATTGTGTCACGGGAAATAGTCACCCCAGTTTGGCTTTCTACTTCTTTAGATAACTGCAGTGAACTTGCATGTCGATTTTCTTCAACCCTTCTCATCAGAAGACGCTCCTGTCGAGGTGTTAACTTCCATGGATGACCTGGACGTCTCTGTGAGATGGTTGCAGTTCCATCTTTTTTAAATGTTTGTACCACTTTTGCTACAGTATTCTGACTGATAAGTAAAGCTTTGCTGATCTTCTTATAGCCTTCACCTTTCTTGTGTAAAGAAATTATTTTCTTTCTTAGGTCTTGTGACATTTCTCTTCCATTTGGTGCCATTGCTGACAGCATGAAATGGGAAGGGGTTTTCTTTAAATAACACCCTTTTATAGTCAACTGTCTGCTGAACACCTGTGTAATGAATAATTAGACTCAACTGTGGTTGAATTCTTGTTAAATTAGACATTTGTAGTCTAAATTTTAGCTTTGCTCCAGAGACTTTCAGTGGGGTGTACTCATTTTTGCATCACCCTAATTTGAGTAAAACTGAAAATGTTGTTCTCTAAGTTATATTATTAACCTTACTTTCATGTTATATAAAACTTAGTCTTGTCAAAATTGAACCAGTTCAGCCATACTAATAAGCAAAAATGATTTAAATAAACTAACAATTGTGCTTCATTGTTTTTTATTGCTGAAGAGTGTTGCACTTATTCTTCTGCATTCTACTGTACAGACGTGATTTACTCTTCCTTCAGCCTGAGGTTTATTCAGTACACTTTTTGGTGTGAAAGGGCTTTTACATTTGTTATAAATATAACTTATTGTATTAAAAACAAACAATCAAGCCCTGCTAATATTTAAAAAGTAACGCAAAAGTAACGTAACGCATTACTTTACATAAAAAGTAACTAAGTAACCTAATTAGTTACTTTTTTTAGGGAGTAACGCAATATTGTAATGCATTACTTTTAAAAGTAACTTTCCCCAATACTGGTGATCACTGCAGCTAAGCTGAATAAAAATCACAATAAACACACGATTGAGACAATATATGGTTTATGTGTGTTTTTCAAGTAATTTCCAGGTAATATGTAGGTAAATACAGAAATTAAATATTATAGAATAAATGTGTTCCCAAGTGTGACGCACTCACGTTTGAGCTATTATGTGCTGTATGTAATTCGATCAACATGAATAAATGCCTAAATTAAAATCTGTTTAACATATAAAGCGGCCGATCGTGTCTTGTAGAAGACTTTTGTATTGAATTTGCTCGCTGTCAAACTCTTAAGGTGACATTTTCCAGACCTTATGTTATACTTAGGAAAATGACGGTTAAGGGGCTTTTTGCAACACTTAATGGGCTTTAAGGGATACTTAAGATAAATTCTAAGGGTTTATGACGTTTCACATCAAGAAACCCTTAAGTTACATTTTAGGGATATTTTATGCAACGCCCTTAAGTGTAAAGGAAACTTAAGGGCGATCCTAAGGGAAAACACTAAATTAACACACTAAATTAACACAATATCGATAATTGTTGCTTTGAATATCACGGTTGTTATCAATATCGGTATATTGCGACACCCCTATGCTGGACACCATCTGAGTCAAACAAGTTTACCTTAGACTCATCAGACCACAGGACATGGTTCCAGTAATTCATGCTCTTGGCCAGGTTGTCTTCAGCAAACTGTTTGCAGGCTTTTTTGTGAGTCAGCTTCAGAAGAGGCTTCCTTCTGGGACGACAGCAATGCAAATTGACTTGTTGCAGTGTGTGGCGTATGATCTAAGCACTGACAAGCTGACCTTCCACTTTTGTAACCTCTAAAGGAATGCTGGCAGCACTCATGCGTCTGTTTTTAGCACTCATGCGCCTGCACCTGATGCACAGCGCAAGGACTCAACTTCTTTGATCGACCCTTGCGAGGCCTGTTCTGAGTGAAACCCATCTTGAAAAACCTTTGTATGACCCTGGCAAATGTACTGTAACTCAGTTCCAGGCTGTTACTGAACTTCTTATAGCCTAGGCCATCTTTGTGGAGAGCAACAATTCTAATTCTCAAATCCTCAGAGAATTATTTGCCATGAGGTGCCATGTTGAACATTCAGTGGTCAGTATGAGAGAATTGTACTCAAAGAACCAAATTTTAACTGCTCTAAAACAAGATACACAAATTTTTTTGGTCCTGTCAAGCAGGCAAAAACATGTTCATGATGAATAGGACATGTGGCTTTGCATGGTTAAACGATGTATAGCTGTTATCACTTAGGGTGTACTCAGTTTTGTTGCCATCTTTTTTGACAATGATGAATAAATATTTACTGCTATACAAGTTGCACATTGATTACTCTAAAATATGTTCAAGTTTCATTCCTATAGTATTGTCTCTTGAAAAGATATACTAAACTGACTAACGAAATGTGAGGGGTGTACTCACTTTTGTGAGATACTGTATGTGCTGTCTATTTTTGCTTTTTGTAATCATTATACTTGTAAAATGTAATACTGAAGTTACGCTTATTTGGCCATACAAAATAAAACAGTGATAATATCACTGAAATATTTGCACTCTAATTTGCAATTCATCATGAAATCAGCAAGGCCAACTCTGATATATATGGAAGCCCATTTCTGCCACTAAATTATAATAATAAAAATAATAAGGTAATCGCATTAGGTAATTGGCAATTGAGATTTTACATCTCGCAATTCAGACTTTTTTTCTTGGAAATTGCAAATGTTTTCCCCTCAAAATTGGACTTTATATCTCACAATTGTCAGACTATATATCTTAATTCTGAGCAAAGACGTCAGAATTGTGCAAAAAAGTCTGAAATGTGAGATAGGAATTTTCAATTGAAAAAAAATAATTATAAGTCACAATTATATTAAGCAGTTTCGTATTTATTTCTTGCAATTGTGAGTTTATATCTTGCAAATTGAACTTATATATATATATATATATATATATATATATATATAACTAAAATGTATTTTCCTACCTTGCAAGCGGTATGGATTTTTTTGTTTTTTTGATCTGGCTTTTAATACTGACAGATGCAGCAGCTGTGGTTTTTCTATTCTCCTCATCCATCTGAAAACTAGAGTCTTTTACTCCTTTGGTAGTTACTGCACGGTGCACCCTGCTCATACTGTATGTATGGTGGCTTTCTGTCACCAGTTTGTCAGTATTTTGAGCAGTGCTGTTCTTGCCCCGCTGCAGGAGATCGGTTGGTTGTCAGAGCCAACATGGACCATCTGTTACACAGCCCGAGCCAGGAAAATACCTAGCCTGGCGGTCACTTCCTGTGGAACCCCACAGAGTCCCATTTACACCATACTGCATCAGTGATTTTGGTCATTGAGCTGAAGGCATATGGAGATGGCCAAGATGCAGTAGTCTCACATTTTGAGGTGTTTTTATATGAATGAAAACCAATATCTAAGAGATTTACGGCAGGGGTTTTCAACTGGATTTGCTTCAATACCAAGATTCTAAGTGGCAATCAAACAGTACCCAAATAGTTTATTGCGCTAAAGTAAAACATTTTTGGCAGTCAATAATTCACGGCACAAAACCATTGTGGTTGGCATAAAGCTATGGTTATATTAGACTTTGGAAATTCAGAATTTATTTGGACAAAACAATGAACAGGATGTGATATTATTATTTTGTTTTAACAAAAAAATTATTGGCATGGCTTGAACCATTTTAACCCTTGTTGCAATTAAGCCCATATTTAATGTAGACTGGGTGATACAATTTGGGTGCTTTTTAATTGGATGCATGATATTTAGCATTTCACGATCCAGTCAAAACAGACCATTTCCGGATCTTGACCCAGTTGGGAACCACTAGTCTAAGCCCAAAACATACTTTGGTTTTGATGCAAGTGCTTAGCGTTTACACACAGCTGAAGATATAGCCTTCAGTATACTGAATTTAATACCTTATGCAAACACAGATGCTCAACACATGCACACTTGAATTTTCATACCAAATGTGTGCATTTATCTCCTGTACTCATTTAAACAAAAGTTGAAATGTCTATTTTTGTGTCCTGTAATTTGTTGTTATTCTATTTCATCCATTCCTTTTTCTACTGTTAAGCAACAACCTGTTTCCACCACTGAATAAAAAAAATACATAATATTAATTCCATAATTTTGCATTTTGTCCCACAATTCTGACATTTGTCTCACAATTGTGAGTATACATCTCGCAATATGGATTTTTTCCCCAGAACTGCAAGATCTAAAAGCACAAATGCGAGTTACAAATAAGCTTGCAATTGTGAAAAATAAAGTCAGAATTTTGTAATATAAACCTATAATACAGATTTTATATCTCACAATTCTGAATTTTTTTCTTGCAATTGTGAGTTTATATCTCATAATTCTGACTTTTTCTTGCAATACTGACATTTTTTTTGCAATTGCAAGTTTATATAATTCAATCCTGAGAAAAAAAACAACTGAATTACAGGATGAAAACTCACAAACTATCGAGAATAAAAGTCATAACTGAGATAAAAAGTAAAAAAAAAAAAATTCATTGTTGGAAACGGGTTTCCATGGGTCTAGTGTTGCCATATTTTGGACAAACCAATATGTGGAAAAATATGTCCAGTTCAAGTGCAATGTGAGTGTGCACATGCTAAATTCTAAGTATAATTTGGGGCATGACATATGCATTCTAGAAATCTTCATGTTTGTCCAGTTATGACCAGTAAATTAATTTGTATTTTTTTATTAGAGTTGCAGGAATCTGGTAACCCCTTCACAAAAGTGAATGTCAATATGTGCATCTTGTTGCCATCTCCAGTATTTTGATGTTAGTGTTACTCCATCTCTTCCATTTATTTTAGATTGTGAAACAACGGCCTGGGCCAGTGTTGCCACCTTGTGGACAAACCAATTTGTGCAAAAAATCAATGCAAATGTTCAGCCTGCACATACAGAATACATTTAATTAGAAAATTTGGACTGCACATGCTTCTGTGACATAATGTACATTGTCATCTGCAAACTGTACGCACACCCAAGCATATGTGTGAAAAAAATGATGTAAAATTTGGGCTATAGTTTTTCGGAGCATGCACCATATGATTAGCACATGCACACTAGATAATTTCATCAATTATCTGTGCTATTTCATACGTTATGACCGATAAAAATGTCTTTGTACTGGTTTAAGCCAGTATTTTGTGACCAAGTGCTTGGCAACGTGGTTATCAATTGTTGTTGTCTTGCTTCAATAGTTTCTTTTTCGACTGCGAAACAACGTTGTTGCCACCTTGTGGACAAATCAATTATTGCAAAAATAAATAAATTAGTACATAAAAAAACAGGGCGCGTAAAAAATTCTGGCTGCATGCATAGAGTATGTGCATACTTTGCTAATGTTGAAATTTATGGCACGCTCAGTTCAAATCCTCTACCTTAGCATATGCATAAAAACCGAACCACGCTCTGTGCTATAAAGGATCTAAGGGGTGTTCATTAGAGTAAGTGGATATTTTTAATGAAATAATTATATATAATAAAATAATCTGAGCTATGAATTAGAACTCTGAATCAACCTGGCTTCAAGCCTTATATGAACTACAAAAGAAGTCATACACACTACTACAAGAAAGAAATGTAAGTCTTCAAGGTTATGTAGTCTGTCATGACTGAGATCAGTTTACATACACACGTCTTCCTAGAAGCAACCATCTGTGGTGTTTCTGAGGAATGATGGCACTTGTAACACACATCAAACTCTTCACAGCAGCCACGGAATTGATTCGTAATTTGGCTGTGCTCTTCCATGCAAGTTGGTCTCTGGGGAGCGTTAAAACATTTCTGTCCCTGAAATGTGAATGCAAGTTGGTCTCTGGGGAGCGTTAAAACATTTCTGTCCCTGAAATGTGAAAAGGCTGAAGATGGTTAAGGTGGTTTGTGATTCTTAAAATGGAAGCTCTGAAGTTGATGTATGAGGGGAGTGATTTTGCTTGAAAGTGTAGAAAACGGATTTAGTTTGCGTTACAGGTGGAGGTTAATTATGTGGTTTCTGCACATTTTATCACCATTTAAAACATTTATGTTTTAAAATGTTTTAACACGTCATGAGTTTTTACAGTTTTTAAGTTTCTGTGACAGGATCAAAGCTCTTTCTTTAGGTATTACATATTGAACTTAAGTGCATAACTTAACCCAAACCCTTCTACAGTCTTGAATGATACATAAAAAAAATCTAATTTTAATATCAAATCAAGATTTTTCTTAGACCTGGCAGATGATAAATTGGGCAAAAGAATCATAAAGATGTACATTAAAGGAGGGACACATGCAAGCCATATTCTAGACACCATAATATCAGAAAATCTTTAGTAGGTTACAGTTTTAGCAATTTAACATATCCTTGCTGAATAAAAGTATTAATAAAAAAAAGTGCTGACCAGAGACTTTTAAATGATAGTGTATATTTTTTTTTTTTTTTACTTTTTATTCATCAAAGAATCCTGAGAAAGTATCACAGATTCCAAATAAATAAATGTAATAAAATAAACAAATATTAAGCAGCATAACTGTTTCCAACACTGACAATAAATCGGCATATCAGAATAATTTCTGAAAAAATAAAAAAATAAAAAAGGATATTACAATAGAAAACCTTTACAACATTACTGTTTTACTGTATTTTTGATCAATTAAATGCAACCTTGATAAGCACACAGTAAGAGACTTTAAAAAAAATATTACAAAATCTTACTTATCCCAAATTTTTGAACGGTAGTGTATGTTTGGAATTAAATTTGTTATTGGATCACATTAATTACATTTTTACTGTGTGAAGAACAGTAATCTGTTACTTTGGGAAAACACACATTAAATAGCTGCACAGTCTAAAACTAAAACACTAAGCCCTCCAGAATTGAACTCTATTATGACTGTTATTTTTAAGAAAGCTGGCACACAGTTCTTTATTTGTGCTCGTGTTATTGGCTATGAGCATCTGGTAGGGTCTCGGGTCTCGCCCCCCGTCTCAGCTGTTTGGATTGGCACAGACAGCAGGACTCTCAGCACAGAGCGGCATTGCAAGAACCCCATGTTTGAGTCGGGGTGGTGGTGAAGGGGGTCGGAAGGGGAGGAGGGCCCTGGTTCTCGACATTATAAATGGTGCTCTGTTTGAGGTCAAGTGGAGGCCCCGTTTTGGGACTTTCTGGACACAAAAAGCGTGGATACCCAGCCAGACTACCCATGTGTGTGTGTGTGTTTGAGTCTGTGGGTAGGCGGAGAGGTGGTGTATGGATATATATGCATGTGTGGTGTCTGAAAGAGGGACTGTGCCAAGCATATCAAGCTGTTTAAGAACACCTTTAAAAGCATAGTGTGCAGGTGCCATAGATTGGAGATCAGATCTCCCACACAGACCTGTAAAATCAATGCATAGGCCTCTTTATGTACGTATTCCAGCCCAGAGTCTATGCTCCACTGCTATTTTAATTAACCTAGAGGTGATTTTGAGAACTTACAGTTTCAATGTCAACCTCCATGTGCTGTTCCCCTTCATGGGAACTTCGAACTGCGTCCCCTAGGGGTCGCTATGGGGAACGCCTTCAGCGTGACTCGTGTCTGAAGATACATATGTAAAAACACCATCCGTTGGCTGGCGACAGCCCATGACGTCACTACCGGCGCGACCATAATATAAGGACCGCCGGGAGAATACATCATCCTTCGTCTTCACTGACTGTTTTGTTTGAAGCGTGCATTCTGGTAAGAGTACAGTTTTCTCTCTATCATGGCGAGCACTAGCAAGGCATTTGAGATTGTGTGTGGATCCGTGTCCTCGTTATTTGACACCCCGATGACGCACACAATCTTTGCGTCTTTTGTTTGGGCAAGGAGCACACACGTGATGTCCTTGAGGGGAAAATCTGCGTGCACTGTGAGCTTAAAAAAAAAATAAAAAAAAAATAAAAAAAAACTCCGCTCTCGTCTGTCCCTCTTTTCAAGGAAAGAGGGGCAGCCGTCTGCTTCCCGCGATTCGGGACCCACCGCTGCCGAGGCACGGAGGGGAATGAAATCGTGGGGTTCGCAGTTGGATATGGCCGATAAGTTAGAGAGGAACCGCCCCTTTTCGCGTGCGTCGGCCGAGAACGAGAGTGAGCTGCTGGATTGTGACGATGCGATCTTTCTGACATCATCAGATTCAGCGGCTAGTGCTCTGCTGGGTTATGCCCAGGAAGAGCAGGAGATGTTTGAGGGCAAGGAAGTTGAGACTGAACCCTCTCAATCCTCCTGCACTGCATATGAACGAGTTATTGGAGATTATGGATCATAAAAATAAATCTTTCTGTCCATAAATCCCCAGCTCGAGCGAGCCTTCCTTTCTTCATTAATCTCGATGTGGAGGTTGAGAAGGAGTGGAAAAAGCAATTTTTTCTCGTATTCATAGGTTTCAGCATACTAGTTATGCTGACATTGAGGGGATGCGTGAAAATGGCTATGAGGGGATGCCCCCTGTGCAGGAGATGATAGCCAGCTTATCTCTCTGTGGGCGAGACATCCTCTCTCAAGGCTCCCTCCTTGCCATCTAAGCCCCTGAATCTTGCTTAAATGGCAGGGCATATGCAGCAGCAGGTCAGATCGTCGCACACTATGGCGGTGCTTCAGGCGTACCAGACTGATCTGCTGAAAGACCTGAATAAGGCTTTCTATAAGGTCCAGGTCTGAGCCCGAACAACCAGTGGTCCTAGCCCATCTTGGTCTGGGGATCAGAGATGGGCTCAGAAGGCTAGTCTCGCGACTCATGCTCCTCCCCCGCCAGCGGGTAGGGCTAAAGAGGGGCGCGGGTCAGAGAGAGGCAAAACCTGAGGGAGGTGTTCCAGATTAAGCATCCTATATGACACTTTCGTCCGGACCAGAGTAAGACATCTACTCCTTTCCCCTACGGGGGCATCTGCCCTCTTATTCCTCTCTAATTCCCCTGCAACCAATGGATGAGTATGATATAGGAGCGCTCCCTGTTGGTCGAGCTAGCATCGCTCCCCTCACCATAGAGGGTCACCTATGAGCATGCCGCTCCCTTCTGAGCGTCTAAGTTCTCCACTCTCCAGAGCTCGTTGTTGGTAGAGCTAGCATTGCTCCCCTCATCTAGAGGGTCACCTATGAGCATGCCGCTCTCTTCTGAGCGTCTAAGTTCCCTCTCATTCTGAGGAGTGAGTTCTCCACTCTCCAGAGCTCGTTGTTAGTAGAGCTAGCATTGCTCCCCTCACCTAGAGGGTCACCTATGAGCATGCCGCTCCCTTCTGAGCGTCTGAGTTTCCCTCTCATTCTGACGAATGAGTTCTCCGCTCTCCAGAGCTCTGTGATAGGTCGCTCTCCGTGTTGGTCGAGCTAGCATGGCTCCCCTCACCATAGAGGGTCACCTATGAGCATGCCGCTCCCTTCTGAGCATCTAAGTTTCCTCTCATCTGAGGAATGAGTTCTCCGCTCTCCAGAGCTCGCTGTTGGTAGAGCTAGCGTTGCTCCCCTCACCTAGAGTGTCATTTATGAGCATGCCGCTCCCTTCGGGGCGTCTGAATTCCCTCTCATTTCTGAGTAATAAGTTCTCCGCTCCCCAGATCTCTGTAATAGATCGCTCTCCTTGATTGGTCGAGCTAGCCTTGCTCCCCTCACCATAGAGGGTCACCTATGAGCATGTCGCTCCCTTTTAAGCATCTAAGTTTCCTCTCATTTGAGGAATGAGGCCTCCGCTCTCCAGAGCTCTCTGCTGGTGGAGCCAGCGTTGCTCCCCTCACCTAGAGGGTAATTTATGAGCATGCTGCTCCCTTCTGAGCGTCTGAGTTCCCTCTCATTCTGAGTTTCTGAGTTTCTCCGCTCCCCAGAGCTCTGTGATAGGTCGCTCTCCTTGTTGGTCGAGCTAGCATTGCTCCCCTCACCTAGAGGGTCATTTATGAGCATGCCGCTCCCTTCTGGGCGTTTAAGTTCCCTCACTCCGAGGAATGGTTTCTCCGCTCTCCAGAGCTCCTCATGGGTAGAGCTAGCACTGCTCCCCTCACTACAGAGGGTCACCTATGAGCATGCTGCTCCCTTATGGGCGTCTGAGTTCCCTCTCATTCTGGGGAATGGGTTCTCTGTCCTCCAGAGCTTGCTGTCGGTAGAGCTAGCTTTGCTCCCCTCGCCTAGAGGGTCACCTATGAGCATGCTGCTCCCTTCTGAGCGTCTGAATTCCCTCTCATTCTGAGGAATGAGTTATCTGCCCTCCAGAGCTCGTGTTGGTAGAGCTAGCATTGCTCCCCTCACTTAGAGGGTCACCTACGAGCATGCCGCTCCCTTCTGAGCGTCTGAGTTTCCCTTTCATTCTGACGAATGAGTTCTCCGCTCTCCAGAGCTCTGTGATAGGTCGCTCTCTGTGTTGGTCGAGCTAGCATGGCTCCCCTCACCATAGAGGGATGAGTTCTCCGCTCTTCAGAGTTCCTCATTGGTCTAGCACTGCTCCCCTCACCAACGAGGTTCACCTATGAGCATGCCGCTCCCTTCAGAGCGTCTGAGTTCCCTCTCATTCTGAGGGTTGATTTCTCCGCTCTCCAGAGCTTGCTGTCGGTAGAGCTAGCATTGCTCCCCTCACCTAGAGGGTCGCTTATGAGCATGCCGCTCCCTTCTGAGCGTCCAAGTCCTCTTTCAGTCTGAAGGATGAGATTCTCCGCTCCCCAGAGCTCTGTGATAGGTCTCTCTCTTTGTTGGTCGAGCTACCATTGCTCCCCTCACCATAGAGGGTCATTTATGAGCATGCCGCTCCCTTCTGAGCGTCTAGTCCCCCGAGCATAGAATGTAAATAAATAAATAAATAAATAAATCCACTCAGTGGTAAGCACATCGAATGTTCTGCTTTCTTTCTAAAAATCCCGTAGGGTAGGGTTACGCGCGCAGCTTCGTGCCCTTATTTGAGTTGTTCAGGCCCCGGTTTGTGCCTTTGGCCCCACTCCTGAGTGTTTGAGTTCCCTCTCAAGAATGAGTTCTCCGCTCTAGCAGAGCTCGCTATTGGTAGAGCTAGCATTGCTCCCCTCACATAGAGGGTCACCTATGAGCATGCCGCTCCTGTTTGAGCATCTGAAGTTTCTCCACTTCCAGAGTTCGGTATAGATCCCTCGCCTTGTGGGTCAAGCTAGCATTGCTCCCCTCACCGTAGAGGGTCATCTATGAGCATGCCGCTCCCTTATGAGTATCTAGTCCCCCGAGCATAGAATGTAAATAAAACTATATATATATATATATAAGTGCACACGCTAAAGCACTGGGCACTTTCTAAAATCCACTCAGTGGTAAGATCGCACATCAAGTGTTCTGCATTCTTTCTAAAATCCATGTTATGGTAAGTGCACACGCTAGACTTTGGGCACTTTCTAAAAATCCACCCAGTGGTAAGTTCGCACATAGTATGTTTTGCGTTCTTTCTAAAAATCCCATAGGGTAGGGTTACGCGCACAGTTTCGTGCCCTCACTTGAGTTGGTCAAGCCCCGGTTTGTGCCTTGGGCCCCACTCCCTGTAACCCAATATTTTGGTTTAAAAAGGGTAATGCTACCAAGGGGTCTGTTAAGACAGCTCCCTCACAGCAAGCTCGTGCAGAGCAAGCGGTAGCCCCTGGTGACCGGCCAGGACCTAGTGGCTACCACTAGGTACTTGGCCCTATCCCCTTAAAGGTACCTAGTACTTTTGGTACCTAGTACTAATTTTGTGATACGTCTGTGATTTTTTTAAACAATATTTAGAGTTTGACCCCCTTATGGTATAGAGCACTCCCAAAATCCTACAATATTTATTTCACATATTTATTTTCTGTTCCACAAAATAAAGAGATTTCTGTGTTATCTATAGTCTTATGCTCAAGTAGTTCATCTGTTATGTGTCAGTGATGGTGACGTTCTTTCAGCTGTTATGTTGTGTTTTCTAGCCACAGGTCAAGTGAGGAGTACGTGTATGTCCGGGGCCGCGGGAGGGGCCGATATGTATGTGAAGAGTGTGGAATACGCTGCAAGAAACCCAGCATGATGCGCAAACACATACGATTGCACACAGATGCTCGGCCCTACGTCTGCCAGCACTGCAACTTCGCATTCAAAACCAAAGGTACTGTATGCTGCACAGCTGTGTATTGAACTTTTGTGGCATTTAGTCCATGTCTGCCCTTATTATCTTTTCATTAATATTACTAACAAACATGTATTAATTAGATAAAAAAGTCCATCTATATATTAGTGTACAACTAAAAGAGAACATTTTTAGCAGATATGGCCATTTAATATGTACAGTCTTTTACTTCCAGTAAAATGGACCAAAATACAGATGGCACCTTCTCCTGCAAATGTGTCCTATAAACTTATTTAAAGTCATTTATGTTAGCGCAACAATACGTGCCCTGTCTTTCTGTTTTAGTCAGAAATGTTGTGAACGCAAAAAAGAAAGGGGTATATAAAGGGGTTTTATGAGGTTTATAATATATGTTATAATATCACTAGTTATATGACACCAAACGTTGTTTATGCAGTATGCACATGGTTAAGTCTACACCTGTAATCTCACAGGGATGCACACGATATAAATACATTTCATATTTTCTTTTGTGTTCCCATGATGAAACGGATTTCCTCAGGGAATCTTACTAAACATATGAAGTCAAAGGCTCATGGGAAGAGATGTCCAGAGGGAACTGTTCCAGGACCAGTCCAGTGTGAGCTTGAAACAGATGAGGGAGGTGAGAGAAAACAAAAACATTTTGAGGAACTTTGGATTGGGAAAATGCTTCAAATTGTAATTTATTTGATATAAAATGTATTGAAAAAAAATATAAAACTCTGTAATTTATATTATGTAATAGCAAATTATGTAATATAATTAAGCTCACCAAAGCTACATTTATTTGATCAAAAATACAGTAAAACTAGTAATACATATTTAAATTAGCTGTTTTCTATTTTAATATATTTTCAAATGTCACAATCTTTCAGAAAACATTCTAAGATGATTTGATGCTAATATATGCTGAAGATTTATTATTTTGTATTCAATAGATTTGTTATTATTATCAATGTTGAATACAGTTATGCTGCTTAATATTTGATACAAATTTTTATACAAAATTATACATTTTGAAATATTGTGTAATTAATAGAAAGTTAAAAACAGCATTTATTTGAAATAGAAATGGTTTGCAACATACTGACACGTTTGATTAATCGAATGCATCTTTGCTCAATATTATAATTGTTTCATATTATGAAAAAAGCAACAAAAAAATAGAATTTTTGACCGCAAAATTTGAATGATATAAAGTTGAGTGGTGAGAATAAAGTTGAAATATTTCAGGAAGAAAGTTGAAAAGTTTTGAGAACAAAGTGGAAATGTTTCAAGAATAAAGTCGAAATATTTTGAGAATAAAGTCAAAATGACAAAAAAATAAAGTTATAGCCTAATATTTTGAGATTATAGCTTATATTGCGCATGCAAATGGCCCGGATTGGGATCACCGGAAAAGTTGCCAGGCCACCGGAATTGATTTGGATGTATGTGGGATTGTCAGCAGAAACCATGTGTCATATTTGCAGGGACAGCATGCATGGAAATAATAGGCTATTTCACAATTTCAATTGCATTCATTCTTTGTAGTGCACCAACTGCCCAATAATAGCTGCAAGCTTTGTGTGTTTGGTACTTTTAATATAAAACAACATCTCTTTTAAAGATTGTAAAACAATGTGTCTACAATAATGTGTTTTATAAGCTTTTTAATGTGGTGTGACAGATGGCTGTATTCATGTGAATCAATTCATTAAATTCTACTGTTTTCTTTTTGGAAATTCCACTACTCAGCATAAAGGTCTGTGGCGTCCAACTTTTAATTTCTCTCATTTATTTAATTAAAAACACCAATAAAACATTCAAAGGCTGAAGTGGGCTCCAACTTGTTGTCTTTTCTGAGGTATATAACGTTAATTGACTATTCACAAGCCGTTTTATTCATGGTAGAATACATTAAATTATTAAAAATAATATTTCACCTCTTCAAATCCATTATTTGTAGCACGCCAGCCACTTAATTACAATAAGCTTTGTGCTTTGTTGCTTTTAATATAACACAGCTCAGCTTTCAAATTCTGTCAGTTTTATCACGAAATACAAATTATTAATGTGTTTTTCCTCTTTATTTCAAGTTATGAAGGAAGGAGCATCAGAAGGCATGGAATAAAACAGTATAGCCTAATTTAATACACAAATGTCTCCTTCTAATCGTAAAGATGATTCATTCACATGCCGCTTAAACTGAGGCGAATACAGCGATCTGTCACGCCACATTAAAGAGCGTGAAAAACGCTACCGGTTACTATGGTAACCTCGGTTCCCTGAGAGCGGGAACGAGACATCACGGAGATTTCTCCGTTATGGGAAACTCCTTCCCTCCAACCTTTCCTGAATACCTATTGGCTCACGCCAGTCAATGACTGGCCAATTGTCGCGAAGCATGCAAACATGACGAGCTCGAGAGGCAGTATAAATGCAGCGCCCGCGACAATTACGTCAGAATCTGATACTGAACGCCGCTTGGCTGAACGAGCAGCGATCACGGCGATCACCGTGATGTCTCGTTCCCGCTCTCAGGGAACCGAGGTTACCATAGTAACCGGTAGCGTTCCCTTTCGAGCTGTCACGAGACATCACGGAGATTTCTCCGTTATGGGAACGTTATTCAATCCCGCCGTGAGAGAGGCTACGGTCAGCCTGTACCAGTTACACAGCGCGATAGCATTCCCACCAATAACTGCGCTCGTAGGGCGGGCTCACAGCTGATAGATGGAGATAAGCCAATGAGTGCCTACACCTCAGGTATACTAAATTTGCATATCTGGCAAGTGACTACATGTGCTGCGCTGAGAGCAGGGCAGAACACATCCAGCCATAGCAGTATTATAGGAGCTATACAGAGTTAACTGTGTTTGAGCAGCATACCATAACATGACCATGTCCGCGGCACTGAACTCAGGGCCGACAAGAAACACCTCATAAGGGCTGCGTAATGTACTATACAAACACCTCCTAGAGGGCTGCATAATGTACTGTACAAACAGCACCTCCCACAAAGGTAACGTTAGCAACATAAATTAGTTACTCACCGACCGCTCTTGGGAGGCTAAGGACTGAACGTCCAGCTTGTAAAACCTGGCGAAGATATTCTGTGAAGACCACCGGCTGCCAAGCAATATCTTGAATACACATACATCTCGACCACGCTAGGTGGAACGATAGCCCTCAATGTGCAGAGGGAATTTCCAAACCTTGGGTTGTATATGCCTCCGTGATAGCGTCCACAATCCATTGTGACAGACTTAGTTCCGATACGGCTCGGCCGTTCGCACACCACCATAGCACCCAAAAGCTGGATCGATTGCCGAAAACTGCTTGAACGGTCAATGTAAAATCTCAAAAACACTGACGAGGCAAACTGCAGTCTGGGCGTCCGCACTCTGTGAGGGCGATGATTAGTAGCAAGGACTGACGGCGAACCGTCTCCGTCCTTTCGAAGGGGGTAGACAGTGATTTAGGCACATATTCCAACCTCGGCCGGAGAGTGACACTGCAGTCCCGGGACCGAATCGAATACAGCCGCTGTCCACAGAAAAGCGTGTAATGCTCTATGCGCTTAGCCGAAGCGAAGGCCAGAAGGACTGTAGTTTTAAGGAATAGCTCCTTCAAACCTACGGATGATAAAACCCAATGGTTGCAATGAGAGAGCTCTTACCCCACTTCCTGGTCCCAGAGCGGAAACGAAAGTGGACATGGGGGATGTAGTCTTTTACCGAACGATTGCCCGCTCTGCGGGGAACGGACACGGCAATGGCCGCGACATAAACTTCAGTGTCGATGGAAACGATCCACTATCCAGTCTGTGCAGCGGTAAACTCAGAACATACGGTGCAAGTAGTCGGGTCGATATGAGCCTGACTCCTTCACAAACACTCCCATTTGAAGCATACAAACGTCTTGTAGAGAGTTTTAGCGCTCCCATGAGCGTGCGAGACTGTAAGGCGCCCATCTCCTCCGATACCCCTGAAGCGATCACACATGATGGCTCTATAGTTCAGGTTCGACCTGGGATAGCAAATATTTCCTGCCGGGGAACGGCAAGGCAGTGCCTCCAGCAGTTCCATCAAGTCTAGGAACCCAGGCTGGATTCAGGGCGATGTAGTATCACTGATGCTCGCTCCACCCTGATCTCTCATAACACCAGCGGTAACATTCCTTGATCGGAGGAAATGCATACGGGCTAGCTGCTGGTCAGCGTGATGTCAGCGGGGAGTGAAGAACAACAGGCAATGCGTGTTCTCGCTCTTGGCGAACAGATCCGCCTCCGCTCTCCCTTAACATTAGCGGTTCCGGATCATCCGAACCGACTCGGGGTGCAATCTCCACTCTCCTAAGGATTTATGTACGAAAACACAGACGTGTTGTCGGTGCAAATCAGTACATGCTGCTGTTTCAGCTGCGGCTGAAAATCCGTTAGAGCTAAGAAGACTGCTTCTGTCGTGGCCCAAAGAACGAGAGATGGATTCCTTCATTTTAGTCAATGAGGCTCGAGAAGCAGAGTTCCAGATGTCAAAAATTAGACTTATTAACCAATAACAAGTCGAGATACGGTCGCTGCAGCCACCGCATCTGAATCTCTGTCTGTCCGCTCATCCATTTTATGCCACCGACTCGGGGTGCAGTCTCCACTCTCTTTGAGGATTTATATACGAAACCACAGACGTGTTGTCGGTGCGAATCAGTACATCTTGCTGGTCCAGCTGTGGCTGAAGATCCTTAGAGCTAAGAAGACTGCTTCCAGCTCCAGGCGGTTTAAATGCCACTGGCTCTGAGATTCCAGCTACAGTCCCGAAGCTGGCATTCCCTCGCACACTACTCCCCAGCCGTGAGCCGATGCATCCATCGTGATCATCTGGCGCATCTGGGTTGCGTCAGAGCTTCGATGTGGCCGTGATGCGCAAACCTCCCGAAGTCCACGCCGTTCACGGGACTCGAGATTCCAGCCATAGCTGCAGCGGGCGCATGTGTAATAACGGATGTAATACCGCTGAATCCACCACCTTGAGTACGAGCAGTCTCTGTAATACCCTCAACTGAACAGAGCTGCCCTGCCTGAAAAGGTGCAGGGAAGACAATTGGCCGCGGCTCGATCTCGCGAGAGGCGGGATTCATCTCCACGCGATCTCACGAGAGGCAGGCTCTCATCCCACGCGATCTCACGAGAGGCAGGGTCTCATCCCCCACGCGATCTCGCGAGAGGCGGGCTCTCATAGCCGTGGGGACTCCAAGTGAATAACAGAGAGTCTATGTGGCTGATAAGCGTATCCAGGGACTGAGCTAAAATCAGCCAATCGTCCAGATAATAGAGGATGCGCCTTCCGCTCGATCTGAGGGGGAAGTGCTGCATTGATGCACTTTGAAAGGGGCCGGAGCAGCCCGGACGGGAGGACAGAGTATTGGAACGCTGTGCTTCTCCCTGACAGTTGACAGCTATTCAGAAAAACCGTCTGTGTATGCGGTGCTATCCGAATGTGAAAGTACGCATCCTTTAAATCTACGGACGCAAACCAGTCCCCGGGGCGAATTTGCGCCAGGATCTGCTTAGCGTTAACATCCTGAACGGACGCTTTCCAAGCGCTCTGTTGATGGGTCCGAGATCTAGAATCGGGCAGAGTCTACCCTCTCTCTTAGGCACCCCAAACAGAGGCTGGACAAACAGCCGTCCCGCCTGCTCGCTGAAATTGCTCTATTGCTCCTTCTCCGAGCAATTGTATTAGCTCTTGTTTAGGATAAGGGCATTTCGAGTCAGTGTTAGAGACTACGCCACGCCATTGAAACGGGGTGGACTGCGTCTGAATTGAAGGGTGTACCCTCGCTCTTATGCAGAGCAACCAGCGTGAGATACTTGGAATCGCTTCCCACGCGCTCATGAACTGACACAGCGGCTCGGCAGCTATAACCCGTGTGGGTCAGTGGGTCCGGTCGCTGAGGGGAGGGGCGAGCGGCGGTGGTGACTGAGCGAGGAGGAAAAGCTCCTCGTGCAAACGTATGCTTCAATGAACACACCTCGTCCCACACATTTACAATTTTGAGACAGCTTGAGGACTCCTGCACTGGTCGTGGTGCCTCTTAACTTGTCCAAGAAGACCTTGATCCCGCGGTCTTCTACAACATAGCGACTGTAATAACTACAGGCTGACTATGCTATACGACCTAGTTGAACACCACGTGAAGGGGCGTAAACAACTGGCGTAATAGTCCGGCGAAATCTGGGAGGCTGATAGGATGCGCCCTTCAGGGCATCAGGTGACTCCTCGCCTTCGTGCGCTTTCCGCGCAGGGGTGTCATGTGACTCCTCACCTTCACGCGCTTTTCCGCGCAGGGGTGTCATGTGACTCCTCACCTTCGCGCGCTTCCCGCGTAGGGGTGTCAAGTGACTCGCCTTCGCGCGCTTTCCGCGCAGGGGCATCAGATCCCATCGCCTTCGCGCGCTTTGTGAATTAGAAAAACATGTCCTCTACACACACGGCGCCGCCGATGTTATCATGTGAATTATAAAAAGTTCACTACACACTGTAGCCGCTGATAAGGGGCTGTTACCATGTGAATTATAAATGTCCTCTACCCACTGTAGCCGCTAATGAGGGGCTATTATCATGTGAATGAGAGGTTGTCCCGATCACACGGTAGCCGCTAATGAGGGGCTATTATCATGTGAATGAGATGTTGTCCCGATCACACGGTAGCCGCTAACGAGGGGCTATTATCATGTAATGAGAGGTTGTTCCGAACACACGGTAGCCGCTAATAAGGGGCTATTATCATGTGAATGAGAGAGGAGCGATTGTGCTTTGCAAACAGCAGAACGCCGCTCTGAGGCGGGGGCTGCATGCTTACACAGTGGGTTTTTCCGTGCAGCATCTGCGGCGACGTGAGATCCCTTTGCTCCCGCATCTGCCCTCGGCTCTCCGCACCACCATGGAAGGGGGGCGTGAGAAGCCGGGCTGATGTCTTGTCCTGCAGGTTCGACGGTGAGGAATGCGGACACTTAGTCGGCATGAGCTCATCACCTGAGTCCCGAAGGTCCACCGCTGATCAGAGGGCAGACGGACTACCTTTAAGAAATGTCATACTCACCTGAACGCTGCAGAGGAGCAGCCATGAGGCCTGCCCTCGAATGAGCGAACCTAACCGTGAGCTGAATATTTTAGCCATAACCTAGGTTCAGCAAAGTGAAGAAAAAGATTCTGACGTAATTGTCGCGGGCGCTGCATTTATACTGCCTCTCGAGCTCGTCATGTTTGCATGCTTCGCGACAATTGGCCAGTCATTGACTGGCGTGAGCCAATAGGTATTCAGGAAAGGTTGGAGGGAAGGAGTTTCCCATAACGGAGAAATCTCCGTGATGTCTCGTGACAGCTCGAAAGGGAACACATAAGACATAG
The DNA here is from genome assembly GCA_027474115.1 of Schizopygopsis malacanthus. Lineage (NCBI taxonomy): Eukaryota > Metazoa > Chordata > Actinopteri > Cypriniformes > Cyprinidae > Schizopygopsis > Schizopygopsis malacanthus. Next base: position 16,799,373 of record CM049870.1, read on the forward strand.
CTATTGTTTGTATTTCGCTATAAAACTGACAGAATTTGGAAACTGAGACTTTGATATTTCTCCCGATGCTCTCAATGCGGGCAATTTGCTTGCGCAAAACAGGCTATACTCTCAAAATATAATAACTTTAATCTTGTAAATGCTATAACTTAATTCTCGTAATTTCTCTTAATCTCTTAATTCTCGACTTTAACCTGTTAGCCAGTATGCCCCATTTTGGGACTCACAGCTGAAAATGACCTACCTAACTTAAAATTATAACAGTTGCTAACTTCAGTGTGCTACTCACACAATTTTGTGTATTTGCAAAGAAGACCCTTTGGGCTTTACTAATCCATCATCCAGAGTTGATAATGCTCAAAAATCTAAAAAGTTATAGGGACTCAAGTGCCTTGAAAAAATGTGTACCACACTAAAAAAAATTAATCCATATAAAAATACATTAAATCAGTCCTTGAGAAATCCAGAAAAATAATGAGTTGAAAGTCACATGTCTCATGAGTTTATATTTCAAATCTGAAGAAGATACCATGAAAAATTTGATTCCTGCAACAATTTTTCTGAGACAGTCTAGTCCCCCGCCCCCTGTTTGAGGATTTATTTTTTTACCAAATGTATTGAAGAGTTCTACAAACTATTTTAGTCGTTATACATACCACTGCATATTTTTTTCAATTTTAAACTAATAGACATAATTTTAGACATCATATAAGTGATTTATTTGAGCACTAGAAAAATGCAATAAGAATAATTTGAGTAATAAAAAGAAAGAAAGAGAAAAAATAGCTTTGTATGTAGTAAATACTCAAGTAGGCTACATACTCTGATTGCCAAATATACACTGATATTGCCAGGTATGGTCATAGTCAGTAATCACACGCTGTGTCCATACAGATGAAATCATACAGATGAGCCATATAGTCAATAATGGCCGATCATATGACCACATTCACATTGATAGCTGTCATACAGTCGGTAATCACACACTGATGTGCATTCATACAGATGGTAATCATGCAGATACAGCCAAAAAACAGAAACACACACATATATGAAAAATGTTGTTGAAAAAAAAAAAGTTATTTATGCTAAAAGAAGATCGCTAAGTTACGCTCCCATCAGATGACAGATGCGTCACAGCGTGCATCACAAGCCGTTACGAGAGAGCGCCAGAATTCAAATAAACAATATTCTGCGTTTCTTTCACTTGTTTTTTTTTTTGGACAAACAATAACTCTCCCTGAAGAACTGAGATGTAAAAACAATAACTCTCCCTGAAGAACTGAGATGTAAACAAAGGAATTGATTCTCATAATTTTGACTTTTTTTCTCAAAATATTCTGACTTTAATTTTTTTTTTTTTTTTCATTGTATTAAATGAGTGCTGATAGAGTGACTGTCCTGTGCTGTAGGTGACAGTGCTAAGCATCTCCTGGAGACGGAGCTGGTGGAGGAGCATCAGTTCTCAGATGCAGAGGAGACAGATGTGAATGAGCCTGAAGATAATGATGAAGGTGATGAGCAAGCTTCATGCTCCTCCTCATCCTCTAAGAACCCGTATTTATCCAGAGACCCGCCTGGCTCCTGTGGAATCTCAAGCCTGTCAAACCCAGGCTGGGAGCAAAATCCTAAAGTGCCTGTCAGCATGAGCCCCTGCAAACCGAGTCACTACGGAGAAGCCTCTTCTCCTAAGACCACCAAGTCTATAGTAACCCTTCCACACCTCAAACCTGCTGCAGGAAAGTGTTCGTCCCCGATCCGCAGCCTGTCTCCTAGCCTGCAAATGTCCCCTGCTTTACCGCAGTCTCCTGGAAGGGACTTGTCCCCTCTACGCTGTCCCTCACAGAGATTCAGTCTCTCTCCAGAATCCTGTCTGTCATCTTTGTCTCCTTCATACCATCCAGCCTCTTCATTCCCAGAGAGAAGTGTCTCCCCCATTAGAGCCCTGTCCCCCATACAACCTGTGTCTCCCAGTTGTCCAATTGCACTGACCGTTGGGGCCAGTGTGACTATTCAGTACCAAGCCGATAAACCCAGAGATTCAACAAAAGCCTCACCCAGCAGGCTAAACCTCAAGACCAAACTGGTGAGTTTTTTTATGTAGCTTTGTCTTAATGAGTGGCATAGGATTTCTCTCTCTCTCTCTCTCTCTCTCTCTCTCTCTCTCTCTCTCTCTCTCTCTCTCTCTCTCTCTCACTCACTCACTCACTCACTTACTCTCTCTCTCTCTCTCTCTCTCTCTTCTCTCTCTTTTGTAAATGTAAGTGTTTTCATCTGACTTTTATATTTTAATTAATTCAGCTTTCTGAATTATCAGAATTTTCTTTCTTTTTTTTATTATAAAAAGTTATAAAAGTTATAGTTTTAGTTAACAGTATCAACAGTGTTTTTAACCATGTGATCCAAGATACTTTTTTGATGTTAATAATAATGATCACAGTTTAATCAGATCATTATTAAAAAAAAAAAAAAAAAAAACTCACCACTGAATTATGGGGATGAACAGAACAGATAAAAGCAGTATTTATTTATATATATGTATAGTAAGACTGAACCATGTAACCCCTTACCACCTCTTATAACAAACATTCACCCATATTTCAATAGTGAGTAAACTGTGCATTTTTAGTCTTGATAGGTACATATGTAAATTTTAGAGTTTTACATTTTTTTTTAGAGTTTAAGTCCTCTCATAAAAATATGTTTTTTATTAGTACACAAAATGTAATTAGTATGAAAACAAGACAGACAAATATATCCAAGATAAACATCCAAAACAAATATACTGATTCCAAAAGCTCACCGTGTGTTATTTTAGTGTCACACCTTTATTAGAAATAGAAGCCAGGCCACCAGTCTCTACAAACAATTGAAGCCAAAACCTACTAACCCATGATCTGACAGCTGAAATTAAATACATACACGTCTGTTTACCATCTACTGTCTGAAATACACATTTGGGATGAACCAGGACTAGCTGTAGCCGCAAAACAAGACTTACCACACAGTTTAGAAATAACGTCCTTTGCCTAGAATAAACATGACTGGACTAGTGCTCACTCTACATGCTGATTTCACAAAAAAATATATTTCTGGCTCCTCTCAAGGAGAAGACACACAGTCCTCAGAAAAGGACCAGCATGACACAGTCTTGGCCTCCGGCACAGGGGCATCTCTCCAGGAACTCGCAGCCCAGGGAAGGCCAGCGCGTGTTAAGTCACCTGCCCCTGCACTCGCAGCCCCAGGTTATGATTCCCAACCTCAGCCTCACCATTCCCATCGGCGGCATCCAGATGGTGCAGCCACGCTCCAATATGCTGCTCAGAAGCGCATCTCTGAACCATAGCGTGGCCCAGATGATGGTCACCGTGCTGACAAAGGAGAAGAGGGCTGATGGGAGTCCTGCAGGTGAAGTTCCTAATTGCAGAAATCAGCTGATAGTGTTCACAGAGCCTGCAGTGGAGATGAGCTCTAAGAGCGACGCTTCCTCCGACGAAGACAAGGAGCAGATCGAGGGAGTGGTTCAAGAAGAGTTTGTATCAAAAAAGAGAGAGGTTTCCAGTGTTCCCATGACCACCTGGAAGAGTATCTCTCAAAGAAACAACAGAAAGCATTCTCGAAGTTCCAAGAAAGCTCAGCCGGTGGACGCTTCAAGAACCTCCATGGATGCTAAGTGTTGAAGGAAAAGTTCAGCCAGAAATTAAAATGTTGTCATGATTTATGCACATATTGGTCATTTCAAACCTATACGTTTGGCACAATGTTCAGTTTTGCTCTTTCAACACAATAGTTTTTGGTATTGGCCAACAGGGTTGGAAGTTATGGAAGCTTGGGTCAAAATGCAACCAAAAGGAACAAAAATGCCCCCAAATTCAACAATAAGGTGGCAAAAACACTATTAAACTAAATATATAGGCCTAATGAAAATAAATGAAAAGTGTTGATATTGGCATTATGTTTAGATCTGCTTATATTGCATCAGATTTCTTCTTTGTTTTTTCTGCAGAATTGAGCATCGCAACCAATCACACATTTCCGTAAACTTATTATGACGTGCAGCTTTTCCAAATATTTAAGACCATATGGTTACATTTAATGAGGTAATTTAGAAAAAATATTACAAAGGTACAACAACAAAAAAATCTCTAAAATCCCCAATGGCAAATATTGCCCCTTAGTGGAAAAGTGAATTTCTGACCCTGTTGTCCAAAATGACATTTCATTATGTGCAATTTTTTGAAGATACTTGAATTGGATGGGAAGATTTTCTGTTAATAATGACTAAAAAGGGACTTTTCATTTGTTTGAAATTTTTCCTTGTTAGTCCAAAACAGCTTTTATTGAAACCAAGCAGCCAAAAGAAGTACCTTCGGGTTTTATAACGTAATAGACATGAAAACATCAGCACAGTTCAATTCTACATCTTTTATTGTTTGGCCCGCTCACAGGTAGGAGAAATAATAAAACTGGATCATAGTTTTTGCAGGCTTTACAAACAGAATCAAGACTAGGGTTAGGAAATCAAACCTTTTTTCCAGGCTTGTCCTGCCTGGGATTTCTAAATTTTCTTAAAATGTCTGGGTTTTTGCTCTCTACAGCCTCAGATAAAAAAAGAAAATGGTACAAGAGTACTGAAATGCACCTTTGGGGGCAAATAAGATACAAATGTGTACTATCTGAAAGGATACCATCCCAGTGTAAGTTCTCATAAAGGCAATATTTACACATATTTGCATTGCTTTGACCATCATTAGATCCCACATTGTCACATGCCATGATAGGTTGATTATGTACAATGCCTGCATGGTATTGGTCAAACTACTTTTCAGTCAGTACCTTCAGAAAGTATGAAAATAATAAGAAAACAAAGCCAAACCACAGCCAGATCATTGCATTTGTGTGCTCAACAGACTTAACTGATCACCTACAATGCTAGCTGTAGATCAAATGCTACTATGGCAGCTGTGATATTAAAGACACAGTAACAGTTTTCAAAAGAGTTTCACATGTAACACTTATTTCATATGCAAAGTCGTTAAACAATTATATCAGTGGACGTTTACAGTGAGTGTTCAAATCGTAGGACTAAAATCAAGGTATAAAATAGGCTTTTATCTATAAATTATCACAGTTTTGGTGTAAAAAAATATATGAACATTATAGGTGCAGCTCAGGAAGCATACATTACTGAAAAATGAAGTTTGGGACATTGCATGGTTTCAGGAGACTTGGAATACATGACATGAGTTGTATTTTTTAGGGTATTTTATAGGATGCTTTTTGTAGCATTTTACCTAACATGCTGGTTTGGATGTGAGGGTGAGTAAATGATGACAGAGCTTTACTTTTTGGGTGAACTAACATTGTCAGGTCTGCCAGATTTCGGGTTGCAGAGAAAATGCAGACCATGATTCAAATCATTGGATTAAGCTTTGCTGAATACATTTTGCTCGGTTCAACCTAGTTAACTAGGTGTGTAAACACATTACGTTCCTGATCTATGTTCCTGATTTTATTTTCTGCAGTCTACCTATTACATATACCTACCACACAAAATGCATTTGTGTGTCTGATATGCGGTGTAAAATGAATACGTTGTATTACTTATATTTAATAAAATAATAAATATATCTATAAGGTGCCAATAAAATCCAAGTTCCACATTTTCACATTTTATTGTGTTACAGCATGGAAGCATTTTTAATTAAGTAATTTTCCACTCATCACGAGGAAAATATATCTATATCCTACTGTGAATCTTATTAGAAATCCTACTGTACAAATGTATGTTTTTACATGCATTTATACTATATTCTATGGCATTGCAGCATCTATTTTTCTTTGTTGTATGTGATGGTCGGTAGACTATTTTTGGCCATTATTTTAAACACTCATGCATTTCCAGTAAATAGGCTAGAATGTGGTCAAACCCAAAAGATGAACATAGCTCTGGCTGATGGTTCAGTTGTTCTTGTGTTGTTGATTATTTAGATGTGGGAAGATGTCAGTACAATGTTCCTCCCATTGTGATGTAATCTTTCAGACAGGACAAATAATTATCAGAAATACAAGAGTAACATGAATTTACATTAGGGTATAAGATGGTTTGAAGAGTCTGTTGTTGCTTTACCTATGTTTATTTTATTCAAGAAGCTATGCACAAAATGTTCCTGTGTTCTGTCATAAATATATCTCAGACTAGGGTAGACTGAGTACATTTGAGACATGTGTACAGTTGAAACACCTAAAATAAATTGTGTACACAAGAACCCAAAGCCGTGATTTTTGCTCCACACGTGTATTCGTGTTCTCTTTGATCGTGGGAAATTTGAAATGTTTGCGTTTTTCCACTCACACGTTTTTTTTCAAAGGCACATTTCACTATGTCTCTTCCACATTGAATAGCTAGGTATTCTTTTATGATTGTTAAATTTAACATATATCATTGGAAACGTTACTCTGTGCTAGAAAATAGACATATTTCATGGCATTGTGTCATGCAAGGTCTTTTCATAATCTAGAGAAATGTGCGAGCATGTCAGTGGGGTACGGTTGAGACAGTGTATTATTCTATTCTTAATGGACATATTTTCTAACATGAATGTTAAAAGGATTACATAGCATTTTAAGAAATATACAAGGTGGTAAAGTGGTTACAGTTGAGACACTCTTTATAGGTTGCTATATACTGTATACAGTAACAGTTCAATCATAGAAAATAAAATGCATACAGAGGCTGTGTGTGTTTGTGTACTGGTATTATGTGGACCAAATGTCCTCACATGTATAGTAATACGAGTGAATTCACCTTATGGGAATATTTTGTTAGGTCCCCATGATTAAACAGGCATATAAATCATACAGAATGATTGAAAATGTAAAAAAAATGCTGAAAGATTTGAGTGATGCGTAGGTTTAAGGATAGGGTTATAGAATATACGAGTATGTATATTGTTATTTTTACTGTGATGTTTACATTTGTTTTGTTTGCCATATATTTTTGTAGTGATAAATATGTGTTCCTGTTTTGTTTAACCTAATCTGAATGAAATAAAGCAACTAAATATATTTATTTTTAAACTGTAATTATTTAAAACTTTGTAATTTATTACATTTGCAATAAGTGGTTAGCCAGCTTTAGTGCATTAAGAATGGGTTAAGAATTCATTAAGAATCATTAACTACTTATGGCTATGATCAATTTATGATATATTAGTACACAACCAAAAAAGAAATATAACTTAATTTCAGCATCTCGTTTTTGTGTAGTGATGAAAAAAGCAGAAAGTGTCTCTACTGTAATCAGTCAAATATTCAAATATATTGTTAATTTATGGATTAGCATCTTTATTTTTCTATTAATTAATGCTGTTAATAGCATTTTAATAGCATTCTTGTTTACAAATGTTTGTGCAACTGTTTAATTTGACCATTTTTAGCTTTGGTAATGTGATATGTAATTTAAAATACATTAATTAACATTTTTATGATTAAGACTATCCCGTGATTTTCCATCATTTCAGACCAGGAGTACCTCTAAAAAGTCGTCTTAGCCAGTGAATGGCTTTGGCGTTTACAGGATGCGACATTCTATTCTTGTTAAACATCATTATCTTCCAGCAGAGGCTAAGGGGTCATGCTAACTGGCAAAACTGCACTTAACCTTGTACTTGAGTTATTTTTGACTCCACTTGAAGATGCTGTTAGTGTATGATTTTAAGAATAGGTTCAGAGTAAATATATCGCCTCCTCCTGGCATGTGATCATAGCTCTAAATAACGTAATTTAATTATTTATAACATTTTTGATGAATGGCTCCATAGTTGTTTGAAGTGATATTTAGAAATGGTATGTTTTAAACACTTAGTTCGAAACTACTTTTTTATATATATTTTACCTCAAACACTAATATTACAATACCATGATTTATGCTAGAGCTCTTGCATATCAAGTCAACAAAATAAAACCACACTGAACTTAAACTGTGTTTGCAGGACAAAAGCAATTGTATTATTTGTATGTCTTATTGCGGTTAAACTGTCACAATTTACTTTTTTTTGCACTAATAATATAACCTTCATGTCATTTTTCAAAACCCTAGACAAAATTCAAAATGTCATTATTTGTAACATAGTGTCAGTCAGACCTGTGTTCCCATGTCTTGTGTTTCCCTCCTTCTTGTGCCCATATTTGGTCCTTGCTGTTTCCTTTTCCTGTCTTTATTAGTTCAGTAATTTCCATCTGTGTTCGTCTAACCCCTGTGATACATGCTCCCTGTGTTTGCTTCAATAAAAGGGATTATTGAATGTTCTCCTCGCTCCTTGCTCCCAGCACTTGATGACAAAATACCGGACCTGACAAACAGCAAGCAGCGCCTCTTTGCCCCGTTTCTTGAAAATGTTTTGTTTCCCTGTTTTCTCCCGCGGCATGGAAGCCGCTGCACATTTCGCCGCCCTTGTCCATCTTAAGTCAAGTCAAGTCAAGTCAAGTTGAGCTTTATTGTCATTCCACTACATGTGTGGACATATAGTGGGACGAGATGTCGTGCCTCACAGGACCACGGTGCTACATAAATACAGATATACAACTCGAAGTAAAACAGTATAAACCTATACACAACTAACCTACTGTCAGCTTTGACTATACATATGCTATTTCACGATTTCACACTTACATCTACTAGCACGATAACGTAATGCGTATTTGGCGTGTATGGATAATACGTTGTAGGCGTGCTGTCCTGGGGGAGGGCTCCTAGCCGGGAATGGCCCGAACCCAGTGAACCCCCCCCGTGTGATTAGAATTCTAGTGATATTGGTGGAGAAGGGGTGGTGGAGGGATGCTGTTTAACCGTCGACTAGATGGAGGTAAGACAGCTGTATTTATGTCCCAGGATCGATTACCTAGATTGTGTACCACCTGTGCTAATTAGCCTGAGTATCTGACGTGCTCCTCCCGAACTTAGTTTAAAAACTACGTGTTTAAACTTCATTTCACGATTTCACACTTACATCTACTAGCACGATAACGTAATGCGTATTTGGCGTGTATGGATAATACGTTGTAGGCGTGCTGTCCTGGGGGAGGGCTCCTAGCCGGGAATGGCCCGAACCCAGTGAACCCCCAAAAACAATATACTGTAGGACAGCCGCCAGACTAAGATTACCCCCCAAATACGCGTTTGAGATCTGGCGGGAGCTAGTTCCCAGGAGTAACTTGTGGCAGGCCGGGGGGGTCTACGTGCTCTGAGGGAGCGGTTTGGCATGCATGAGTGGGCCCCACCGACCGCCGGAGTAAACTTCGTGGTTTTGGGGCGACCGGTCGGGGCGGGCTCAACCGAGGCCCAGCGATGGCTCACCGCATTGGGACGGGTGAGCCCTGCCCGCCGATGGAGGAGCAGCGTGGTTGGAGCCCTGGCCAGGAGGACCCGAGTTGCCTGCAGTGGGATAGTTCACGGAGTCGGCGTACCGGCCCTACTGGCCATCAGCCCCTGCTAATCAGAGGACAGAGGGCGATATCTGGCCGAGAGGACCCATGAAGCTTCCGATAATACCCCCCCCTCCCCCGACGGACGGATGGGTTCTATCGGCTAGGCAGATAAAAAGAGTTTGGGACGCCCGACAAGGAGGCTCTCACAACATCCGACGGGAGATCGAGACTCACGGCATCGAATGGATGAGCGTCGCATGCGGACGGCAAGCATAGGAGCCCACCGGGAGACCGCGTCGACGTCTTGACATGAGACCAAGGCTACGCTGCCAGACGGATAGTCTCCTCGGCGAGTAGGGAGAAGAGAAACCCGGAACTGTGGAGGCCCTCACAGCATCCGATGGGAGATTGTAAGACTTAGGACATCGGACGGATAAGCCACGCCAGGCGGGGGGAAAAGGTTTGAGGATAGCAGAGACAGTTGAATGGTGTTCGGCGGGCGGACGAGGACCGCAGCGACGGCTAGGCCTCGTCGCCCGTCGGACGGAAAAAATAGATGGGTGACTGAGATTGACGCCGAACTCTACGGGAGGCCCATATTCACTGAGTTTAACGGGTTAATCTCGTCTGCCAAGTGGGAAGCGGTAAGTCGTCTCGCTGTGAGGCTCTCGCCGACGCCCAACGGGGGCACAATACCCGCTGTGTTGGACGGGTAAGCGTCGCCAGCGTGGGACTAGAAAAGGCAAGGTTGTCTGGCCGGGAGCACCTCGTCGGCGTCCGATGGGAGATCAAGACTCACTGCGTCGGACAGGTGAAGACGGAAAGGTAAAGTTTGGTCGGGATGCTTAGCCGACATCCAACTGGTGGGCGTGCCCACCTGTTTGATGGGTTAGCTTCGCTGACGCAGGAGGAAAAGGTGAGGTTGTCCAGCCGGGAGGCTCTTGCGGCATCTGAGGTGAGATTGATACTTGTGAGCTGGGTGGTGGAGCCTCGCCGGTGGTGGACTGAAGGCTAAGCTTGCCAAAACGGCCGGGTAGGTCGCGTTCGACGGGGTTCGATATTTTTGGTGCGAGCAGACGGAAGAGCGTTTGTCTGGCCGGGAGCACCTCGCCGGCGTCCAACAGGAGATTAAGACTTGCTGTGTTGGACAGGTAAAGACAGGAAAAGTAAGGTTTGTCTGGCCGGGAGCACCTCGCCGGCGTCCAACGAGATACCAGGACTTGCTTTGTTGGACAGGTAAAGACAGGAAAAGTAAGGTTGTCTGGCCGGGAGCACCTCGCCGGCGTCCAACAAGATACCAGGACTTGCTGTGTTGGACAGGTAAAGACAGAGAAAGTAAGATTGTCTGGCCGGGAGCACCTCGCCGGCGTCCAACGAGATACCAGGACTCGCTGTGTTGGACAGGTAAAGACAGAGAAAGTAAGATTGTCTGGCCGGGAGCACCTCGCCGGCGTCCAACCGGAGATCAAGACTCGCTGCGTTGGACAGGTAAAGACAGAAGAAAGTAAGATTGTCTGGCCGGGAGCACCTCGCCGGCGTCCAACCGGAGATTAAGACTCGCTGCGTTGGACAGGTAAAGACAGAAGAAAGTAAGATTGTCTGGCCGGGAGCACCTCGCCGGCGTCCAACCGGAGATTAAGACTCGCTGCGTTGGACAGGTAAAGACAGAGTAGTAAGATTGTCTGGCCGGGAGCACCTCGCCGGCGTCCAACCGGAGATCAATACTCGCTGCGTTGGACAGGTAAAGACATAACAATGAAAGCTGTGTGGCCGGGAGGCTCTCGCCGACATCCGACAGGAGGAAAATACTCGCGGTCTGGATGGGTAAGTCTCGCCGGCCGTGGTGTGGAAAAGGTAAGGTTGTCTGGCCGGGAGGCTCTCGCCGGCGTCCGATGGGAGTCTGATGGGAGATCAAGACTCACTGTCGGACAGGTAAAGACGGAAAGGTAAAGTTGGGTGGCCGGGAGGCACTCGCCGTGACCTGACTGGAGATGGCAGCTCGCAGCCTGGATGGGTGAGACTCTCCGGCCGCAGGGTGGAAAAGGCAAGTTTTTTGCTGGGAGGCTCTGGTCGTAAGTGATGGTCCGTGGTGTCAGCAGGGGGAGCCTCGCCAAGCGTGTGATTTGAAGGAAGTAAAAACCAGGAAAGCTCGCACCGATTTTTATGAAATTAGAGTTTGGTGGGCTGATTTAATGTGAGACTGGTCCGTTCTGATGTAGCTTTGGAAAGCTTCTGAAGACCATCGCCCTAGGGTTTGGATCTGATGTTTAGTGAGGCCTTTTTGGGCCGCTGACGTTGCTGCCCCGATGCGAAAAGAGTGGCTGGAAAAATTCTTGCTGAGATGCCTGCTGATAGCAGGACAGCTTTTAGATGTTTTTGGAACCAGGTGCGACTGGCTGGTTTCCCGGCATGGTCTAAAAATAAGGGTTCGAGGGGGATCTAGCTTGGAAAATTCTGAGGCGGAGATACTCGCGAACGGCTTGGTAAGGTTGGAGAGGCGAAGGAAGATTAAAAATGTAAACGAAGTGACCTTTCTTGACTTGGTCTGTCTTACTTTGTTTGCTCAAAAAGGAGATGGTTTCGCTATCGAGGATAGTTAGGTCCGAGATGGTGGGGTTAGTGGCTGGGTCAAATTTGGAGGAGATGGCTAGTTCGGAGCATCTCAAAACCCAAAAATGAACATGGTGTCGAGTGTACGGGCTGTACTGGGGGTCTGGTAACCTGTGCGGAGGGTGTGGATGCACTTGGTGAGGATGTCTACGGTAATGGGTAACCTGGAGTCGGGACGAGTAGGTCGGGTTCGCTGAATTCCTCTTATCAACATGGCAGTTTGAGAATTGCTAATATCGGGTGACGGAGCGCTGTACAACAGCTTGTGGAAGAATTGGATACCGCTTATGTAACCTTTGATGGAGCTGACTTGAAGGCATTTAATGCTGTTGAGAAAAGAGATAAAAGAGGTTATTGAGAGTAGAGAAAATTCAAGGAACGGAATATTATGAGAGAGATAGAACAACTTGAAGCATTCCCATGCTGTCACGTATGTTTGGAGTGTTCTGGGGGAGACAGCCTGGAGGATGGTGTCGAGTGATTGTCCAAGAGGGGTTTTTATGGGTGGCTTATGGAAATATTAATTCTGAACATGGAGGTACTGGGGTTGGGAATTTGTCTGCCTCTGGAGCCAACTTCTTGAATTTCTGCTAAAATCTGTGCTCGAACGTTGTGAGCCGCTTGCGGGGGCTCTGTGGCAATGGCATTTGCTGGGACGGTCGTTGGTGTAGCGGTGAAGATCGAGTATTGCGGTTTTGCTTGGAGGAGAGTGTTGTAAGCGGCTGGAGGCACTGTATTTTGCGGCCCTGAGCTGAGAGGGGTAGGCTGAGGGATTGGGTTGGGAGGCCACTGCGGCCATGTGCTAGCTTGGGCTACGGGCCCTGGGCCGGGTTGTGGGGCTACGTAAGCCGGCCACTGCGGCCAAGCGTTTACTTGGGCTGCGGGCTCTGGGCAGAAGGGGGTGGGCTGTTGTGCCAGAACTGGAGGTGGAGTTGGCTAGAAGCCCGTTTGAGTTATGGGTATTGCTGACTGGAAAGCCGTGCCGGACGGCTGAGCTGCAGCCGGGCCCTCTGCGGGCCTTGCATCTGCGAAATCGGGGGCGTGGCCTTGGTCTTTGGTCGTGAACCCTTGTTTAATTTGCGCCGCCTATAGGGGAAAGCTGAACAGGTTATTTCAGGATGAATGCGGCTGAACTCGATGGAGAATTTGGCAAATGGCAACTTTGATGTCCATATTCAAAGATTACGATTGTTGCAGCGCTTCTATCATGGAGAAATGACCAAGTCTCTCTCAAACGATTCTGAGAATTTCAGAATCAATTCTGGGCTTAGATTTTAACCAGATGAGCGATGACGCAGAGTTGCTTTAGAAACACCCATATGCTGCTTACTTCCAATTCCTCACGAGCATGCGCCCCTTGAACCTTTTGTAAAATAACCTTTCATAGGTTTGGAAAGGTTGGAGCAAGTACAAGGAGAGTCGCTGGCTTCATAGCGCAGGAGCGCTGAGAGAGACACGCGTTTGTTTGATGTACACTTGACGTGTGCGGTCTCGCCAGTCTGTGTTTTTCTTACAAATGCTTTGTGGAGTCATTATGCCTGTGGTTTGGAATGTGGTGGATCTATGAAAGTAAGATGTAACCCTCACTACGGAAGGCTGCTCTTATTTTAACTGCTGATACGCGCTTGATTGTGTAGACTGCTTGCTTTGACTGCCGTAGCTGTAGGCCACAGGAAGGGGGTCCTGGAGAGCTATCGTAGCCTGCTCTGCTAATGGAGGTAACCTCACGCTAGTGTCTGCTACGGGAGCTGGAGGCCACTGTAAAGGAAAAAGAGAGTTATTCATAGCAAAAGGAAAAAGACTGAGATGTGTGGGGCTGTGTTGCAAGCGGAGGCAGCTTCGAGCTTGCGCCTGCGGCTGTAGCTGTATAGGCCATGGAAAAAATGGTTGTGACGTTTAACAGGGCCGCTGGTGATCAGTAACGAAGTAGCTTTATTATGCTACCATATTTAAGTACATTTCTAATACCTGTAGTTTCTGGAGTCGTTTGTTTAGTAACTTTACTGCGTTCCAAATATTGCACTTTACTTCGCTACGTATCGTAAAACATACCGTTTACTCTTAATGTATATAATGTGCTCTGGGGTGTAGGAGCAGTGACTGATTTATGAACAAGCTGATTATTTTGTAAAGAACCTGTAAAATTAATTCGCAATTGCTCCAACGCTTCCTTTGCAAGTTGGAATGATCCGATAGTAGCTGTTCTCTAGTCGACGATTCACTGATTCAAATGATCGGTTTAGAGTGATGTTCCCAGTGGGATTAAATGCACAAGAGAGAACCGGGAGATCTTGGGGAAACGTGCGCAACTGATGCTGCAAGATAATTTATTACTGTCGAAATTTGGATTAATTATGTAACTGAAATTCATATTTGGGTCAAAACTGACAGTTGGTTGGGAACTAAATCTGTTGTGAAGGGGCTCTATTTAGCCCTCTGAAATGCATATGCAAATCAGGGTCAGTGTCTCTATGATTTAGGTCGAAAACAAAACATTAAATATAGCACAGGTTGAATGAGAATACCTCGTGCACGTTCATTTTACTGTTGGTCCGCGGTGATCAAGAGTGTATTCGTAAAACACATTTAGCTCATCCAGCTTATCTGTCTAAGGAATGCTAAGCCAATTAAATGCTGGTAAAAATACGGAGGGTTAAGTACGTCCGGTATTTATTCTGGGCATGGTGTCATGGTTACATAATGACGTTAACATCCCATGTCTTCGCGAGGTCTTTTAACGATTTTTAATCAACAAATACCTGCCTTTGTAGATTTCCCCTAATAATTATTGGCAACATTGGTTGTTGTGTGCTAAAGGAGGCCGCTTCGCGTTAGCATCTGAAATTAGAAGCTAGAGGCCCGGCTGAATACTTGCGCTGCAGTGAAGCGAGTGAAGCTTTGCTGCGGTGAAACCTGGGGCGTGGCCCAGGCTCGTTGAAGGCCTGCTGTTGCGACCTCCGGCAGGCGGAGGAGAGCGTGTGGCTGGTCGAGCAGAGAGCAGCGGTCGTGACGAAGCCCGGAGCTCGGCGTCCGTGTCTGGTGAAAAATAAAAATAAAAATAGACGATCCTGGGGCCGGCAGATTGACCGGAGGGTTACGAAAACCCCATCATGGGTCTCGTTGTTTGGACAGAAATGTTGAGTCTGTGATGTAAAGGTAAATGGTGCCACCGAATGCTGTTTAACCGTCCATGCTGTTTAACCGTCGACTAGATGGAGGTAAGACAGCTGTATTTATGTCCCAGGATCGATTACCTAGATTGTGTACCACCTGTGCTAATTAGCCTGAGTATCTGACGTGCTCCTCCCGAACTTAGTTTAAAAACTACGTGTTTAAACTTCATATATAAAAGTGGTTACCTATACATAAACAAAAAAAAATACAAACTGTACAACTGTGCAGATGACTTCAAATACTGTACATGTGCAAAAAGAGAGACATTCAAGCAGCTGGCTGGGGAACAGTGTAAGGTGATTTGTGGTGCATGAGCCAGTAAACATACATACATTACAGTCGTATATTACAATCAGTCTTTTGTGGGATTATGGACACACAATGGTGTGTGAAAGTGTCTAGTGCATGCAGAGGAGAGTGTGTTGCTACAGGTGGCTTGTGCAGGCCCGCTCACCTGAATTGCACAGAGATAATAGTTTAACAGTTTTTTTCCTGAGATGTGGTAAGGTGGGGGCGGGGGTTTCAGAGAGGGGCTGTGTGATGTGAGTTCAGGGCTCTCACAGCCTGGGGGAAAAAGCTGTTGAGCAGTCTGGCGGAGCGGGCTCTGATACTCCGGTACCGTCTACCTGAGGGTAGGAGCTGGAAGAGACTGTGGGAGGGGTGGGTGGGGTCCTCCACGATACTTTTTGCTTTGCTGGAGCATCATGTAAGGAAAATATCCAGGATGGAGGGGAGAGGGGCACCAATGATTTTTGCAGCGGTGTTCACTGTCCGCTGGAGGGTCTTGCGGTCTGCTGCACAACAGTTCCCGTACCAGACAGTGATGCAGCTGGTCAGCACGCTCTCAATGGTACCCCTGTAGAAGGTGGTGAGGATGGGTGGAGGGAGGCTTGCTCTTTTCAGCCGGCGGAGAAAGTGTAGGCGCTGTTGTGCCTTCTTGGAGATAGACTTGGTGTTGGTAGTCCAGGTGAGGTCCTCTGTGATGTGCACCCCCAGGAATTTAGTGCTGCTGACTCTCTCCACAGTCGAGGTGTCGATGGTCAGTGGGGGGTGGTCAACAGAGTTTCTCCTGAAGTCCATCACAACCTCCTTTGTCTTCTCCACATTGAGGGACAGGTTGTTTGCGCCACACCATTCAGCCAGCTGTGCCACTTCCTCTCTGTAGTGCGTTTCATCGTTGTTGCTGATGAGACCTACCACTGATGTGTCATCGGCAAACTTGATGATGTGGTTGGAGCTGAACTTGGCAGTGCAGTCGTGGGTCAGCAGCGTGAAGAGCAGCGGGCTGAGCACACAGCCCTGTGGGGCACCTGTGCTCAGTGTGGTAGTGCTCGAGGTGTTGTGGCCGACCCGAACTGACTGAGGTCTTCCGGTTAAAAAGTCCAGGATCCAATTGCAAAGGGAATTGTTGAGGCCCAGCAGGCTTAATTTATTGATGAGCTGTTGTGGGATTATTGTGTTGAATGCTGAGCTGAAGTCGATGAACAGCATTCTAACATATGAGTCTTTATTTTCTAGGTGGGTAAGAGCCAGGTGGAGGGTGGAGGAAATTGCATCATCCGTAGAGCGGTTTGGGCGGTATGCAAGCTGGAGCGGATCGAGTGTGTTGGGGATGCTGGTTTTGATGTTGTGCATGACTAGCCTCTCAAAGCACTTCATTATGATTGGAGTCAGTGCTATGGGACGGTAGTCATTTAAACAGGACACAGGTGATTTTTTTGGTACCGGTATGATTGTCGTGGATTTGAGACATGTGGAGATGACTGCCTGGCTCAGCGAGGTGTTGAAGATATCTGTTAGGACATCTGTCAGCTGTTCAGCACAGTCTTTCAGTACGCGGCCAGGTATATTGTCAGGACCCGCAGCCTTGCGTGGGTTAATCCTAGATAGGGTCTTCCTTACGTCGGCTGGAGACAGACAGAGTGCCTAGTCGTTGGGAGGTGTGGGCAGTTTTTGTGCAGATGTGTCGTTCTGCATTTCAAACCGTGAATAAAAGTGGTTGAGTGCATCTGGGAGGGATGTGTCGTCGTCACAGGCCTGTGGCGGGGGCTTGTAGTCAGTGATGGTCTGAATGCCTTGCCACAGGCTCCGTGTATCTCTGCTGTTTGTAAAATGATTATTGATTTTAATGCCATATGACCATTTTGCATTTTTGATGCCACGGGACAGATTGGCTCTTGCTGTTTTGAGGGCTGCTTTATCTCCTGATCTGAACGCTTCATCTCTGGTTTTTAGCAGCCCACGAACCTCTTCTGTCATCCATGGCTTCCGGTTTGCACGTGTGGTGATGGTCTTGGTGACTGTCACATCATCAATGCAGTTTTTGATGTAAGCAGTCACAGTTTCAGTGTACTCCTGCAGGTCTGTGTGGTTATTATAGGTGGCCGCCTCTTTAAACATGTTCCAGTCTGTGTCCTGGAAGCAGTCCTGCAGTGCTGAGGTAGCATTGTCTGGCCATACCGTGATCTGCTTTTGAACCGGTTTGGCCAGTTTGAGAAGCGGTCTGTATGCTGGGGTTAGCATAACAGAGATGTGGTCCGAGTATCCGAGGTGGGGGCGGGGTTCGGCTTTGTATGCGTTTTTCACTGTTGTGTAAACAAAGTCCAGTGTGTTATTTCCCCTTGTTGCAAAGTTCACATGTTGGTAGAACTTTGGTAAAACTGTCTTTAAGTTAGCGTGGTTGAAGTCGCCGGCTATGATGAAAAAGCCGTCGGGGTTATTTGTTTGTTGTTCGCTGATGGCGCTGTACAGTTCACAATCCTTTCACAGGATAATCTACAGTTAATCTCCCTTTCTTTGAGTACACCAGGGAATTCTGCCGGGCTCGCCGCAGCGATGGCATTGGAGGATGCCACCCTTAATTTGCTGTTCTAGCTCTACCAAGCCCGCCATCTGTGGGGAAAGACAGCCCGCCACCGCGGCTCTCCCCAGCCTACCATCCGTGGGGAAATCATGGCCGCCATCCGCGGCTCAACCAAACCCGCCATCTTCCACGTCTCTCTCAAGCCCACTGTCCGCGGGGAAAGAAAGCCCACCGCTGTTCGCCGCTCACTTCAATAACAGGGATTATTGAATGTAGCCCTTGCTCCTTGTGCCCAGCACTTGATGGCAAAATACCGGACCTGACAAACAGCAAGCAGCACCTCTTTCCCCCGTTTTTGATATTTTTTTTTCCCCCTGTTTTCTCCCGCGGCATGGAAGCCGCTGCACGTTTCGCCGCCCTTACCCGTCTTAATCTCTCTTTCTTTGAGTACACCAGGGAATGCTACCGGGTTCGCCGCAGCGATGGCATTGGAGGATGCCACACTCAATTCGCTGTTCTGGCTCGGGGCCAACTATCATCGCCTATCATTTTTTTTTGGCACATACACAATTATACAGAGTATAACCAGCAGTGAAATGTGTTCTCTGTATTTGACCCATCCAAGTGCACACACACTTGGAGCAGTGGGCACTCAGGAAATGCTCCAGCACGGCCACCGCATATAACTTTTAACAAGATTCACTTGTTTGAAACATGCTAAATTATATTAACATTTACTATATAACCATTATTTTGCCAATAAACATCTCTATCGAAATTAATTGTTTATTATCTCCTCAAGCGATCGCAGTTTGAGTATAGTTCTGCGTAAATGCATAGATAAACCGCGCTGTCAGCAGTTTTCATAATTTAGAATGACAAAAAAACATTTTGATAATTCTGATAAAACGTGCCAGTTAAAAAAAAAAAAATTGTTTGTTTGTTATAGCTTATTTCAATATTCCAGAGAATATTATTCAGTGAATTATTCTTCACTCTTTATCCTATTAAACAGCTTATAAACCTAAAAATGTAGTTTAAAATTAAGTTGATATGACTTCTGTCCTTTATTTTCTCCATTTGAATACATTAGACATTATTTTGCTTACTGTTAATATCAGTGTTGCTGATTATGCTTTTTATAAATAAAATGTTTTTTTTTGTTTTTTTTTTGAAGATTAAATTTTACATGAAAATTTTAATTTTCAACAGTGTTTTGTTGTTAAGGTGACTGAAAGGAGGAAAAACCAAAGCGAAGAATGGACTTACTTCACTCTATTATTTATTTACTTTATAACAGTAAATAAATATCGGTTCTGCATGTCGGTTATCGGGTACATAAACATACAAATAATCGGTATCAGTATCGGTTATAAAAAAATCAATGTCGGCCGATCACTAAACATATCTTTAGATCACCCGCGCACAATATACACATAGTTTCACTGTGTAGTTTTTTAGTACAATTATTAAATATAGTTGTTCAAAACACATGATGCAGCTTTCACATTCATACATCATTATAATAGACTATAGAGAAAATTACAGGCACTGGAATCATTAAAGAAATTGAAAATGATTGATGGAACAGGTTTCTCCAAAAAAAATGTATGAGAAAAAAAAGTTATATTAAAAAAAGATAAGAAATAAACTACAGTAAGGCCTACAGTAAAATGTCAACTGGATTTTTCCTCGCTGCACTTCTATGTTTTTATCAACCTTGTCTTGTGGATTTGGCCACATGTTCTCATCCACATCATAAGAGATATTTTCATTAGCTAAACATCTTGGACAAAATATTCTGGTATGGCAAATACAGGCCTGATATTAGTCTCCTGTTATGTCATTGCACACATCATCTATGGCCTGGAGAAGAGAGACTTGTTTGAGAAGGTGTCTATTGTGAACCGTTCACCTAAATGTGGAGAAAAACTCCTCAGTCAGGTTGCAGTAAGGAAAGGGGAGTATGGGGTAAATACAAGGAGGTAAGCTGTGGATAAGCCTGAAACAATGATTGCAAGATATCTGGGCGCATTGCACTGATTTTGCTATGGGGCCCCTCAAAATCACATTCAGTGGGTGGTGATCGGGCCTCCCAGTGAGCATTCATTCTGGGCCCCTCTCAACTGCTAGGCTCTCAACCTCTCCTCCATCTCTTGGCCATGTTAAAGCCTGCTTTATCAAAAAATGAATGTTTTTCATCAGCTTCCAGCTCTATCTAAAAATACATTATTGTAGGAAAAACAAATACTGATAACAATGATCTAGATTCTTTTTTTTTTTTTTTTCAACAATAGGCATCTTGAAACTGATCATACCTGAACATACTCAGTCTTCAGTTGCTTCATTTTCATAATCTAAACATTTAATATTGTTCATCATTCTACATAAAAACTATGCTTCAAGAGTAATGCAACAGTTAATTAGCATTTTGAGCAGTTGTATTAATTTATAGTTAGATCATTATAATGAAATTAATAGACACTTAATTAAGATGTAATGTGTGAGTTGCATTTTTAAATATTAATACTTTGATATTAAGTTGTGCCATTTTGAACCAGTGATTTTAGTTCAACGAACAAAATAAATTTGACGTATGTGTATTGTATCCAAGCATTTGGAAAAAGTAACTGTTTTGAAAATGTGCATTTTGATCATTGGTTGTGAATTATGTGTCTATAGAGTTTTGAAAAATAACATGAAGTTCTGTTATTAGTGCACAAAGTATTGTAAAAAAACTCAAATTTACTTCTTGAAAAATGCTGAAAGTATTCACTTTGACAATACTTCACTATTGTTCCAGTCTCACTATATTTATATCAGAATATCAGGCACTTATAAAATATTTATTTACTTTTTTTCTCTCATTCTCTAATAACATTCATTTAAAAAATGTGCTGTGAATGATGATATAATAAATGGAGTGTCTACTCTCAGCTTATCACTAGATGTCGCTGTAAATGTGCTAAAACAGACAAGTTACATAAAATGTATCGTCTTACTGTGTGTGTGTGTATGTGTGTGTGTGCATATTTATGTGGTTTATGAGGACAAATTTTTTTATAATGACATGTATGACATAGGTATTACAAGGAGAAGGTGATTTATGAGGACATTTTCAGTGTCCGTATGATTCAAAACGCTTATAAATCATACAGAGTGAGTTTTTTTGGGGGGAAAGTAGAAATGCTGTGAGGGCTAAGTTTAGGTGTAGGGTAGGTGTAGGGCAATAGCACCCATCCCAGTTACCATCCCAGTTGCTAAAAAAAATAAACAAATAAATAAAAATAAACGTTGACACACCATTCCCGCACCCGCAACCGCTCGCGCCTCATGTTTGCCGCTGAATGCAGATTATCATAACTAATGGACAACTATGCCTGTGAAAAGACATCAGCAATCCGGCGCTGAGAAAAAAAAAGGACGAATATGAAGCCCGCACATCACTTTCAGGTAGGCTACATTCATAATCAAAGAAGTATATTTATTTATGTTGTGGTATAAAAACAGAACCAAGCCAACAATAGCCTTTACAATGACTTAAAATGCATTATATAAAAACAATAAGGCAACCCTTGTGTAACGGTGTCTATTGTTTTTTTCAACATTACATGTAATAAATGTAAAGGGCGCCAACGGCCTGGCAATTGCTGTTGTTACACTTATAGGACGATAATGTATGCAAGGTTACCTTGTTTAATATTCACCAAACATTTAATTCAAATATCCACTTAATCTTTCATTTTTAGCCACCTGTTTGCTATAGATGACACAGCCTCTATAATGTATGCCAGGTTACATTTACATTTAGTCATTTTGCAGACGCTTTTATCCAAAACGACTTACAATTGGGGAATACATAAAGCAATTCATCTTAAAGAGGGAAACAGACAGAGGAAGTGCTAGTAACACCAAGTCTCAGGCATTAATCAAATAACTACAAGCTAGCAAGAGAAGGAGAGAAAGAGAAATACGTTTTTTTTTGTTAGTTTACGGTGAAGTCAAGTAGTGTCGAAAAATATGAGTTTTCAGTTGTTGCTTGAAGATTGACGGGGATCCAGCATTCCGGATAGGGGTGGGAAAATCATTCCACCAGCCAGGAATGGTGAACGAGAATGTTCTGGAGAGTGATTTTGTGCCTCTCTGTGATAGCACCACGAGGCGTCGCTCACTAGCAGACCTCAGACTTCTGGAGGGGATGTAGATTCGTAATAGTGTGTGGAAGTAGGCAGGTGCTGAGCCTGTGGTTGTTCTATATGCAAGCATCAGTGTCTTGAACTTGATGCGAGCTGCAACTGATAGCCAGAGAAAGGAGATAAAGAGAGGTGTATCATGGGCTCTTTTGGGCTCGTTGAAGACCAGGATCTAACAGTCTTTGCAATGTATTCTTTGAAGGTCAGCTGGTCATCAAATATTACACCAATATTTCTGACCGAAGTTGATGGGGTAATTGTTGATGAACCTAACTGAATCGTGAAGTCATGTTGTAGAGTTGGAGTGGCAGGGAAGACAAGAAGCTCAGTCTTTGCCAGGTTGAGCTGTATGTGATGTTCTTTCATCCATGCCGAGATGTCAGCCAGGCAGCCTGAGATCCGTGTAGCTACCGTTGGATCATCTGGTTGAAAAGATAGATAGAGCTGTGTGTCATCAGCATAGCAATGGTAGGAGAAGCCATGTTCCTGTATGATGAGACCCAGTGATGTACTGTATGTTGAGAAGAAGAGGGGTCTAAGAACCAATCCCTGAGGAACCCCAGGGACCAATTTATGTGCTTTGGATACCTCCCCTCCCGCTTTTGCAATTCGCAGGGCTTCAGTGACTGTCACAGCCGGGATTCAAACTTGAGTCTTTGGTGCAAGAGTCTTAGACTCCACCACTGAGCCACAGAAGAGAGTTGAACCCAAAAATCAGACACGTTCTTAATAACTCAGAAGAGTGTATCAACAAAAACAGCAAAAAGGGTACAAAAACTTTTCTTAATGAAAGCCACAAAACAGAAAACCTTCGATCCACACATGATCCAAAAGGAGAAAAATAATCTCCAAAATAAAAACTCAGGGGGAAAAAAACACCAAAAAACAGCAAGAATAAACGTTGGTAAACAATCCAAAAAAGGCTTTCTAAGCCTAGTACTTAGAACTAGAGTAGACTTACGGCAGCAACTGGCTAAGAACAACAATAACTAAGCAAAGAAACAAAGGAAGCGATCAGCTTAAATACACAGCCCAGAACGAGGCACATGTGAAAACAATGGCAGTGATTACAAAAGGCACAAGTTGACATGAGAGTACCATAGGGACCTCTAGTGGACAAAATATAACATAACAAAGCAAAAACTCTGACAGGACCCCTCCCTCTAGGAACGGCTCCTGACGTTCCCTTCAGGACGACTGGGCTTGTGAGCATGAAATTCTTGAATAATTTTAGGGTCCATGATGTCCTTGGCAGGAACCCAGGAGCACTCCTCAGGGCCATTGCATTTCCAGTCCACAAGATACTGCCGGGACCCACGTACTCGATGAACATCCAGTATTCTGTGGAATGTGTAAGCTGGCTGGCCACCAATGATACGAGGAGGGGGAGGTTTACAGCTGCCATACACCTCAGTGTCGTCTCAAGATCTTTGTTAGGCCTCTCCATTTGCCCATTGGACTCCGTGTGGAACCCAGAAGATAGACTAACTGTAGCTCCCAGAGACTGACAAAATGCCCGCCAGAATCGGGAGGAAAATCATGGTCCTCGATCAGAGACGATGTCTTGTGGGATGCCAAAGACTCAAAAGACACGGTTTATACCCAATTCAGCAGTTTCTTTAGCAGTGGGTGGTTTGGGCAGTAGAATAAATCGGGTGGCCTTGGAAAATCTGTCAACTATGACCATGATTGTGGTGTTGCCTTGTGATAACTGAAGTCCAGTGATAAAATCCATGGAAAGATGAGACCAAGGTCTATGTGGAATGGAGAGCGGGTGCAATAGCCCCTGAGGAGAATGGTGAGAGACCTTACTTTGGTTGCATGTGGGACATGCGTTTACAAATGTTGTCACATCTTCCTTGATAGTTGACCACCAAAAGCGTCTTTGGAGGAACTCAAGAGTGCGAGAAGTACCAGGATGACAAGTGAGACGAGAGCCGTGTCCCCACTGGAGGACCTGGGAGCGGACCACTTTAGGGACAAACAAACAGTGGGTTGGCCCCCCTCCTGGGTCAGGTTCTTAGGCTTGGGCTTGTTTAACAGTATTTTCCAGATCCCACCTGATGGGAGCTATTATCTTTGAACTCGGGATAATCGATGCAACAGAATCTCCCTGAGGAGTGTTTACATATACTCAGGATTACGCATCAGGTTTTAGGTTCTTAGAGCCAAGGCGGTAGGATAGGATGAACTGTAATCGGTTGAAGAATAATGACCGACGTGCCTGGCGGAGGTTGAGTCGCTTTGCCTGCTGAATGTATTCCAGATTTTTGTGGTCCGTGAGTACTTGGACTGGGTGTTTGGCCCCCTCAAGCCAATGCCTCCACTCTTCAAGCGCTAGCTTAACTGCCAGTAACTCTTGATCCCCTACATGATAGTTAATCTCAGTCGGTGTAAGGCGGTGGGAAAGGAACGCACATGGATGCAGCTTGTTGTCCTCCCCCTTTGGGATAGCACAGCTCCAATCCCTATGTCCGAAGCATTGACCTCCACGACGAAGGGTTTATCTGGGTTAGGGAGCATGAGAATAGGTGCAGAGGTAAAGTGGCTTTTGAGTTTGCTGAAGACCAAATCTGCTTCAGGTCCTCAATAAAAGCTGGTTGTGTTTCCCTTGGTGAGGGTGGATAAAGGAGCCGCCACAGTACTGAAGTTCAGTATTAACTTGCGATAACAATTGGCAAAGCCAAGGAAATGCTGTACTTCTTTTACTGACGAGGGAGGGGGCCAATCGACAACTGCTTGAACTTTCTGATGGTCCATTTTTATCTGGCCAGGCTTGATTATGAACCCCAGGAACATAACTTCGGTCACATGGAACTCACATTTCTCAGGTTTAGCATAAATATGGTTATCAAGAAAGCGTCTGAGTACTTTACTGATGTGTTTAACATTCTCTTGGAGGGAACTCGAGAAGATGAGGATATCATCCAAGTACACGAATACAAATTGGTTGAGCATGCCTCTGAAAACATCATTGATGAGAGATTGAAATACTGCAGGAGCATTAGTGAGACCGAAGGGCATAACTAAATATTCATAGTGCCAAGTGGGTGTGTTGAAGGCGGTCTTCCATTCATCTCCTTGTCTGATGCGTACGAGATGGTAGGCATTGCGCAAATCGAGCTTAGTGAAGATGGAGGCTTCTTGCAGAGTTTCGAAGGCAGTGGCCATTAGTGGCAAGGGATAATGGTTTCGAATAGTGATCTTATTAAGGCCCCTGTAATCAATACAAGGCCAAAGTCCGCCATCCTTCTTCCCAACAAAAAAGAATCCAGCTCCAGCAGGGTCAATGGATGGTTGGATGATATCTGCCGCTAGGGCTTTATTGATGTATTTGTCCATAGCAGTTCGTTCAGGGGAGACAAAGAGAATATACGACCTCTGGGGGGACAAGTTCCTGGGTGCAGCTCAATGGAGCAATCATAGGGGCGATGAGCAGGTAAGGAGGTGGCCTTCCTTTTGCTGAACACTGCTTTGAGATGGTGGTATGGAGCAGGGACTTGAGACAGATTTTGGGGTTCTTGGGACTCAAGAACAGGATCAGGCGAGTTCTGGGCCAAGCATGTAGTTTGACAGGTGGGACCCCAACTGAGAACAGCGCCAGTGGACCAGTCAAAGTGTGGATTATGCTGAAGGAGCCAGGGGTGACCAAGGATAACAGGGAACTCTGGAGACTGTATAAGGTGAAAGCACATTCTCTCCTGGTGCTGGTAAGTAACGAGACAAAGGAGAGAGGTGAGGTGGGTTATTTTCCTTGGAGCTAACGGTCTTCCATCAAAGGCTATCACATTTAGGGGGGCAGGAAGATAATTATTAGACTTTTGGCAAGGGAAATATCCATGAAATTCCCGGCAGCGCCAGAATAAATAAATGCCTGGAGTTGGGGTTTTTGATCTCCCCAAGTGAGTGTGGTAGGAAGGAACAACCCAGAGTTGGAAGGGGAAGCTGTGCGTGTAACTCACGTAACAGACTTTCCTTGCCTGCATGGGACTGGGCATTTCCCGAAAGATCGGGGCAGGCGGAGCGAAAGTGACCATAACATCCACAATATAGACAACAGCGCTCTCTCATGCGACGGTCTCGTTCTGAAGGGGAAAGCCTAGTCCTACCAAATTGCATGGGTTCCGAAGAATCTTGGGGTAGTGGTAGCATTTGAGCAAGAGCTGGGCTGGCAGACAATGTGGAAACAGATGGTCGGTTCCGACTTCTCTACCTCAGACAATTATCTAGCTGGATTGCTTGATCCATGAGGGTCTCGAGGTCACGAGAAGGTTCTTTGGTAGCCATATCATCCTTATTATATTATTATTAGCGTTTGCATTGCGTGCCCAGCCACAGAACAGCATCTTGTTCAGCCAGATGAAGAGCCTCAAGTTTGCCCTTGAAATTAGTCAGCGGACACTCGTTGACAATGTGCTGCATGCTTTCTGGTTCCCCACAGCTGCAGTTCGGATTGGTGGCTTGGCCCCACCGGACAAGGTTGACTGCACATCAACCTTGTCCCATCCGGAATCGGTTCAGCATTGACCAGTGTCGTCAAGGAAGGTCGAAGCCAGGAGGACAGACCGATGGCTCAGCTACGAGGGAGTGGTTTACAACATCAGTTGCTGCCCACTCATCACTCCATGCTGAATTGGCTGTCATGTCCTCTGGCGGCGAGCCAGACAGGTTTTCTCGATGACAGAGGAATAGGATAGAGGAAGAGTTATATGGCCTCTACAACCCAACGTGGTCAAACTTTAGATAATTTCAACAGGAGACCAGCATGCCAGACCGTGTCATAATCCGTGGTTAGGTCATGGAAGACGGTCCCAGTTTTCTGGTTTTGCTGGAGTCCGTTTTCAATGTATGTCATCAGGGCAAGAACTTGGTCACCAGTGATATGTCCTTGCCTGAACTCTGCCTGCTCATCTGTGATGACCCTCTGTTTCCAGACCCTTCGTACTCCTCAAGGAGAGCTTGGCATTCAACGTCCAAGCACAGTGTTTAGACTGGCCTACAGCCACGGGGGATGGCTGTAGTAGCAGCACTGAAAATTGCTCCTTGGAAGCATTGGTAAGCCTCCTTGATTGGGATGCAGCGAGAAAGAATGGTTACAACACTTCTTTCCAGCTTGCTACTGTACAAGTCCCAGTCGGCTTACGGAAGTTCCAGCGCTTCTTGAATGAGCTGTAGATAATCGGCAGTTGGAGTCCTATGTAGATGAGCAATGGTCTGTGCTGACTATAAGGGAAGTCTCCCAACACCATCTAGCTAACTGGCTGGGGGTAGTCACCGATCGATGTTACCCAACACAAGTCCGGTGAGTAGTCTTTTTGCCATCTCGCCGAATAGAATGTACCACGTTGTTTGGCATCATGGGTCAGAGTGAGATCACTGATGGATGCCCATTCCACCAAAGCCTCTCCATCCTCATCAGGTTCTGAGTAGCCTCACTCAGGGTGGTGGCTATTAAAGTCACCCACCTATGCCGAAAACTGAGAGACTTAGGAGGAGCTTCTTCCCCCAGGCCATCAGTTTTCTAAACTCAAACTCGGTTTAATTACATCAACATGACTCAATTTAATAAACAAAAAGTTACTCACTATTCTCCATCATCCATATTGCTGCTATGTATATACCATGTACAACCTGTTTGCACATTCCTCTTGCACATCCCTGCTTATATTATTATTTATTAATTCCACAGTATACTGTCCTGCACATTGTATTTTATTGCACATTTTATTCTTCTTTATTTTTGCTTCTTATGTTTTTTTTTACTTTTTACCTATATTTATGTATATTATCTTGTGTTGTGTTACATATTTTGCACTGCCCATCGAGCAGACCTGACCTGACTTACATTTCACTACTGATTATATTCTGTATAATTGAGTATGTGACGAATAAAACCTTGAATCCTTGAATCCTAAAGTTTCAGTAGCTGCATTCATATCCAGATATGAGAAATGGGTAGGTGAGGGAAGAGAGGGGGATACTACAGAGGAAAGATGGGAGGGAGAAAGGGAGCATAGGTTTCGTCTAAAAGTAACCGGTAAGGGGTTTGGTGGCACCCGGGTAGCAAAATGTAATGTAAATTTAATGAAGAAATGGTCAGAGATATGTAGTGGTTGTACCAGAATGTTATCTGCAGTACAATTTTGTGTGTAAATTAAATCAAGTTGGTTGCCTGATTTGTGCATGCTAGTAGTGGTAAGGCATTTGAGATCAAATGAAGCTAGGAGTGAATGGAAGTCTGTAGCATAATGGTTGTCTAGATGAATGTTGAAATCACCAAAGACTAAGAGTGGAGTGCCATCCTCCACGAAAGAGGACAGCAGCCCGTCCAGCTCCTTTAGGAATGTGGCTAGAAGTTGGCCAGGGGGACGGTAAATTACCACAATCTGGAGTTTTATAGGAGCTATTACAGTAATCGCATGATATTCAAATTAGTTGTAATTGCAAAGGGAAGAGTGGGTTGAGTATTTTCAATTGTTTGAAATGAGCAGACCAGTGCCCCCACCCGGTCAACTTGATGTGGGGTGTGAGAGAAAGATAAATTGTTAGAAAGGGCAGCTGGGGTTGCAGAGTCTTCTGGACGAATCCAGGTCTCAGTCAAGCCCAAGATGCTGAGTGTGGATTGTAAATAAAAAGCATAAATGAAGTCTGCTTCGTTGACAGCTGACTGACAATTTCAGAGAGCCACGAAGAAAGAAAGAGGTGTAGTAGAAGATGTAGAGATAGGGGGCAGGTTAGCAGGAGTACGATGCCGTGTGATGTTAGAGCGTGGTTGAGAGACAACCGGAATGGTTTGGAAACACATGATAGAGGTGGTAGGATAGAGGATTGCAAAGGAGAGTGTGTGAGGGAAGATATAAATGATACTTAAGTGTGTTGCTTGGTGTCGTTGCTCTGTTAAAGTCGCACAGGAAAAAGTTGTCAGTCTTTACACTCGTCGGTCTTCACACGAGGAGGCTGAACGCTTCAAATAAATACACGGACCTCAAATAAATATACAGTCTAAGAGACTAGAGTAAAAACAGCTGATTCGGATTAGCCCACCCAATAGCCTAAATGAGTGCTAATAGCTCAAGATGAAACTAACAATTTGCCATGGAGCAATGGAGGCGCAAATTATTATAATTACCAGTAAGTGCAATCAAATAAACCTCAACAAAAATGCAGAATAGAAATAGGTAGAAAACGAAGTATTCCTTCCAAGCAGCAAGTAAATAATTTAAACAACAGATCTACGAACAAGTATTACAATAATTACATGCTGCCGTCCGTCTCTTCTGGTGACTAATCGGCTTCTCCTTAGGTTAAAGAGATGGGTCTTTAATCTAGATTTAAAATGACAGAGTTTGTCTGCCTCCCAAACAGTTTTAGGTAGATTTTTCCAGAGTTTGGGAGCTAAATAGAAAAGGGATCTGCTGCCCGCAGTTGATTTTGATATTATAGGTATTATCAAATGGCCAGAGTTTTAAGAATGGAGTGGACGTGGAGGACTATAATGCGATAAGAGAGGCTCATACTTCCTGGTTCTAGTAAGGACTCTAGCTTTGCATTTTGAACCATCTGTAGTTTGTTTATTAAGCGTGCAGAACATCCACCCAAAAAAGCATTATAATAATCTAATCTTGAGGTTATAAACACATTAATTAACATGTCTGTATTTGACATTGAGAGCGTAGGTCTCAGTTTAGATCTATTTTTAAGATTCAAAAATGCAGTTTTACAAATGCTAGAAACATGGCTGTCAAAAAAGAGATTGCTTTCAAATAGCTCATCTAGGTTCTTGACTGATGACGAAGAATCGACAGAGCAGCCATCAAGTGTTAGACATTCTTCTATGTTATTACTTATGGACAGGGCCGGCCCATGGCATAGGCGGAATAGGCAAATGCTAGGATCCATAGGGGTGCCAAAACGGAGGAATGAGTGAAGAGTTTATTTTTATTTTCATTACCACTTCTACTTCAATACTATAAATTTAAAATTTTACACAAAAAGCGATCGTCCCACAAAAACATCAATTTTATTGCTCTCCACAGTTCGACGCATGATCTTCCCCCACACAGCCGCACTTCCAAATACACCAGTTGCCTGATTGTAAAAGATGTTCAATTATAAATTATCACTGTGTCAAAAAGACCAAAGCCCTCTGGTGCCCAGGGAAGAAAAAAAAGAGAAGAAGAAAAATGGGACAAAGACAGAGGTAATGTGATGCAATGAATGATTACGATCAAATAAACTAGTCCTTAAATGCATGAATGTTTCGCCAATCATGATATTTGTGTCTTTAGAGGCCCGTATATATCCAGCAGGGGCGAATCTCTGCTGCAATAGCAAAAAAAAAGAGATTTTGAGGACAATTACAGAAGAATAAAATACAGCATATTTCGTTACCTTTTTGAAATTGGAAGGGTTCAATTTTAGCAGATGGGTTTTACCATCGCTGTCACTGTCAGAGCGCAGTTCCACTGGCTCATATTCACGATCTCTACCATATTCTCAAAACGATCGTTTTCAAAAACGTCAAAATCAATATTTTGATCACTGGCTGCTTATTCACCACATCCACCATCAAATGACAATTATATTTATATTTCACTGCGTACAGTAATTGCTCTGCAGTAAAGCCATTCAAACCAGTTCTGATGATATTCTCTTGTTTTATGCCTGCGGTAATTTTGAGTGAAACATCACGTCGTCATTGAGTATCAAACAGTATCACATCGAGGAAGAAAGAATCTGTGCACATTGAGTCATCAGATATGTTGGAATATAGTTGTGCAGGAAAAATATATTTACACATTTGAAAAAAAGTTAATCAGAAAACAGGCATTATTTTTTGTTTTATTGTTGTTTTTGTTATATCGTTTATAATGCATATATTGAGGAATAGCCTACTAAGAAAGTTGATGTCTAACTTTTAAAAGAGGGAGAAGGTAGTAAATAATCTACCGGTTCGCTAAAGATTAGATGTAGCCTATGCATTTAAGGGCTCTAGAGGAGGTAAAAGTTTGTGGACAACCTATGTTAGCCTAGTCTAGAAAGCCTATAGACTAAAAGTTTAAAATAGGATAATAATAACAATCTCAGTTTTTATATGGACAATGCATTCCATAAATTTCTCAATTTGGTGTTTCACCGGGCCGTGAATAAATATAGAGCTGAATATCATCAGCATAACCCTGTGTTTCCTGATTATATTTCCCAAGAGTAACATGTAAAACATGAAAAGTAATGGCCCTAGTACTGAGCTTTGAGGTACTCCATTACTGCACTTGTGATCGATATGATACCTTTTCATTCACTGCTGCAAATTGATAGCTAATAGAGAGATACAACCACGATCGGATGATAAGAGCAGGTCATGTGTCACTCTAATGACAGCAGTCTCTCTAATATAAGATGGCTTAAATCCTGACTGGAAATCCTCACAGACATATTTTTTCTCAAAGAAGAATACAATTGTGAGGATACTACCTTTTCTAGTATCTTTGACAGAAAAGGGATGTTTGAGATCGGTCTGTAGTTCACTAGATCTTTGAGGTCAAGTTGTGTTTTTTTAATGAAAGGCTTCATAACAGCCAATTTAAAGGTTTTGGGGGACATATCCTAATGAAAATGACGAATAAATAATTAGCGTTGTTCAGATTCCGATACTAGTATCGGAAATTCCTCTGATACCACAAAAAATGCTGGCATCGGCAAGTACTTTAACCCACGTTCCGATACGATGCCATGTTCTTACACGAGACCTATAGTTATGCCCGCTAGCTTTGCTTTATGCTGCAAATCGGAAATCAACTCTTCTTCGCAACCACTATTTAGAGCAGCAAAGAAGAAATACAAACGTGTTGGCACATTGCCAGAAAATCACTTGCATATGCAATGAAATCTTCACCCTGGGTGACTAAATGAGTTCTAATATTAGCCACGGGCTAATAAGTGCTCAGATTTTACTCGCCAGTGTGAGAGTTGGAGGCTGTGTATATGTTAAGCACAGATATATTTTCATCAACTCTGACCGCATCAGAGTTTCACTCTCCGTCAAGCAATCTGTGCTATTATTCAGTTTATCTGAATGCATGGATGCGCAGCGCACCTGTATTTGACGTACCGTAAGCTCTAGTTTGAGGCACACGACTTGCCGTCGCTTTGCTTTTTTCCTCACATGCAGAAAGAGAGAGAGAGGGAGCAAGAGAGACTTACATGTAGCGCGTCAGTTCTGTATGATATGTAAACAATATTCTTTGTTGTATTTTCCTGTCAAAATAACGGAGTTCGTTTGGAATTCATCAGCATTTAAGAAATACCGGGTTCTCTGGTAGTAAGCCGAGCTAATGCGCAAAACGGCAATCTCATTGGCTGGCGCTAACCTATTATCGTCCCTGTTTTGATTTCAGCAAATCAGTTCGAGCCAATGCAGACAATGTGATTAATATTCATGAATTCAGCAGCTCGTTAATCATAAGAGCATTTTATATTGTTCTTAGTAGAATTCATAGTATGATTATTATCTTATTATCTTATCAGTATTATTGATAGTTTTGTCCGTATGTTTTACAGAAACACTGACTGACCAAAAAAGAATCACCACCAGCCTAAATTCAGTTAAAATGACTAATGTGCATTCATACATGTTTACCAAGTTTTAATGAGCAGCATAGATGGCGCCGAGGATGGCAGCCGTGTTGCGTGCTCCGGGGAAACTTTGCAGTTTTTCGTATGTTTTATTTGTTTTTTTGTTGTTTTACGTGTTAGATGTTGTTAGTATAACTGTCTACGATAGAGACACGCTTTTGAACATTGGTTCCTCCGTCGCGCAACGCAAACAGGACTTTGAGTTTTTGAATGCCGGTGGATTGTTCACAGACACGGCATCTGAGCCCATTGTCTGGGTCGCGCAATTGAGGAAACGCCGCCGACGCCGAAAAAGAGGAAAAAGAGCTGGCGTTCTCGTCAGACTGAGACGCTGTGCTTTCCGACATCCTCTTCCAACCATTTTGCTGGCTAACGTTCAGTCACTGGATAACAAACTCTGTGAACTGCGGGCGTGCATCTCATACCAACGAGAAACAAGGGACTGCTGCGTTATTTGCCTCACAGAAACCTGGATGTCTGCTATGGTTCCAGACTCAGCCATCGAGCTCACGGGCTTCTCCGTGCACCGCTCGGATAGAGCAAAGGAGCTCACAGGGAAAAGCAGAGGTGGAGGTGTTTGTTTCTATATTAACAACTTGTGGTGTGATGAAAGGAACATACACTCTATTAAATCCTTCTGCTCCCCTGATCTGGAATTTCATACGCTTCTGTGCCGACCATTCTGGCTACCGAGGGAATTTACAGCAATCATAATCACAGCTGTTTATATCCCCCCCCAAGCCAACACAGACCAGGCACTCAAGGAACTGTACAGGAATATAAGTGAGCAGGAAACCACGCACCCAGATGCAGCTTTTGTTATCACGGGGGACTTTAATAAAGCCAACTTCAGAACAATAGCTCCAAAATACTTTCAACACGTCACCATCAACACGCGTGGAGATCGTACACTCTACCATTGTTACTCCCCCTTCCGGGACGCATACAAGTCCCTCCCCCGCCCACCTTTCGGCAAATCGGATCACTCTTCCGTTCTGCTCCTGCCTGCTTATAGGCAGAAACTGAAACGTGAAGCACCCGCCCTCAGGACAGTCCAATGTTGGTCGGACCAATCGGACGCTATACTACAGGACTGTTTTGATCACGTGGACTGGGACATGTTCCGGGCAGCGTCTGATGACGACATAGAGGCGTATTCAGATACGGTCACGTGTTTCATCAGGAAGTGTATAGATGATGTAGTTCCGACCAAAACAATCCGTATCTACCCCAACCAAAAACCGTGGATTAACAGCGATGTTCGATCAGCCTTGTCAGTGCGGACATCTGCCTTTAAATCCGGAAACACTGACGATCGGAAACAAGCCAGTTACGATCTCAGGAGATCCATCAAAGCAGCCAAACGAACATATAAAAACAAAGTTGAAGAACATTTCAACAACAATAATCCAAGAAGCATGTGGCAGGGCATTAACAACATCACAGGCTTTAAAGGGAATAAACCAGCTACTGTGAACATTGCCGCCTCTCTACCGGACGAGCTCAACACCTTTTATGCTCGTTTCGAGGCTGACACCACCGCCCACACAGAGAGCGCTCACACGACTGCTGCAGAAGAGGTGAGTCCACTCACGCTTTCTGTCGCGGATGTAACCCGATCCTTCAAACGGGTGAACATCCGTAAAGCCGTAGGCCCAGATGGTATACCAGGCCGTGTGCTCAAAGCATGCGCTTTCCAGCTAGCCGGGGTTTTTACAGATATTTTCAATCTGTCCCTCTCTCTGTCTGTGGTTCCCGCATGCTTCAAAAAATCCACCATTGTGCCCATACCGAAGAAAAATTAAATCACATGCTTGAATGACTGGAGGCCCGTTGCTCTGACCCCCATCTTCAGCAAGTGTTTTGAGAAGCTCGTCAGAGAACACATCTGCTCTGTGCTTCCTGCTTCACTGGACCCAATAGAATTTGCATACCGCAGTAACCGTTCCACAGATGATGCTATTGCCTTCACCCTGCACACTGCTCTCTCCCACCTGGAAAATAAGAACACCTATCTGAGGATGCTGTTTGTGGATTATAGTTCGGCATTTAACACCATAGTGCCTGCCACACTGGTTGCGAAGCTCCAGACTCTAGGACTGAACAGATCTCTGTGCAGCTGGATCCTGGACTTCCTGACAGGCAGAAGTCAGGTGGTCAGAATGGGCAACAACACATCATCTCCCCTGATCCTCAACACTGGTGCTCCGCAGGGCTGCGTCCTCAGCCCACTCCTGTACTCCCTGTACACACACGACTGTACAGCAACACACAGCTCCAATGTCATCGTCAAATTTGCTGATGACACAACGGTGATAGGCCTGATCACCGACAACGATGAGACGGCCTACAGAGAGGAGGTGAGTACCCTGACTAAATGGTGTCAGGAGAACCACCTCTCACTCAACATCGACAAGACCAAGGAGCTGGTGGTGGATTACAGGAGACAGAGCAGAGAACACACACCCACCACCATCGACAAGACACCTGTGGAGCGGGTGAGCAGCTTTAAGTTCCTCGGCGTTCACATCACCGAGGATCTCACATGGTCTGCTCACACAGATGCAGTGCTGAAGAAGGCACATCAGCATCTCTTCTTCCTGAGGCGGCTGAGGAAGTTTGGAACGAGCCCCAGAATCCTCAGGTCCTTCTACACCTGCACTGTGGAGAGCATCCTGACCGGCTGCATCACCGCCTTGTTTGGAAACAGCACCGCTGGCAACCGCAGGGCTCTGCAAAGGGTCGTGCGAACTGCCCGCCACATTGTTGGAGGTGAGCTTCCCTCCCCCCAGGATATCTACACCAGGCGGTGTACAAGGAAAGCCCGGAGGATTATCAAAGACTCCAGCCACCCGTCCCACAGACTGCTCTCTCTGTTGCCCTCAGGGCGACGTTTCCGCAGCATCCGATCCCGCACTAGCCGACTGAGGGACAGCTTTTTCCGGCTGATGAACAGTCAGAAATAACTCACCTACATCACACTCCCACTCACACAACATGCCATGCACTGCACTTTAACACAGTTCAACTGGACTACACGCACACACTGCACTAACACAACCTATCTGCTATCACTGGACACCATACAATGCACATCCACGACACTGCATATGCGTAATCTGTTGCACCTTTGCACAACTATCTGCTGCTCAACCAATCTGCTGTTAAATTATAATCTGTTGCACCTTCACATTATTACTATGTATAGACTACATAATGTATAGATAGTGTACATAATCTAGATAGGCCCATATGGTGTATAATGTGTAGTTGATAACTAAGTATGTCTTTATAGTACACTATGTGTACTGAGTATATGTATGTGTATTTTGCACATTGTCTTCTGTACAGTCTGTAAATATGTACTTTCCATATGTAAATTGTTTTTTTTTTGCACTGTCTGGAGCACGCTCTTTAGAATTTCACTCACCAAGGCACTTGTGCTGTGGTGATGTGACAATAAAAGTGATTTGATTTGATTTGATTTGATTCTAATTACTAAAGTTCTATCATTAAATAGTACTTGATAATCATAATATATGTATAATGCTTGACTGACTGATGTTAAGAGTGTACATTTAGATATTTAAAAAGCTGTGCCATTTTCTAAACATTATAATTTTTTTGTTTACTCACCAGACTCTATATGGTGAAGCACACCATCAAATTATTGTATAAATTCATACAGGGCTAGTTGTACATAAAGCTGTATAACCAGAAACATACCTAGGTATCGGATCAGTACTCGGTATCGGCCGATACCCTGAGCCTAAGTATCGTAATCGGTATCGGGAAGGGAAAAAGGGTATCGGAACATCTCTATTAATGATAGCCAAAAGAGTATCTATGTCTTCTGGAAGCACCACTTTTAGTAGTTTAGATGGAATAGGGTCTAACATACGTGAAGTTATTAATGTAATTTCGGGAGGAGTACGCCTATCTAATCTTCCCATTAACATCCAAGTATGAAAGGCAGCCTCTTACCACTTCCGTTGTCAGTTCTTTCGGCATTGCTTTCGGCATTGTCCCTGCCCTGTCCCGTGAACAGCGACCCAACCCAACGAACTCCAGCACTTAACCTCCAGCGGGCAATGCCTCGCAAAGACACTCTTAATCCGATTCCTTTTTCTGTTTATAGCAAGGGTTCAAGCCAAACACGACCTCCTGCAGATCTGCCCAGCTACCTCCATCGAACACGCTTCTTCTGCCCGGGTAGGCACCCCGTTCTCCTACCCGGTTCAGCTCCTTACATCAACCATATGACAGGTAAACCACTTTTCATCTGGAATCCAACATTACTATTGCCATCTGGAATCTAAAGCTACCATCACTAAAATAGGAACGCAGACAGTCAGTTGTTTGAGGCACGCTCACCGCCCAAAATTATTTTCCCACACTCACAACAGGAATTGCTCACCAGATGCTTGTCCGTCGCTGCTCCGAGTGATCCTCCTTTCTATCCTGAAAACATTTAGATGGTCTGTTGCCTAAGCGGTATTCCCATGTGTAATATTTTTGAATGCACAACATCATGTATGCGTAAAGTTACGCCTCAGCGTGTGTGCGCTACTACTCTACAGCGTACGGTAATATCATCATCAATCTGGGCAAACAATCCAATCCAATCCAACGGCGCTCTAGCCGTTGAAGAGTTGCCGATTGGTCCTGGGCCGGCATATCGTTCCCTCTCACCTGTGTTGCCAACTTAGCAACTGTGTTGCTATATTTAGCGACTTAAAATACAGTAAGAGCACAGAGAGACAAACAAGTGTAAACGGCAATACGATGACGTCAGGAATATGCTAATTATGCGTATGACGTCATTTAGCGACTTTCCAATCTGGCCTTACCTACTCCCCATTGAAAAAAGTTGGCAACACTGCTTCCAATTCTATCCTGTGAGTTTTTCAAATTATGTTCTCAAAAGATGTTTTCGACCACCATTGTGACCCGACCAGATCCCAGAAGTCACAGCTCTAGTCAATCGCATGTTTTAGCACTCGGTCAAAGTTTACAAGAGCTATAAATCACTTGACATTGTGCATAGGCTTGGTTGAATCGATATTATCCGCTTTAAATATCGACATGCAATTCACCATGCTTGCTAATGTTTCACAAGCCATTATCCAAACATTGCACAAAGCATATTGTTTACCATGCAATACTGCCGCTGCAGTGCCCTGCCCAACTTGATACTACTGCCACAGTGCCATTTTTTGGGGGGGCTTCAAAAGGTTCATACTGTTTACATCTTCGTACGTGACGCTGAAGTGGCCTGCCTACTAGAAACAGCCGCTGCAATGCCCTGCTTAACTAGATGCTGCTGCCACAGCTCCGTGCTAAATCCGGTAGCATCTAATTAAGCAGGGCACTGCAGTGGTCGTATCGGATTTAGCACGGAGCTGCGGCAGCAGCATCTAGTTAAGACTGCACAATGGCAGTCTCAGATTGCCGCTGCAGTGCCCCGCTCATTTGATGCCACAGCTGCGGTGCCCTGCTCATTTGATACTACCGCTGCAGTGCCCCGCTTAATTAGATGCTGCCGCCGCAGCTCTGGGCTCAATCTGAGATCGCCTCTGCAGTGCCCCGCTCATTTGATACCGCCGCTGTGGTGCCCTGCTCATTTGATACTGCTGCTGCAGTGCCATGCTTATTTGGATGCTGCCACCGCAGCTCTATGCTCAATCTGAGACTGCCGCCGCAGTGCCCTGCTCATTTGATACTACTGCTGCGGTGCCCTGCTCATTTGATACTGCTGCTGCAGTGTCCTGCTTAATTAAATGCTGCCGCCGCTGCTCTGTGCTCCATCTGAAACTGCTCTGCAGTAGCGGTTGCACAGACTAATCGACTAGTCTACTAGTCGACTTCAGTGCTCTGCCATGACGCTTTAAGCTTGAAGTCGACTAGTCGCTGGTCCTATAGAGGAGGCAATGAGATAATAAATCCACATTTATGCTCCATTTCCAAACAGTTACAATTACAAACTAATTCATACTCTGAATGCACTCCGCTAGACATATGTGATTATATCAAGGTCAAGGTTTCTTTATTTGTCACATAATAGTTATACAGGGTATAATTAGAAGTGAAATGTAACCGAATCAGGTCCGCTCAGTGGACAGTGCAAAATAATAAGAATACAAATTATATAAAGTAACATAACACAAGGGCATACATATGGTAAGAAAAGGAGAAATAAGAGTAAAATGTGCAATGAAATAAAAAAAGTGCAAACCAATAAGATGTGCAAAAAAACAATAAGATGTGCAAAAGACAATAAGATGTGCAAAAAAGATGTGCAAAAAACAACAAGATGTGCAAAAAAACAATAAGATGTACAAAAAAAAGAGAGAGAAAAACAGTGTACTGGGACTTAATAAATAGTAGTGTGAATAAGAGGGATGTGCAGACGGGTTGTTCAGGGTATTGTACATAGAGCAGCAATGATGAGAATGTGACTACAGAGAGAATATTTACAGTTAACAATGGGTCTTGTAAGTGTTTATGAGGCTGAGTTTGAGTTTAGGAGCCTGATGGCCTGAGGGAAGAAGCTCTTCCTCAGTCTTTCAGTCCTTGCCATCATGCTCCTGAAGCGCCTGCCAGATGGCAGTAAACAGAAAAGATGGTTACCGGGGTGAGTTGAATCTTTGAGGATTTTAGCAGCTCTGCTTCTGCAGCGTTTGAGGTAGATGTCCTGCAGAGAGGGGAGAGCAGACCCTGAGATGCGCTCAGCTAAGCGCACGACTCTCTGTAGAGCTTTGCAGTCCTGGTTTGTGGCATTATTATACCACACAGAGATGCACTGAGTCAGAACACTTTCTATGGCCCCTGAATAGAAAGTTTTCAGGATAGCTGGTGAGACCCTGAATTTCCTCAGCTGTCGCAGATGGTACAGTCTTTGCCTGGCTTTCTTAACCTGTGTTTGAATGTGTGTAGTCCAAGTCAGGTCCTCGGAGATGTTTACACCGAGGTACTTGAAGCTACTCACCCTCTCCACAGGGGTCCCACTGATCATAAGAGGAGTGTAGGGCTGCTGCTGTCTCTTCCTGAAGTCCACGATCAGCTCCTTAGTTTTGCTCACGTTCAGAGAGAGACAGTTGTCCTGGCACCATGATGTAAGTCTCTCCACCTCATCCAAGTATGCGGTCTCGTCATCGTTGTTGATGAGGCCCAGAACCACAGTATCATCCGCAAATTTGACAATAGAGGTGGAGCTGTGAGAGGACACGCAGTCGTGGGTGTATAGAGAGTATAGCAGGGGGCTCAGGACACAGCCCTGTGGGGCTCCTATGTTCAGGGTGATGGAGTTGGAGGTGAACTGGCCAACTTTCACCACTTGTGGTCTGGCGGTGAGGAAATCTTGAATCCAGTCACAAAGTGAAGTGTTTAGGCCAAGGTCTGAGAGTTTAACAGCCAGCTTGGTGGGGACTATAGTGTTGAAAGCTGAGCTGTAGTCTATGAATAGCAGCCTGACATAGTTGCCATTTTTGCTGTCGATGTGAGTGAGGGAGGAGTGCAGTACCTGGGAGATGGCATCATCAGTAGACCTATTTGGCCGATAGGCAAACTGAAGAGGGTCCAAAGTAGCAGGGATGGAGGAGCAAATGTGTTTCTTTAAAAGTCTCTCAAAAACCTTCATGACCGTCGATGTGAGGGCAACTGGACGATAGTCATTCAGGCAAGAGGGTTTACTGTTCTTAGGCACAGGGATTATGACAGATTTTTTAAAGGAGGTGGGAACAACAGAGGTAGCAAGGGACTCATTAAATATGGAAGTAAACAAACCAGCAAGCTGATCAGCACAGGACCTCAGAACGCGGCCAGTAATCCCATCAGGTCCTGCTGCTTTTCTGACGTTCACGATTATATTACTGGATGCTCGAAATTGAATGGCAGAATGCATGTTTAAAATAGCTTATTGTGCAGGTAAGATAATGCCCTGCTGCACTGTAAGGCACACACAAAGGCTACAGACAGTAGCGCGTACAATACATCACGAGCAGATCGCGCGTACAGAATCATTCAGTGCGAAAATGTATTGTCAACACTGTTCTGTGATTTCTCGCTAAAATAGCTTAGAAACTGAAAAGTTCAAGCATATATTTCTTAATAACTAAATCCCACAGCTTCACTACTAGTAGAGAGATGCTGCCAGGTAGAATTAATTCACACACGCAATTGCTCTCAATAATGCATTCATTCATA
Source organism: Schizopygopsis malacanthus (assembly GCA_027474115.1). Taxonomy (NCBI): domain Eukaryota; kingdom Metazoa; phylum Chordata; class Actinopteri; order Cypriniformes; family Cyprinidae; genus Schizopygopsis; species Schizopygopsis malacanthus. The sequence goes on from CM049870.1 coordinate 16,840,422, forward strand.
TGAATGTAATCTTTACTGTACTACTTATATGTATCTGATTTAGAATGAGCAGGAATCTGTGAGAAATATAACGACCCAAAGACTAAAGAACTGATCAAAATAAGCTGTTATAGGTGAATGTGGGCAGCACTGTGTCATATTTCATAGCTGTGCACAAGCTGTGCAGTGCCCTGCTCATTTGATACCACCACCGCGGTGCCCTGCCACCAACGGGACTTCAACGTAGTGTTGTGAACTTGGTTCTTCTAAAGTGTAGGAAAACTCAGAAGAGAAGACCAGGAGACTTCGGATTGGATCATCAGCAGGATTCTTTATTGCGAACACAAGCTGTTGGTATCTGTAGTCATCGAAATCTCTATCTTAAGTAACTTTACAAGGTTATTTTATAGGCATTTTTGGAGGAGGGATTCTTGGAGGTGGAGACAAGCTCAAACAAAGCAAGCACATGAGTGAGGCGTTAGTTTGTTGCTAAACTTCCCGTGGTTCTAAACTCATCAACATAATCAAATGCATAGACACTAATCCAATCAACCTAACGAATCCACGTCTGGGCCAGGGGGCTCCGGAAGATAGACAGTAATCCAATCAACCTAACGAATCAACGTCTGGGCCAGGGGTTCTTTGAATCAACGTCTGGGCCAGGGGTTCTTTGAATCTCTGCCAATCAACATGACTTGATTGAGACAAAGCACAGTTATACATTGAGTCAGGAAGTGGATAATAAGAATCTAAATTAAACATTTAAATACAATTTGTAATCCCACAGTAGCATGCACTGCACTTTAACACAATGATACTCTGCCAAAATCCATTCACCTGCAACACCTGCAACCACTCTGTGTACATCTGTGGATTATGTTTGTATGTTATGCATTTTTTGTATGTTATGCTTTACATAGTGTATATACTGCATATTAAAGTGTACAGTTATGTGTAAAGTGTCTAAATGTGTACAATGTTATTTGTTAAACATGTGTTTGTTATTTGCTAAATGCATCAATTATATTCTGCGCTGTCTGGAGCACACTCACAGGCTTTTCGCTCGCCACGGTTGGTGATGTGGCAATAAAAATGATTCTATTTGGTTTGCTCATTTGATACTGCCACTGCAGTGCCCCTTTTCTTGGGGCTTCCGAATGTCCGAACAACCTTTGATTGCCTAAGAAGACATTACCCCTTGAATTAGTAACTCTTGCTCGTTGTCTGATTTAGCATGCATGTTTTGGGGCTATCGGAGCTCGAGTGGTATGGTCTCTCTGAGCCCTCCATTGCAGACATCAAGCCAAATCTGTTTACCATTAATGCTAACACAAACTTGTGAAGTGAAGTTATAACATAATTTCGGGAGGAGTACGCCCATCTAATCTTCCAATAAACATCCAAATATAAAAGGCAGCCTTTTACCACTTGCGTTGTCAGTTCTTTCGGCATCCCTCCTCCTCCCCATCTCCTCCTTTTATGCATATTCATTCATGCATTTATTTATTTATCTATTCATTATCTATCCATTTATCTGTCCATCTACCTATCTCTTTCCGTGTAGGGGGGCCTATCAGAGCTTGAGTGGTATGGTCTCTCTGAGCCCTCCATTGCAGACATCAAGCCAAATCTGTTTACCATTAATGCTAAGATTATGTGTTTTACACAAACTCGTGAAATGTTGTTGATTTAGCTGATTTAACAAGTTTATATAATTCTTCCTCTCCAACAGTAGAGAAGGAGTGGAATTGTTCCTCAGAGGATCTACAGTGCACTATTTGATGTGATTTTGACTATACTTGTTAGGACTAAATGTCCTCACTTACAGGAGCTGGTCATATAATTAGAATATCATCAAAAAGTTGATTTATTTCACTAATTCCATTCAAAAAGTGAAACTTGTATAATGTATACATTCATTCCACACAGACTGATATATTTCAAGTGTTTATTTCTTTTAATTTTGATGATTATAACTGACAACTAATGAAGTTTCACTTTTTGAATGGAATTAGTGAAATAAATCAACTTTTTGATGACATTCTAATTATATGACCAGCACCTGTATATTGTGAAATACTTTGACAACCCAACTAGCAAGGACAGTTTACTGGTCCTCAATAGTTTTCTAAATATTTAGATGTATTAGTGCTCTGCACATATTTCTGTGATGGGTAAGTAGGGGTTTGGATTATAGAAAATATAATTAACCTGATGGAAAATCAATGAAAGTCTATGCAATGTCCTCACTACGATGGCCAAATACATATGTTATGTGTGTGCATATTAAATAGGCTATATAATGTAAATATATTCCACCATTTTTTCTTAATTTTTTTAAGGTTGTGCAACTATTCTATCATTAAATTACATGCACATTTAAGAGCACTTATAATTGGACTTTGATCGTTTTATGACATTGATTATTATTTAGAAGAAGAAAAAATATACCTTTTGGCTTGTTTATCTACTGACTGATAATATTCAGTACTCATATTTGTATTTATTTATTTTTTACTTTCTCAAATTAAATTAAATTAAATTAAATTAAATTAAATTAAATTAAATTAAATTAAATTAAATTAAATTAAATTAAATTAAATTAAATTAAGCTTCATCATCACTCTTCATGACTCACTTCCCAGGCACTGACACAGGGTGTCTGATGAGAAAACTCAACTGGCACCAAAGTTAACCGCCGGTATTCACAGCAAAATTGTTAGAGGTCTGGCTAGGTGTCAGTATTGACATCGGTTTACTGATGTTTATTTACAATATGCAGGTGTTTTAATAAGAAAAGCGAGGGTTTATCAGTAAAGCCCTCATGAAGCCTGAGTTCTAGACCTTATATCATCAAATGCTGTCTACGTTCTTAACTGTGATGCAGGTCATAGCTCATGCCAGAGGACTACAGAGGAAACGGAACTGAACTGTGTGTGTGTGTGTGTGTGTGTGTGTGTGTGTGTGTGTGTGTGTGTGTGCGTGTGTGTGTGTGTGTGTGTGTGTGTGTGCTCTATCATCTACCGTCATTGCCCTTCTTATACATTTGCCAAAAACTGAATCATCTCTTGCAACATTCCAAGAAAGTGGATGCATTTTTCATTGTTTGGAATTCCTCAAACACCACTGTTACAGGGAGCACAAAAATCAAAGTCATTCTAGCTTAGGGTGGCCATTTTCATAACACCAAAAAGGAGGAAATTTTGCGGCATTTAGTGAGGCAAAAAATAATTGCATAGGACTCTGGTGTACTCGCAACTACAATACAATTTTGTCCATCATATCGATGGTATCATGATACAGTGATTCTGAAATAGTCTTCTCTATTCATTGCCAGACAATTTGATCTTTGATGTGGTTAAAGTTACTGCTGAATGCACATATAGTAAACTAAAATATATACTTTAATATAATTTATATTGAAACTTGATAAAGATACTGTATATATATATATATATATATATATATATTAATGATCACTGTTACACAACAATAAATAATGCATATCACTCTGTCCCACGGGCAGCTTTGGGGCTCTCTGATCATGGCCTGGTTAATCTTTTACCAACCTACAGGCAGAAATTAAAATCTGCTAAACCTGTGGTAAAGAATGTAAAGAGATGGGCCAACGAGACCGAGCGGGTTTTACAAGCCTGTCTCGACCTTACAGATTGGAGTCCACTCCCACTCTGGACACCTCTCCACACAACCATTAACACCTCCAGCAACCCCCCTCTCCTTCGCACCCGCAATTCAGATCAGCGAAGACGAGGTATGCCAGGTCTTCCAGAAGCAGAAAAGGAAAAAAGCTCCAGACGGTGTCACACCTGCCTGTCTGAAATCCTGTGCTGACCAGCTGGCCCCCATCTTCACAAAGATCTTTAACAGATCACTGGAACTGTGTGAAGTCCCTTCATGCTTCAAACGCTCTGCCACCATCCCCATCCCCCCAAAAATCCAAAATTACAGGACTAAATGAATACAGGCCTGTGGCTCTAACGTCTGTGGTCATGAAGTCATTTGAAAAACTGGTGCTGGACCACCTGAAGGACATCACCATACCCTCGAAGCTGAACACACTCAAAACAGTGGAGATGATCGTGGACTTCAGGAGAAACCCCCCTGCTCTCCCCCACTCACCATCATGAACAGCACTGTGACTGCAGTGGAGTCATTCAGGTTCTTGGGCACCACCATCTCCCAGGAACTGAAGTTGGACAATCACATAGACTCCAATGTGAAAAAGGCCTAGCAGAGGCTGTACTTCCTTTGCCAGCTGAGGAAGTTCAACCTGTCACAGGAGCTGCTGAAAAAGTTATCCTTTGAAGTTCCTCTGCCATCATTTAATCCGTCCTCTGCACATCAATAACTGTCGGGTTCAGCTCAGCTACCAAATTTTACCACAGAAGATTACGAAAGGTAGTCCAGACTGCTGAGCGAATACTTGTTGTACTTATCCAGGGTGAGCAAAAGGGTTGGCAAATCACTCTGGACCCCTCACATCCAGCATACTCTCTCTTTGAACTGTTTCCGTCTGGTCGACTCTACAGAGCTCTGAGTACCAGAACGATCAGACACAGGAACAGTTTCTTCTCTCAGGCAATCCATCTTATGTACACTAATAATAATTGACAATAATTATGGTACACACACTATTTATACATTTATACACTTATTTATCTAACAAACATACTTAGTCTACACTTCAATTGCACATAATATACCTGTACATACAAAACTGTCCTTTGTTATATACCTGTACATACAATTGCCCATTTTTATATTGCTATTCCTTACTTACTTGTTGTTTTTAATTATTATTTTTATTACTTGTGTTTTTTGTTCTGTCACTGTCATTCTGTGGCACTGCGGTAGATTCTGTCACAAAAACAAATTCCTCGTATCTGTAAACATACCTGGCAATAAGGCTCATTCTGATTCTGATTCACAATGTTCTATTTTAAAATGATATTGAATAACACTACAGTTAAAAAAAAAATTTTTTAGTTTGTTAGTCAACATATGAAAATAAGTGCACAATAAAAAAAAATCAAAGAATGATATGAAATACAAAAATAATTTATTTCAACTTTTATTTTGGAATAATTGCAAAGTGCACTTTTAAGTGTTAAGACACATTAATGTGTACATGCTTTAAGTTCACTTCAGTGGCCTTTTATTTCACTAATAATATATTTTCTGTAAGTGATGTGTTCTGTAAGTAATAATTAGTGGTGGGCCGTTATCGGCGTTAACGTGCTGCGTTAACGCGAGACTCTTATCGGCGATAAAAAAAATATCGCCGTTAATCTATTCTCAAAGTTGGGTTGGGAGCTGGGTCTATACTACGCAAGCTATGATGACTTTCACCCTGATATTTTAGCGCGGATGTTTATACCTAGCCGAATTGCACTGTAGGGGGCGAGAACGAGTCTTCGAACTAGAGGCTCGCAGTCCGTGATGGACAGATTGTTGTTAACGGCTGGTCTATGTGGTAATACAATCGGGCAGGACATCCAAACGCTCACCTATCATTCATCAACCTCAAATATGGCTTTTCATCTGAAAGATGTATGTAGTAGCAACTTTACATGGCCGCTCAATATGATGTTAACCTAGAGAAATGTGCGCTATTGAAGTGTTTGTGTGGAAGCGCGTTTGCTGCAGGACAGGCTTCGGTGCGCTCACTTGCTCTTAAAATCTCCGTCATTCTTGGTCATACAGATAAAAGTAGCCTAATACATCTTTCGAATCTGTAAAGACTCTACGTTTATTTGTGTGCACTCAGAATAACAACGAAACGTTGCGCTTTTAAGCAAACAGGATGCGCTTTAGGTCTCATGTGAACTTGAGTATTCACTCCCGTGTCACCCTCTGCTTCGAACCTGTGTGTGTGCCTAACGCAGCGGTTCTCAATTCCAGTCCTCGCGCCCCACCGCTCTACATATTTTTCATGTCTCTCTTAGTTAACACACCTGATTCAGATAATCAGCTCGTTAGAAGTGCACTCCATGAATGAACTGTGTTCCGATTGACATGCTCCCTACACAGTGTCCATTGCTCCCTACTCCCTGAGCAGGGGAAAGCCGCTGAAGTTTACTTCACTTCAGAACATTCATTCATGGATTTGCGTTGCGCAACATCTTTACGCACGGACGAGTGTGACATCATATACGTCTGTAAATATATACAATTTAAATTCACGTCTCGCACACTTCAATGCACTATGAATGGAATACGTTCGCTTCGAACTGGAATCATGGAGGAATATCGTGTGATGTCCACTTCGCAGGGCACTTGCGTTCGAATAGAACAAACGTCTGAAGTGATAAGAGTAACATACGAAATGTGCAGAGCGGTGGGGCGCGAGGACTGGAATTGAGAACCGCTGGCCTAACGTTACTGTGAAATTACCACATCAGACGTGACGTGCTAACATGGATGCAGCTATGAAGCCGCCGGGTTTGCTTCAGGGAAAATGTATTTTTAAGAAGCTTCCCAATGGAAACTGTAAACAGTTCATCACGACCTCTTATGTAGGCCTACAGTTCAAAATTCATGTTTAATTGAATAAACAGTTAGTAAACACAAGTTCATCTTATTGAACATAGTTTATTTTCATCACCAATTATCATAGTAGAACAGCTTTCTCAAGCAGTTTGTGATGCATTTTGGAAACAGGAGATGCGCCCCTGGTCTAATGCGCCACCTGGCTTGAGAAACCCGTTCTCAAAGACTTACTTTTAGTCATTATTTGGGTAGCACACATATTCTGAATGCCTTCGGCAGAATTCAAATGAGCCATTTTAATCTAGATTAATCTAGATTAATTCCAAAATTAATCTAGATTAATCTAGATTAAAAAAATTAATCTATGCCCACCCCTAGTAATAATATATATTCTGTAAGAATATCATGCGTCTCAATTCCAAAACTAAGTTTCAACAATGACCTCATTATTCCTGTAGCATTGTTAAACGAATGTTGCATGTCATCTTTGTTGTTGTTTCTCTCTGTCTCTGTCTCAGTGACCAGTTTTGGTCAGGAAAGTCTAAAGGAGCATTTAAGGTGTCAAATTGCAGTGGAGCAGCACATTCCTGTGAGCTTCCAAAGGAATTCCACAGGTGCTTTCAGTTGTTTAGTGTTATTCAGCACACAGTGTCACATTCTTCCAGTGATCCACTGCGCTGAGTGGAAGAGGAAATGGATAAGGCCACATTGTTAGATTATGACTAGAAACTATGAGTCTGAGGTGGAGTATGGTGACCAGAGCAATCGTTAACTTATTATGAAGTACAATAATATGTCTCAGGATAAATCATTTTATAACTGGCATACAGAATAATTTAACTAATTCGTATTGGCTCTTAGTTAATAAATCTGACATGTATGAAATACATTTGCTTGGAAAACAAAGATGATGTAATCATACAAGATGGACCGTAATCCTCACAAATCTTGATTTATCTGAAAAACTGCCACTTTTTTATCATCTGTCCATGATGGAAGACTTAACAAACATTTGCATTATAAATTGTTTTATGTTTTTGACTTCAGCAGGACATATAATCTGTGAGGTGCCATAGTTTAGTAGACCGTAAAATTACTCTGGAATTTCCTGCCCCCCTGCAGTGACTTTTAATGTTTAATATTTCTCCAGTTCATAGAGTGAACAACATGTTATTTAGTGGAACAGTTGCTGTATAAATATCATAAATTCAATTTTATTCCTTGTGAAAATTATTCATGATGCTTTGAAACATATCAAACCATTAAACTAGCCTAAAAAAAATCACACTTTGAAAAGGTGCCATGGTATTGCATAAGTAAATATGCACTGTTATGCTTTGCTTGGTTTTACATTTTCATAATGATTATGCATTTTAGAGCACACACTTGCTGGAAGAGAAGCTAATGTAAGAGGATCTTCCACCAGTTTTTTTCTAGCACACATTTCCAAAAAAAAATTCTTTCTCAGGTCACAATATTTTGCATATTCGAATCAGTGACATTTGTTAACAGGAGTGGGTTGATATCATTAAAGGCTGACAAATGATGCAGCCATTATCTCCAATGAGTGGGTTTCTTTTGTAATTTGCATATTTAGTTAATGTTATCTCATTTTGCTAGCGGCAAAATGCCTAGTCACTCATCTGAGATGGTAAGACTTTAGTTTAGGTACAAGTTCTTACTGATAACTTACTGTGCTTATTATCATGCATGTTACTAGAATATTGGCTGTTTGTTACTATTATAAAGCACATATTAATGCCCTGTTCTTATGCCAACCTACAGGCAAAAACTTAAATCTGCTAAACCTGGAGTAAAGACTGTAAAGAGATGGACCAACGAGACAGAGCGGGTTTTACAAGCCTTTTTAAAAGCCGTTTTTGTTATTTATTATTATATTTTAATTGTCTGTGTGTTGTTGTTGTCTCTGGGAAGCTAATGACACTAAAACAAATTCCTTGTATGCGCAAGTATACTTGGCAATAGAAGCTCTTTCTGATTCCGATTATGTTCTGCGTGACCACATCAGCAGCAAATTAGGAGTATCAAATCAAATCAAATCACTTTTACTGTCACATCACCACAGCACATGTGCCTTGGTGAGTGAAATTCTTGAAAGTGTGCCTCAGACAGTGCAGAAACAATTTACATATAGACAGTACATACTTACAGACTTATACAGAAGACAATGTGCAGAATGCACATACATATACTCAGTACACACAGTGTACTATTTAAGACATACTTACAATTATCAATACATGTTATGCACCATATGTACACATTTTACATTTTGTACACATACGTATATATGCACAATAGTATGTGAAAAAAGGTGCAACAGATTATACATAGGCCGGATACGCAATGTCATGGATGTGCATTGGATAGTATACAGTGGTAGCAGAAAGATTGTTGTATTAGTGCAGTATGTGTGTGTGTGTGTAGTCCAGTTGAACTGTGTTGGAGTTCAAGTTAAAGTGTAATGCATGGCATATTGTAAAGTGAGAGTGTGCTGTAGGGTGTATTCGTTTTTACTGTTTATTAGCCTGAGGGAAAAAGCTATCCCTCAGTCGACTAGTGTGGGATCGGATGCTGCGGAGACGTCTTCCTGAGGGCAGCAGAGAGAGCAGTCTGTGGGATGGGTGGCTGGAGTCATTGATGATCCTCCGGGCTTTCCTTACACACCGCCTGGCGTAGATATCCTGGAGGGAGGGAAGCTCACCTCCAACAATGTTTGCAGAAAAAAGCTTTGCAGTTGCCAGCGGTGCTGTTTCCAAACCAGGCGGTGATGCAGCCAGTCAGGATGCTCTCCACAGTGCAGGTGTAGAAGGATCTGAGGATACTGGGGCTCATTCCAAACTTCCTCAGCCGTCTCAGGAAGAAGAGGCGCTGATGTGCCTTCTTCAGCACTGCATCTGTGTGAGCAGACTATGTGAGATCCTCAGTGATGTGAACGCAGAGGAACTTAAAGCTGTTTACCCGCTCCACAGGTGTCTTGTTGATGGTGATGGGTGTGTGTTCTCTGCTCTGTCTCGAAATCCACCACCAGCTCCTTGGTCTTGTCGCTGTTGAGTGAGAGGTGGTTCTTCTGACTCCATTTAGTCAGGGTACTCACCTCCTCTCTTTAGGCCCTTTCATCGTTGTCGGTGATCAGGCCTATCACCGTTGTGTCATCGGCAAATTTGACGATGACGTTAGAACTGTGTGTGGCTGTACAGTCATGTGTGTACAGGGAGTACAGGAGTGGGCTGAGGACGCAGCCCTGCGGAGCACCAGTGTTGAGAACCAGGGGAGATGAAGTGTTGTTGCCCATTCTGACCACCTGACTTCTGCCTGTCAGGAAGTCCTGGAAGTCAGGCATGGCGTTAAACGCTGAACTATAATCCACGAACAGCATTCTCACAGAGGTGTTCTTATTTTCCAGGTGGGAAAGAGCAGTGTGCTGGGTGAAGGCACTAGCATCGTCTGTGGAATGGTTGCTGCGGTATGCAAATTGTAGTGGGTCCAGTGAAGCAGGCAGCACAGAGCAGATGTAGTCTCTGACAAGCTTCTCAAAACACTTGCTGAAGATTGGTGTCAGAGCAACGGGCCTCCAGTCATTCAAGCATGTGATTTTATTTTTCTTTGGTATGGGCACAATGGTGGATTTTTTGAAGCATGAGGGAACCACAGACAGAGAGAGGGACAGATTGAAAATGTCTGTAAAACCCAGGCTAGTTGGAATGCGCATGCTCTGAGCACACGACCTGGGATGCCATCCGGAACCACAGCTTTGTGGATGTTCACCCATTTGAAGGATCGGGTTACATCGGCGACAGAAAGGGAGTGTGCACTCACCTCTTCTGCAGCAGCCACGGGAGTGCTCTCTGTATGGGCGGTATTGTCAGCCTCGAAACGAGCATACAAATTATTGCGCTCATCCGGTAGAGAGGCGGCAATGTTCACAGTAGCTGGTTTGTTCCCTTTAAAACCTCTGATGTTGTTGATGCCCTGCCACATGCTTCTTGCGTTGTTGGGGTTGAATTGTTCTTCAACTTTGTTTTTATATTGTCGCTTGGGGGCTTTGATGGATCTCCTGAGATCGTAACTGGCTTGTTTTCGATCGTCAGTGTTTCCAGATTTAAAGGCAGATTTCCGCGCTGACAAGGCTGATCGAACATCGCTGTTAATCCATGGTTTTGGTTGGGGTAGATGCGGATTGTTTTTTTGTCGGTACTACATCCTCTGATGAAACACGTTACAGAATCTGAATACGCCTCTATGTCGTCATCAGACGCTGCCCGGAACATGTCCCAGTCCACATGATCAAAATGTCCTGTAGTATAGCGTCCGATTGGTCCGACCAGCATTGGATTGTCCTGAGGGTGGTTGCCTCTCGTTTCAGTTTCTGCCTATAAGCAGGCAGGAGCAGAATGGAAGAGTGATCCGATTTGCTGAAAGGTGGACGGGGGAGGGATTTGTAGGTGTCTCGGAAGGGAGAGTAGCAGTGGTCCATGTGTTGATGGTGATGTGTTGGAAGTATTTTGGAGCTATTGTTCTGAAGTTGGCTTTATTAAAGTCCCCCGTAACAACAAGCGCCGCATCTGGGTGTGCAGTTTCCTGCTCATTTATATTCCCATACAGTTCCTTGAGTGCCTGGTCTGTGTTGGCTTGAGGGGGAACATAAACAGCTGTGATTATGATCGCTGTAGATTCCCTTGGTAGCCATAATGGTCGACACAGATAATATAAAATTCCAGATCAGGGGAGCAGAAGGATTTAGTAGAGTGTAGTAGAGTTTGAGGCTAAAGTAGTAGTAGTTAATATGGTTATAATATAGACGTTTTAGTCAATATTAATATATCAATTAATAGCAAGAATTAGACCCCAAACCAAACTGATACAGAGCTGGGAAGATTATTTACAAATTGTAATCCGTTGCTAATTCCAAATTACATGATACAAATTGTAGTCAGTCACGTAATCCATTACATTACACATTTTAAGTAATATAATCAGATTACTTTTAGATTACTTTTGTTGACCTATTTCGTTTATCACAATGATTTAAAAAGGATCATCTTGTTCCATAATGATGTAAAGATACAAAAAGTGAAAAAATATATTCCTTTCATTGTAAATAACAACACGAAGTGCGTCAAACATAATATTACATCAATACTGCCCAAAGTGGGGTTCATAAAGGAACTGCAGGGGACTTGTTAGTTTAATGAAAGGCAAACATGTAATTAAATCATAAAAATGTCAATTTTTTTTTAAAATTGAAATTGTAAAATGTATTTAAAAAATAACAATCAAAATTATTAACTTTCTAAAAAGATGAAATATTTTGTTTTGTTTATATGATCATTAACCAATGTCATGAACGTGCACATTTGATACTTAATTATAAAAAAATGTATTTTAAAAACTCAGGTGTACTTAAAGGGGTCCTATTATGCTTTTTCACTTTTTATATTTTAGTCAGTGTGTATGTTTGGGCATAAAACGATCTACAAAGTTACACATCTCAAAGTCCACTCCAAAGGGAGATATTTAGTTTTTTTTAAATCCCTTTTCAAGAACTACAACGAACAGCTCATTTGGACTACAATGTTGTTTTCCTGTATTTGTGATATCACAAAGATAAATCCCACCTACGGAAATTCGAATGGTTGGCGGGTGGGGAGATCACTTGGTAGAGCACTGCACGTATCAAAACCGAAACCCAGTGTGGGTGTTTTTATATCACTGTACTTCTGATGGAAACCGACTGTTTTCAGAAAATTTTGGATGTCATTTTCATTTCATCTTGCATATAATGTCTGATAAAGCAACGTTTGTGAGCGGAGCTCTGTTTTGTGTACAGTGTTTCTGGGCAAACCTCGATCTCTCCAGCTCCAGCTGCGCGTCCCGCTGGCAGATAATTAAATTGCATAAATATACGGCCACAATAAGTATAAGTCTGTGGGACTATGGTATAAATAAATTCAATTGTATAACAGTCTCACAGCAATTCATGTTAGATTGTTAGAATTAAAGAACAATAAACATAATAAATATTGCAATTGCACTTATCTGTACATAGCAATTTTAGTTATTTTAAGCCATTGTTGACATCATATCTAAAACGTGTTTTAGCCAAAAAAACAACAACAACAACAACAACAATAACATTACCACTTTAATATGTCTTGCAATATCCGTGCGTGCAAAGGTTCTGCGTGATCCTCTTGTTCAATATTCTCGAGGTCTGAATTGATATGGCAATATTGGCGAACTTGTTGTTTTGGCAAGGGGCAGGGCAGTACTGAAATGTCGCCTAAGCTGTTCGCCAATCACAACACACTGGGACAGCTAACCAGTCACAACTCATTTCATTTTCGGAAAGTGGGCCTTCATCAAACCCGGAACTAATTGAGTCGTTTGAGTCAGGCTGTATTGTAATTGTAATAATGTACATTTTGTGAAAAATAATGCGAGTTTCGAACCACCAAGCATGAGAGCATGCTCTACCACACCCCTAAAACAAAATCAAGACTTTGTAAAAGAGCATAATAGGACCCCCTGAATGGGGTCATTGATTATAGCCGGCAGCCATATCACCCTGCAGCCCAAGACCGGTTGCCCACTGAAGCTAAGCAGGGTTGAGCCTGGTCAGTACCTGGATGGGAGACCTCCTGGGAAAAACTAGGTTGCTGCTGGAAGAGGTGTTAGTGAGACCAGCAGGGGGTGCTCACCCTGTGGTCTGTGTGGGTCCTAATGCCCCAGTATAGTTAAGGGGACACTATATTGGAAAAAGCACCGTCCTTCGGATGAGACATTAAACCGAGGTCCTGACTCTCTGTGGTCATTAAAAATCCCAGGATGTCCTTCGAAAAAGAGTAGGGGTGTTACCCCGGCATCCTGGCCAAACTAGCCCACTGGCCTCTGACATCATGGACTCCTAATCATCCCCATACACTGATTGGCTTCATCGCTCTGTCTCCTCTCCACCAATAAGCTGGTGTGTGGTGGGCGTTCTGCCACACTATGGCTGCCGTCGCATCATCCAGGTGGATGCTGCACATTGGTGGTGGATGAGGAGATAGCCCCCTTACTATGTAAAGCACTTTGAGTGTCTAGAAAAGCGCTATATAAATGTAACAAATTATGATTGGCTTGTTTAACTTTAGTGTGCAATGTTGCTGTTAGAGCAAAAAAATATTTTGAGTTGGTCAAAGTTCAATGAAAAGGGAGATATTGCCTTTTCCAGAATTGCTGATTGACCAAACCTTTAAAGTAAATGTATTAGGTGAAAGTTGACAGTTAGGTTCAGATGACAAAAAGTTTTAGAATGTCAGCAAATAAGAAATAACGAGAATTTGTGCATTTTAATGAGTTTGAAATACAAAAAGCTTTTCAATAATACATAACAATACATGGTTAAACAACATACTGAGTGATAATTAAAGTAAAAATCGATGTGTTCATCAGAAGTTGATGCAATGTTGAAACTATTCTTAAACCTGAAATATTATTTTGTAAATTAAGTGGTCAAATGATGCATCGCCACCTGAATAATGACCACAAAACTGGACTTTCTGAGTGTATAAGCAGTAGGCTATTTTAGAAAGGAAAATGTAAAAGATTAAAAAGATGAATTAGAATCAATAAATTATGAATAATTATTTGCTATTGTGTGAATAATATGTAACCATGTTATCATTAAAAAAGTAACTGCAATCTGATTACGAGTATTTCAAAATGGAACTTACGCTAATTAAAAATACTTACATTTTGGAATATGATTATGTGTATATATATATATATATATATATATATATATATATATATATATATATATATATATATATATATATATATATATTCAGTCGTGGTCAGAATTATTGGCACCCTTGGCAAATATGTTCATAGAAGGCTGTGAAAATGAATCTGCATTGTTAATCCTTTTGATATTTTATTTAAAAAAATTCACAAACATGTAACCTTTCATTGGACAATAAGAATTTAAAATGGGAGGAAATATAATTATGAAATACATGTTTTTCTCTAATACACTAATACACATGGGCCACAATTAACAGCACCCTTTTATTCAATACTTTTTGAAACCTCCATTTTAAAAGCTCTACATTTTCTCCTATAATGCCTGATGATGTTAAAGAACACCCGACAAGAGATCAGAGACCATTTCTTCATCCAGAATCCCTCCAGACCCTTTAGATTCCCAGCTCCAGGTCGGTTCTTCTTCTCTTCAGTTCAACCCACTCATTTTCTACAGGGTTCAGGTTCGGGTTCAGAAGCTTGGTTTTGTGCCCAGTGACCCATTTGTGTTTTGCTTTTGAGGTTTGTGTTTGGATTATTGTCCAGTTGGAAGATCCAAACATGGCCCATTATAAAATTTCTAAAAGAGTCAATAGATTTTTGATTTTTGTAGCTGTTGGTATTTGATAGAATCCATGATGCCATGTGTCTAAACAAGATATCCAGGACCTCCAGCATAAATATAGGCCCACAACAACAAAAATGCAGTCAAGTCAAGTCAACTTTATTTATATAGCGCTTTTAACAATACAAATTGTGTCAAAGCAACTGCACAATATCAAAATAGGAAAAAAATTTAGTTAAAGGGATTTTATTATTGAATTCAGTGATGTCATTGTCCAGCTCATGTATGTGAAAACACTTGCACAAAAAACAGAACACCAATCGGTCTAAGCCTTAGTACTACAAATAGGCCTCAGGTAAGCCATTCTGAGAACTTTGCAAGCATGGAGGCAATGAGAGTCAGAGTAAGAGGTGGACAAAGAGAGAGAGGAGTTGGAGGTGGAAGAGGACGAGGACAAAGACGAGGACCAGTGCGGAGACGTGTATCAGATGACATCAGGGCTACTCTGGTGGACCATGTGATAAATCATGGCCTGTCCATGAGGGAGGCTGGGCAAAGAGTACACCCTAACCTCAGTCGCTACACAGTAGCATCGATAATAAGGACATTCCGACTGGAGAACAGGTATATCTTCAAGTTTCTACTCCAGACTGTACCTACTGTATGTGTCACATGATTCTGTATCATACTAACTGTACTATACAAAAATGGGTAGTGCTGTGAAGTATATGTAAAGGAATACCATTGTGATGTTACAATACTGTGTACAGTTTGAAAGTACAGTATGTGAAAAACCTAGCCAGTGACATCTTGTGGTGGCATTTTCTACAGAATGGTTAGACGACCTCCTCAAGGTGGAAGGGAGTGGCTCTTCACTCAACAACAAGAGCTTGCCATCATTGAAATGGTGCGAGAAAATAATGCAATCCGACTTCGTGAGTAGCAACAATGCTTAATTGCAAATAGAAATGTATTCAACAATATCAACAGGGTCAGCATTTCTACACTAAGTCGCATCCTACAGAAACATAACTTCAGAATGAAGCAGCTGTACAGGGTGCCATTTGAGAGGAACAGTGTCATGGTCAAAGATCTGTGCCATGATTATGTGCAGGTATGTGTCACTTTACTTTACATACTATATATTGTGATGTGGGAATGAGGGTTTATGCTGCCACCTGCCTTGCCTGTAGCTTGTGGTTTTTGTCTATACTGACCCAACCCAGCCCCTACTTGTGTGAAAATATAGACATTGTAGTTACTGTATGTGTTTTCAGTAACACTATTCAATATTTTCTGTTACAGACAGTTCTGGATTTTGATGCCGGCGAACTGCCACATGAGTTAATCTATGTGGATGAGGCAGGCTTCAATCTGGCCAAAACCAGGCATCGGGGCCGTAACGTAATTGGACAAAGGGCTGTTGTAAATGTCCCTGGGCAGCGTGGGGGAAATATCACCTTGTGTGCTGCAATTAGTGTCCAAGGAGTCCTGCATCACCATGCCACTCTAGGTCCCTACAATACAGGACAGATCATTGCATTTCTAGATGCACTACATGCAGTTGTGCAGGACAGACCACAGCAGCCCAGGTTTGTTGTCATTTGGGATAATGTTAGTTTCCACCAGGCTAGTCAGAGACTACATCTGCTATGTGCTGCCTGCTTCACTGGACCCACTACAATTTGCATACCGCAGTAACCGTTCCACAGACGATGCTATTGCCTTCACCCTGCACACTGCTCTCTCCCACCTGGAAAATAAGAACACCTATGTGAGGATGCTGTTCGTGGATTATAGTTCGGCATTTAACACCATAGTGCCTGCCACACTGGTTGCGAAGCTCCAGACTCTAGGACTGAACAGATCTCTGTGCAGCTGGATCCTGGACTTCCTGACAGGCAGAAGTCAGGTGGTCAGAATGGGCAACAACACATCATCTCCCCTGACCCTCAACACTGGTGCACCGCCGGGCTGCGTCCTCAGCCCACTCCTGTACTCCCTGTACACACACACGACTGTACAGCAACACACAGCTCCAATGTCATCGTCAAATTTGCTGATGACACAACGGTGATAGGCCTGATCACCGACAACGATGAGACGGCCTACAGAGAGGAGGTGAGTACCCTGACTAAATGGTGTCAGGAGAACCACCTCTCACTCAACATTGACAAGACCAAGGAGCTGGTGGTGGATTACAGGAGACAGAGCAGAGAACACACACCCATCACCATCGACAAGACACCTGTGGAGCGGGTGAGCAGCTTTAAGTTCCTCGGCGTTCACATCACTGAGGATCTCACATGGTCTGCTCACACAGATGCAGTGCTGAAGAAGGCACATCAGCGTCTCTTCTTCCTGAGACGGCTGAGGAAGTTTGGAACGAGACCCAGAATCCTCAGGTCCTTCTACACCTGCACTGTGGAGAGCATCCTGACCGGCTGTATCACCGCCTGGTTTGGAAACAGCACCGCTGGCAACCGCAGGGCTCTGCAAAGGGTCGTGCGAACTGCCGCCACATTGTTGGAGGTGAGCTTCCCTCCCTCCAGGATATCTACACCAGGCGGTGTACAAGGAAAGCCCGGAGGATTATCAAAGACTCCAGCCACCTGTCCCACAGTCTGCTCTCTCTGTTGCCCTCAGGGCGACGTTTCCGTAGCATCCGATCCCGCACTAGCCGACTGAGGGACAGCTTTTTCCCTCAGGCTATCAGGCTAATGAACAGTCACAAATAACTCACCTACATCACACTCCCACTCACACAACATGCCATGCACTGCCCTTTAACACAGTTCAACTGGACTACACGCACAAACTGCACTAACACAACCTATCTGCTATCACTGGACACCATACAATGCACATCCACGACACTGCATATGCATAATCTGTTGCACCTTTGCACAACTATCTGCTGCTCAACCAATCTGCTGTTAAATTATAATCTGTTGCACCTTCACATTATTACTATGTATAGACTACATAATGTATAGATAGTGTACATAATGTAGATGCGCCCATACGGTGTATAATGTGTAGTTGATAATTAAGTATGTCTTTATAGTACACTACGTGTACTGAGTATATGTATGTGTATTTTGCACATTGTCTTCTGTACAGTCTGTAAATATGTACTGTCCATATGTAAATTATTGTTTTTTGCACTGTCTGGAGCACGCTCATAAGAATTTCACTCACCAAGGCACTTGTGCTGTGGTGATGTGACAATAAAAGTGATTTGATTTGATTTGGCTGCTCTGGTCCGAGATTGGTTCAACAACCATAACCATTTCACAGTTTTATACCTGCCCCCTTACAGCCCCTTTCTAAATGCAATCGAGGAATTATTTTCAGCGTGGCGAAGGAAAGTATATGATCGGCAACCACACGCCCGCATGACTCTTCTGCAAGCAATGGAAGAGGCATGCGGAGACATTGAGGTGGGATCAATCCAAGGGTGGATTCGGCACACAAGGCGATATTTTCCCCGATGCCTAGCCTGTGAGGACATCGCCTGTGATGTTGACGAGGTCTTGTGGCCAGATCAGAACAGAAGGCGGGATCCATAAGCCCCCCACAACACACACACATGCACACACACACACACACACACACACACACACAAAACAAGCATATGTTTTTTTCCCCCCCCAATACCAATTTATCCAGTAATTATTATTATTTTTTTACTTTTGTTTTGTTGCTAAATTTGATGATTTGTGATTCCATTTTTCTTTATTTCTGTAAAAATATTTGTTTTTTGTAAAAAAAAAAAAAAAACACTTGTTTAATTACTGCAGAAATTCTACTTTTGAGTTTTACAGAAGAATGAGTCTGAGAAAATGACAATAAAAATAGAAACACAAAGACTGCAGTGTTTTATATAAAGCCCATCAGTGTGTTGCTGGTGATATGAAAGAGTAATTCAAATGGTGCTTGTGTGTATGGTTTTGTTGCAAGAATTTCATTTTTGGAAAGGAGTGTTAAGTTTTGATTGCAGTGTTTCATTTTGGCATAGATGTGAGTTGTTAATCTCCAAGTGCTCTGTCTGATTGGCTTGTGTGTAGAGTTTTGACATAATGAGCCAAATTCTGAAAAAAAGTGTGTAAGCAATAGGCAAAAGCTGTAATAGGGAGCCAGTGCAGTGTTGACATAACCGGACTAATGTGATCATACTTCCTGGTTCTAGTAAGAACTCTAGCTGCTGCATTTTGGACCATCTTTAGTTTGTTTATTAAGCGTGCAGATCAACCACCTAATAAAGCATTACAATAATCTAACCTTGAGGTCATAAACGCATGAATTAACATTTCTGCATTTGGCATTGAGAGCATAGGTCTCAGTTTAGATATATTTTTAAGATGAAAAAATACAGTTTTACAAATGCTAGAAACGTGGCTGTCAAAGGAGAGATTGCTATCAAATAGCACACCTAGGTTCCTGACTGATGATGAAGAATCGAGAGAGCAGCCATCAAGTGTTAGACGGTGTTCTAGGTTATTACTTGTGTGGTTTTTAGGTCTGATAATTAACACCTCTGTTTTTTCCGAATTTAGTAGTAAGAAATTATTCGTCATCCAGTTTTTTATATTAACTATGCATTCCATAAGTTTCTCAATTTGGTGTGTTTCACAGGGCCATGAAGAAATATAGAGCTGAGTATCACCAGCATAACTGTGAAAGCTAACCCCATATTTCCTGATGATATTTCCCAAGGGTAACATGTAAAGCGTGAAAAGTAACGGTCCTAGTACTGAGCCTTGAGGTACTCCATACTGCACTTCGTGATCGATATGATACCTCTTCATTCACTGCTACGAATTGATGGTGGTCAGATAAGTATGATTTGAACCATGCTAATGCACTTCCACTAATACGAACAGAGTTTTCAAGTCTATTCAAAAGAATGTTGTGATCGATAGTGTCGAACGCAGCGCTAAGATCCAGGAGCACTAATAGAGAGATACAACCACGATCAGATGATAAGAGCAGGTCATTTGTCACTCTAATGAGAGCAGTCTCAGTACTATGAGAAGGTCTAAATCCTGACTGTAAATCCTCACAAATATCATTTTTCTCTAAGAAGGAATATAATTGTGAGGTTGCTACCTTTTCCAGTATCTTTGACAGAAAAGGGAGATTCGAGATTGGTCTGTAATTAACTAGATCTTTGGGGTCAAGTTGTGGTTTTTTAATGAGAAGCTTAATAACAGCCAATTTAATGGTTTTGGGGACATACCCTAATGACAATGATGAGTTAATAATAGCCAAAGAGGATATATGACTCCTGGAAGCACCTCTTTTAGTAATTTAGATGAAATAGGGTCTAACATACATGTTGTTGGTTCAGCTTATTTAACAAGTTTGTACAATTCTTTCTCTCCTATAGTAGAGAATGAGTGGAATTGTTCCTCAGGGGATCTATAGTGCACAATTTGATGTGATACTGCAGCTGGCAGCTGCATGGTTACAGTTTGATCTCTAATTGTATTGATTTTGGAAGTAAAATAGTTCATAAAGTCATTCCTGCTGTGCTGTTGGGAAATGTCAACACCAGTTGATGTTTTATTTTTTGTTAATTTTGCCTCTGTATTGAATAAATACCTGAGGTTGTGTTTGTTTTCTTCTAAAAGAGATGAAAAGTAATCAGATCTAGCCGTTTTAAATGCTTTTCTGTAGGATAGGGTACTTTCCCGCCAAGCAATACGAAATACCTCTAGTTTTGTTTTGCTCCAGCTGCGCTCCATTTTCCGGGCTGCTCTCTTTAGGGCGTGAGTGTGCTCATTATACCACGGTGTTGGACTGTTTTTCTTAATCTTCCTTATGCGTAAAGGAGCAACCATTCAGCAGTATATTTAATTGTACACATGGGGTACTTATTATACCTGGGCTCAACAAACCCATCTTGAGTGTTTGCTGCTAACAAAAAAAAAAAAAAAAATTATCTGACCATATAAGTTCCCATTTGAAGTTCCAGACGTGTCTGATAACTGAATATGCTGGAGATTGTTTTTTGATGAGTGAGGAGGTTTTTTTTCTTGAAATCCTCCCGAACAATATGTGGTGATATAGGGACTGTTTGACCATTTTTTTTATGGTTTTCTGACTCCGAAACTCAACCGTCCTCTACGATTCTCCAGCTGTGGTCCTTGTAGCCTCTTTGGCCACTCAAACTCTCCTCCTCACCGTGCATTAGGGTGATATGGACTAGGGATGTTCATTTAAACCGTTAACCGTCCGATAAGAATTTTGACTGATTAATACAATCAGTTAAACGGTACAATCAGTTAAACAGAGAAAAGAGAGGAAAAAACAAGTCGCCTGCCTATAAGTCTGATTTTATTATTTCATTCAGAAATAGGCCGACACGAATTATACACATAATAAACACTGTAAACATAGTTAGCTATTTTAGTTCCCCTCACTCCACAACAAATCATTTTAATTAACAGTAGGATATTTAGAAAAGAACAAGAACTAAAAATGTAAGAAGCAATAGCGATAAACGACAAACAAAAACAAATTAATTTAGGCTAAAACGAAACTGTAACCAATGTCGGGTCTCTTGTTAGACACAAAATCAATTGTTTCCGTGTTTGCGATGTATTTGAATGGCAACATATTATTTAGCTTTTATGTAGGCCTACTTCACTTGCATTGCAATATCAACGTAAAGCTAACTGTTTTGCATAACTTCACGGCGGTATGGTGATAACGCTTAATGGCACAGATTTTACTACATATTTAAATGGAGGAGTGTGTTTTTTTGCATATGTTCGACTGACGGTGTTTTATTATGATAAATTAACAGGTAGCATTGTCAAAGTAGAATGCTTAACTGTGTGCGCATGCGGCAATTGTAAAAGGTTTGCTTTTATTTGTGTACATTCACAATAAAAACAAATCTTAGTTTTTTTTGTAAAATAAGCCAAAATATAGGATGCAGCTTTCTGTATTTTCTGGGTTGACAGAACACATTTGGGGTTAATTTTACAATTTTAAGATGGCCTCGACCACCCACTTGCTCATCCTTTGCTTAGATGCAGGGGGACCCTTTGTTAGGATGTCCAATACATATGAACAACTGTTCATTTTTACACCACAGGGCAGCTCTGTGGACGTAAGCATCTAATGCCCGTATTGGGCAAAGCAAATTGTGCCTTTCCTGGTCCACATTATGAAAGAAGGCTTTCAGCACCTCAGCCTCAAAGTACCATGGAGGAAAACGAGATACCAGGGGGTCTTCCCCAATGACATTCCACCCAAAAAAATGTGGTAAAGACTTATGGCTGCCACTTAAACCTTTAAAGTGGACGGGGCTAGCCCTGCAGTGAACTGATCTTGCAGGAACTCCAGCACTGTAACGACTGAGCAGTTAACTGGGTCAAGCTGATGGTCACTATACCATGAAGTGAAAACTTTACACTTCAAGGCATGTGAAAATGGAGAATGGCTCGTGGAGGGAGCTCTGGAGTGGAGAATGGTCTCAACAACCTCGGTTGAGAGACCTGAGTCTATGAGCTGGCCAAGCCCACAGTTTACACAGTTCTGGTTGGGGGTGAAGTATCGAGCCCCCTGCTTGGGACAGAAGGTCCCTCCTGACAGGAAGCTCCAGAGGAGGCCCATCAAGAAGGTTTATTAAATCTGGGAATCATACTCTGTCCGGCCACCGCGGGGCAATGAGAAGTAGTAGAACCCGGTCCCGGCGAACTCTCTCCAGGACTCCCGGGAGCAGAGCGATCGGGGGAAATATATACAGACAAAGCCTCGGCCACGTCTGCACCATCGCATCCAGTCCGAGAGAAGCTGGATGCGTGAGCGAGAACCAGAGTCACAGTGAGACGTCTCTCGAAATGCAAACAGATCCACTCATGCCTCCATATCAGCTCCACCACCTCAGGGTGGAACCTTCATTCCCCGGGCCTCAGCCCCTGTCTCGACAGGATGTCTGCTCCTATATTGTGGGCCCCCGGGATGTAAGCTGCTTGAAGAGACAACAACTTCCCTTGGGACCACAGGAGGATTTGGCACGCCAGTTTGCAAAGTGGACGTGACCGCAAACCCCCCTGGTGATTTAAGTAGGAGACCACCGATGTGTTGTCTGAGTGGACAAGCACATGGTGGCCCCTGAGATATGCTAAGAAATTCTTAAGAGCAAGAAATACAACCAACATCTCCAGACAGTTGATGTGCCATGAGAGATGCTGCTCCTTCCACAGACCTTGACTCGTGCGTCCCTCTAGGATTGCTCCCCAGTCTGTGAGAGAGGCATCTGTCGGTAGCATCCTGCGATGACATGAAGCTCCCTGCACGGGACCCTGGGACAGGAACCAAGGTTTCTTCCACATTACCAAGGCACGAAAGCATCGCTGCGTGACCTTGATCATGCAAAAGGGGTTGCCCCTCGGGGAAAACCCTTTGGTCCTGAGCCACCACTGTAGAGGTCTCATGTACAGCAGTCTAAAAGGTATCACGTTGGATGCTGTTGCCATAAGACCTAATGGTCTCTGAAACTGTTTGACAGTGAGTGACTGGCCTAGCCTTATTCTTTTCACAGCTGACAGGATGGACTCTGTACGTGCCGGCGCGCCTACATCGACGTTGAGTCCCATACCACGCCAAGGAAGGTGGTCCTCTGTAGTGGAGAAAGCACACAAAGCCGTAACCCCAACTCTTTCCTGTGGGCCAGCACAAAATCCTGATGCCGCACTGCCAACTGATGCGACTGAGCTAGAATCAACCAATCGTTGATGTAGTTCATAATGCGAATACCCTGAAGCCGAAGAGGCACTAGGGCTGCCTCTACGCATTTCGTGAAAGTGCGGGGTGATAATGCTAGGCCGAACGGAAGAACCCGATACTGGTATGCTTTGCCCCCAAAAGCGAACCTCGGGAACCTCCTGTGACAAGGAAGGATAGATAAGTGGAAGTATGCGTCCTTGAGGTCTATCGTGAAAAACCAGTCCTCGGATCTGATCTGTGGCACGATTTGTCTCAAAGTTACTATTTTTAACTTGAGCTGCATGATGGAGTCATTCAGAACTCGAAGATCTAAAATGGGACGCAACCCTCCATCCTTCTTTGGAACTATGAAATACCGGCTGTAAAATCCGGTTTCCCTGTTGGAGTGAGGTACATATTCTATGGCCCCTTTCTCTAAAAGAGCTTTCACTTCTTGTTCCATTACCAGAACCTGCTGGGGGGCCACCTCGGTGGAAAACACCCCCATAAACCTGGGCAGGCGAAACCCGAACTATATTGATACCCTTTTTCTATAGTCTGCAGGAACCAACGAGATATATTGGCAGAAGTTTCCATGCTGTCAAATTTCTACTAGAGATACCAGCCCCTCAAGACTGGTTTCTGGATGTATATGTAGTTGTGCAGTTAGACCGACGTCCTGAAACGATGAACCGACGGAAGCATCTGAACTGACCGCTCTGAAACTTTTCAGGGAATTTTGAACTCTGAAATTTTTAGGGATGGCTGGCAATTACAGCTGTTTCTGTAAAAATAATTTGACTGTGGTCACCCCTTAACAGAGATGTTCAGTCCTAAAGTTGATATAGAGTGGACGAACAATTTGAAGAATGTCAAATTGCATTTTTGTGTGTGAAATCTCTCCTCTGCTGTGCTCCAGTGTTGTCTGCTCCCGATGTGGCTCGTTCCTTCAAGCTTGAGGTGGATTCCAGTGCAACTGGAGTTGGAGCGGTCCTGTTTCAGGATGGTGATGATGGCATACCCCATCCAGTGTCTTTTATTTCTGCTAAGTTTAATTGTCATCAATTTAATTATTCTGCTATTGAAAAGGAGACTCTGGCTTTGTTGCTTGCTTTGCAGAACTTTGATGTGTGCGTTGGGTATAGCTCTTCTCCCATTGTTGTCTACACGGACCACAACCCATAGTTTTTTTAAATAAAATGTACAACCATAACCAACGGTTAATGCGCTGGGCTTTAATGGCTCAAAATTATAACCTTGAGATTTACCATAAGAAGGGAATGGACAATGTCATGGCAGATGCCTTTTCTCGGGCTAGGTAATGCTTTTTGTATTTTTAGGTTCACTGGGTTGGTGTGCTGTGTCCTTGTTTGTTTTTACTTGATGGCTTCACCCAGAACCTGTCTTTTATTGTTTTGCACATAAAAAAAAGACTAGGTTCTTCCTTTAGGTGGGGGAGTGTTACGGCTTATGCCTTGAGGGTGTATGCATATGATGTCATCACATCAGGGATCAGTGATGGGTCCAATCACACTGGCAATCAGTCCTGATATATATATATATATATACACACATACACTCACTGGCCACTTTAATTGATACACCTTGCTAGTACCGGGTTGGACCCCCTTTTGCCTTCAGAACTGCCTTAATTTTTTGTGGCATAGATTCAACAAGGTGTTGGAAACACACCTCAGAGATTTTGGTCTATATTGACATGATAGCATCACGCAGTTGCTGCAGATTTGTCGGCTGCAAATCCATGATGCGAATCTCCCCTTCCACCACATCCCAAAGGTGCTCTATTGGATTGAGATCTGGTGACTGTGGAGGCCATTTGAGTAAAGTGAACTCATTGTAATGTACAAGAAACCAGTTGAGATGATCTGAGCTTTGTGACATGGTGCATTATCCTGCTGGAAGTAGCCATCAGAAGATGGGTACACTGTAGTCATAAAGTGATGGACATGGTCAGCAACAATACTCAGGTAGGCTGTGGCATTTAAATGATGCCTAATTGGTACTAAGGGGCCCAAAGTGTTCCAAGAAAATATCCCCCACACCATTGCACCACCACCACCAGCCTGAACCGTTGAGACAAGGCAGGATGGATCCATGCTTCCATGTTCTTTACGCCACATTCTGACCCTACCATCTCAATTTTGGTGAGCCTGTGCAAATTGTAGCTTCCGTGTCCTGTTCTTAGCTAACAGGAGCGGCACCCGGTGTGGTCTTCTGCTGCTGTAGCCATCTGCTTCAGGGTTCAACGTGTTGTGCGTTCAGAGATGGTACTGTGCATACCTTGCTTGTAACGAGTGGCTATTCGAGTTACTGTTGCCTTTCTATCATCTCTAACCAGTCTGCCCATTCTCCTCTGACCTCTGACATCAACAAGGCATTTTCGTCCACACAACTGCCACTCTCTAGGGTTTACAGAGGGTTTACAGTTTCGTCCATACAACTGCCACTGTCTAGGGTTTACAGAAAAGGTTGTGCATAAAAATCCCAGTAGATCAGCAGTTTTTTAAATACTCAGACAAGCCCGTCTGACACCATCATCTATTCCACATTCAAAGTCACTTAAATCCCCTTTCTTCCCCATTCTGATCCTCAGTTTGAACTTCAGCAAGTCGTCTTCGCCACATATAGATGCCTAAATGCATCGAGTTGTTGCCATGTGATTGGCTGATTAGCAATTTGTGTTACCAAGCAATTGAACAGGTGTACCTAATAAAGTGGCCGGTGAGTGTATGTGTCAGGGATTCAGCCACACCACCTGTCACGTTAACCAGATCACTCTCACCTGCCTACTAACCACTGCCACCTGTCTCTGCCAATCAAGCTCCCTTTATCTCTGCACTCACCCTCTGTGTCATTGTCTGGTCTCGTAGCTTCAATGCAGACTTACCTGACTCTCTGTGTGTTTTGCTTCCCTTTAAGCTTCCTCGAGGAGTAAGGTCTCCGGGCTCCAGTCCTTCTACGCTCAGTTGTTTCCCGTGGATCACCCGCCGGAGGAAACGGGACGTTTCCTCACATAAGCTAAGCCTCGATCCAACCAGCCATCCTTCAGGATTACTGATCTGCATTCTCTCACTGCTTTGGTTTAATAAACCGGTTGTCACGCAGCCTTGTGTCTCCAGAGTATTTTTGACAGTATGTATATGTTTCAAGAAATGTTCAATTTGTTCTCTATATCCAGTAAGTATTAAGCACTATGTACCTGCACGAGGACGCTGGTGCTCTGAACGCTCTTTGTTTGCACGTCATTGTTTACAAATAGATTAAATGAAATGGGACAAAATTAATCTAGACAAACTATATAGAATTCTGAAGGTCTAAGCCTCAAGCATCAACGGTAGATCGCTGTTTTTCGATGGGAATATTATAAGGAATGTATTTGCTAAATTTATGTAAGCAGTACTCATCAAACCATCCATAATAAAAAAGCAGTACATACCAGCTTTGTGTAATATTGAGTCACAAATGCATCCACTGCTGTAAATCCCAGTTTAGTTAGAGAGGTAAGGGTCCACAGAACAACATCCCATCGAGCACTTTAGTCCAATGAAGCAATAACGTTGTTATATGGACGGATATTCCTTTGTTTACATCTCCTTTCTTCAGGGAGAGTTATTGTTTGTATCTGTTATGGAATAGCTCACGCTCAAAAACTGCATCTTTTTTGTAAAAAACCACATGGTTGTGTCGTATACAGTGTTTCACACAGAATGAGACCATCCCAAAAAAAACAAAAAGTGAAAAAATTTATTTATTTGAATTCTGGCGCTCTCTCGCGAGGGCTGTGATGCACGCTGAGACGTACCTGTCATGTGATGGGGTGGAACTTAGTGATCGGCTTTTTGGACAAAATATATATATATTTTTTTTTTTGTACCTTTTCACACGTAAATTCAAAATCTGCCGCCTGCCTCCCAAGCGTAGGTTTTTTTGACCGTTATTTCAAATCGAATCAAATAATCTATCAAATAATTCTTAAAAATTAAATATTCCGTGGAATACGCAGTGAGCTTGTCACATGATGCTCAGCAGTGGCGTAATACTTCACTGCTGGAGCGCCTGGATGAAATTGTGCAAGTGAAATATTTAGGATGTTTGCTCTGTTTTCAGTTTAAAACCTCACAAATTTAATTGCAAACGTTTATAAACTGCAATAAACCCATGAATCAACACTTTATACAGCCGTTTTATTTAACAATTACTTTGTTCGCTTTACATGAGCACATGGCAGCTGTTGCACACGAGGACGACTAGTTGGTGAGTAATTTTTACATTTTTTTGGAAGTTTAGAATGTGCCCAAACAATTTGTAGACATGCATGGACTATAAAACGCATGAACAAAACATAATTGCAGTTCACCGACATCAGATATATCAATATTGCATTGGTGTGCTTTTGTACTATTTTGGCTAATCTGACCGGCACATTGATATGGATGTCATCTAATGTTTATTTTTTTTTTGTGCACTGTTGGAGGTTTGTTTTTGTATTTTACCCGCTATAGTTGCTGTTGAAAGTAGCATTAAACATAAGTTATATATTTTACTTATTGACCATTAACTGCTCAAATGCATCCACAAAGGGAAATGGTGTATATGGTGACAAATATACACTATGGAGTTGCTTTGTTTTGTTAGTAACAAGCTCAAACTATTATATTCATATGTATTACAAATACTGAACATACCAAAAGACCATGAACTGTGACCATGTTTATTAATATCAACCATTAACAGGGAGTAGAAAACTTTTTGTTTAAACATTACTTGTATAACAAAGTATAAATTTAATTTAAATGATTGATAAATTACAAATTATTTACAGATTTACTAAAACAATATCAGTGCAAATATTTTTACAGGAATGAATGAGTAAAATAATTTTTACCTGAAATTATCAAATAAATGAACTCCAGGGAAGTGGTGACCTGTCCTGTGGATAGTAAATTACATTTGTGGGAGTTAGAAATAATGTAGAGTAAGCAAAGGACAGTTTGGTTGTGAACACAACACTTGTGCATTGTTAATATAAGTTTACAGTGCATAAAATATAAGTAATGGCTATTTTAGATGGTTGTGTAAATTTCTAACCCAACAGTTGGCGGTGAACAATGTGGCTGTTCAGCACAGCAGTGTCAAGCAGATAAAAGAAGATCTTTTTACACCACTTTCTTGTTTTCCTGGCACTCTCAAGAAAGCCTTTTACCATGTCAGCCCTGTCGACTGCCCCCATCTTTTTATTGTATTCAAGGACACAGTGAGGCTTGACCTTCCTCTCATTGGTGACATGGTTGACTTTCCCTGTGGCTGACATCATGGATGAGTGTACCGTGGTAAGCATAAAAACATCTCTCTTATCATGCCATTTTACCACCAGCTGTGTTCCATTCTGTCTGCATTCAACTTGCCCATTCAACATTTGTCTAGTGAAAACAGGCATTCCTTTCCTGTTGGCCCGCACAGTGCTACAGGCCCCTGTGTCATGAGAAAAGAAGTGCTGGAACAGCGATGGACTGCTGTACCAGTTGTCCACATAGAAGACGTGGCCCTTTCCCAGATAAGGTACAAGTAGGGTCATTACAACTGAAACAGATATGCCTAACCCCTCATAGTGCCAGATGTCGGAAGTGGATCCGGTATAAAATAAGTTTTATTAACAAAGTTCGGGAGGAGCACGTCAGATACTCAGCCTAATTAACACAGGTGGTACGCAATCAATGTAATCAACCCTTGGATATAAATACAGCTGACTTACCTCCATCCAGTTGACGGTTAAGCAGCATCCCTCCACCACCCCTTCTCCACCAATATCACTAGAATTCTCATCACACCATGGGGGGTACTCTGGGTTCGGGCCATTCCTGAGCTTGGAGCCCTCCCCCAGGACAGCACGCCTACAACGTATTACCGTACTCGCCAAATACGCATTACGTTTATCGTGCTAGTAGATGTAAGTGTGAAATCGTGAAATTACCATTTCTTGCACATATCTGGTCAGCACATCACACAAGACGAAAAACTTCACTCCAAATCGGCTTCTTTTTGTAGGGATGTACTGACGGAAAGCCAGCCTGCCTTTCCATTTCATCAGTGATTCGTCCACACAGAAATCTTTATATGGAGAAAAACATGATGAAAGGTGGAGGTAATGGCAGTAAATATGCATTTTCTTTTGTGCAGTGGATCATGGTGATTAACTTGTGTACTGTTGGTAAAATGCAGACAATGGAGGAGCAGGAGAAAGCGGTCCTGTGAAAACAGCGTTGGAAAGAAAGGGGTCTGCAATAACGGGTCGGTGCTCCAATAATGCCGGAGAGATGTTTTTTTGACTCCCATCAGAAGAACTGCCATCAGGAACAAGTACATTTCTTTGATGATAGTTGGCACCTACCTTCCCATCTTTTCCAACACTCCTGGTACCATCTTCTCCTGGAGTTCTGAGGCATACCTATTTGTTTCCTCCACAATTTCTCCGACAAGCTCCTCTGTAAAAAACAGCTTGAAGCACTGAATCTCAGTGGCAGATGCAGGAGGAGTTTTCATTCCAGATTTTGAGCTGTCAATGGTGATACCTGGTCCAGGTGGGGTAAAGTTGCTGGTAGCTGTCCAGGGAATAGTCCTGCTAAATTGGATGCATCTCCCTGTGTACAAGTTGTGGCATCACCCTTTTCAAGGGTCTGGAGATTGCGTGGGAGCTCATCATCGGAATCGCTCTCGCTTGTCTCGCTGTCAGAATATGCTTCTTCATCAGAATTAAATTATCTCTAATCTCCTCATCTGTCAGTTTTTTTCTGAACATTTGTACCAATTTTTTTTTATGTTTTGATGTTTTAGGTCAAGGGTTTAGGTTTTATTTTCCTGAGGTAATTGCACTGTCCGTGTGTTGAGTCTGACAGAACTGAGGTAAAAATGACATCACAAAAATTATTTACAGGCATTGATTCATCCTCTTCTCCCAAAATTCATGACAATAAGAGGCTGGTGAACTGGAAGAAAAATATAATAAACTTCATAGTTATCTACACAATGTGCATTATCTACACAATGTGCATCTGATATAATATAACAATAGTTCAAGATCAAATGAATGGATCGTTATTGCCGTTTCCATAGACAGTGTGTATATTACAAACTATAAACTTATTGTTTTGCTACTACTTATGTGAATTTAAATGTCTGACACTTAAAATAAACATTATGTGGTTGAAAACATTGAATGTCTAATGATGTGTATGATGTCTAAGATTATGTCTATAAGAATTTTTATAATTAAAAAGCATACAATGGTATGTATAATGACTAAAATAATGTAATCATTTGTAGAACTCAATACATTTGGTAAATATTAGTTTTTACTTTAAATGTGTGGGGGGGGGGCAATATATAGTCTCAGGGAAATCTAATTTTTCATGGTATCTTCTTCAGATTTGAAATATAAACTCGTGAGACATGTGACTTTCAAACCATTACTTTTCTGGATTGCTCCGGGACTTATTTAATGTATTTTATATGAATTTAAATACATTTATGTTTTTATTATTTAGTGTGGTACACTTTTTTCAAGGCACTTCAGTCTCTATAATTTTTGTATCTTTTTGAGCATTATCAACTCTGGATGATAATATAGTAAATAGTAGTAATAGGATAGTAAAGCCCTAAGGGTCTTCTTTGCAAAAACACCAAAGTGTAGCACACTGAAGTCAGCAAATGTTATAATTTTAAGTTAGGTAGGTCTTTTTCAACTGTGAGTCCCAAAATGGGGAGTGCTGGCTGTTGTGTGGTGCGTCTTAGTAATAATTAACACCGTGACGACCACATGTGAACGTTATACTTTATTAACAGAGCTCGTGTTACAAACACACTACATCAGTGGTTCTCAAACTTTTTACACCAAGTACCTCAGAAAATATTTGGCTTTCCAAGTACCACCATTATGACCAACATTAAAATGCAGTATAAATGGCTGCCCACTGCTCCGGGTGTGTGTTCACGGTGTGTGTGTTCACTGCTGTGTGTGTGTGCACTTTGGATGGGTTAAATGCAGAGCACAAATTCCGAGTATGTCATGTCACTTTCACTTTCAGTAGCACTATACACAGTCAAAAAAAATGTAAAAAAAAAACGAGTCAGTTTTAATCCTTATAAGGATATTTATTATTGTCAGCCTCTTAAAATATAGTAAATAGACAGTTTGAACATGAACACTGCACCGTGCTTACTTCCACGTAAATAAAAAACGTAATTATTAAATTAAAATATATTGTACCTAAAAGTGAAATAAAAACTGTACTGTACTTAAATGTAAAAAAACTGTACTTAAATAAAGATTAAATGAAAATGTATCATACTTAACATTTAAGTACAGTAACTTGGTTTTTATTTAACTTTAAGTAGCTACAATACATTTTCATTTAATCTTTAAGCACAGTAGAGTTTTTATTTCACTTTTAAATAAAGTACTTGATAAAAAAAACACAGGCTGTATATGTGTAACCCCACCGGGTCCACACCATCCTAACTCGTTCTTGCTTCGAGCGGGTCTCGAACCTGGGATTCCGGCGTGGGAGGCGGGCGCTCTAACAGAGACGCCAAAGCTAGAACGGCTCTTTTTGAGGTCAGGGGAGTGAGGTTTTACACACAGCCCTTACTGGCATACATCCGTTACATATGTAGCTGCAAGTAACAACAATCAGGCCACGTTTCCACCAAAGCCAGCTGAAAACACCCAGGTGTGAGCGCTTGAGAGGGCAGCGCATTTTCGGTTGCTATGATATGGAATATCCGCTGAAGTAATCTGGCAGACGCATCGCGAATGAAATGTTTCTCCATGCATTATTTTTCATAACAATATTATTGTACTCTGGCAATTCCATCTGGTAAAGACATAAATACTCAGAGACAAGCAATATTAACTTCTCCATTGCTGTTAAGTCGTAGTACAAGCAGGGTGTGACGGTATTAGTCCCGCCCCTCCTCCACTGTGATTGGCTAGCTGACTAAAAAGTGACAGTGATGAGTGCTAACATTCTTAAATTCTCGGTGCCAAGAAAAAAAGGCCCGAGTGCTCAGCATGAAAAAGACGCTCCCATTTAAAACAATTTAAAAAAAAAATCGCTTTGGTGGACACGCGGCTTGATTTATATTTAATTCTGAGATTCCTCTGCGTACCACTAGAGGAATCTCACGTACCACTAGTGGTACGCGTACCACACTTTGAGAACCACTGCACTACATCATACACCGCATCCGCGCTCGTGTGTGTTCCTTGTGAATATATACATCCATTGAGAGGGTGAGGCCATTCTTAAAGAGCCCAGCACGCATTAAAATGCAACACATTAAAATACACAAATCACATTGTATTTCTGAACAGATAATTTGTCATAATGATCTACATCCCTTTCCTTTAGCTGAAACCTACTGAAAGAAAGAAAACATTTTTTAACCATGAAGAAATTTGCAGCATAACATTAACTTGGTTAGTAAGTGAAAATATGAATGACTTCCATTATAACAATGTAACCATAGCAAAAACAAATCTCAAAATTGTCACAGATTACATTAATGTAACAGGACCTTAGGTCCTGTCTCGTAGGGAGGAATTAATGTTACCTAGGAAGACTTGAGGAAAGGATCTAGGTCCCCCACCCCAGTGCTTTGAGTCTCAGTGTATATTATATGTATACGTGTTACCTTACTCTGTTGTATAGCATACTAAAGGGATCAGAGAGTGCGGCTTCAGGTAAGTTTATGAATACTTATTATAATCTGGTGGCTGCCTGAAGTATAAATATGTGAGGCAATATAACAGTAACAATTCACATTCCCACCCCCTGGTACCTAACAGAGCAAGTGAGACGCCCCTACTCCATGGTAAACTCAACAATAATACTCTTACGATTTACTTAAACGTTCAATCAAATGTATTCCTTTTATAGAATGTTTTTCTTCTGCAATGTTTCAGTGGGATAAAGAATATCAGAACAAGATATGGAATGAATGTAAAAAAAACATAAAACAATATTACTCAAATAAAGTTGTCACTATACTCTTTACCCGTGGTGCACCACAAATTGATTTTCAGACAGCACTGGATGCCTTAAACAAAACTCTGAACCATATAAATGATTCTTATAATTGAAATGAAATAATTAACTTCAATTAAACTCAGAAATAACTCTTGACTCAGTTCAATTGTGGAACAACTCTTATGAATCAATACACGATTCTGTTCTCACTCCAGTTCAATTGCTTAGTTCAAGTTCACAGTACGGTTCAATTTATATCAGCGAAGAGTTCATGTGTGTGTAAATGCAAAGAACATTTGTACCAGTCCGTAGCAATGAAGAATTTGATGAGATGACTTGCGATGACAAAACGAACAGCTGGGGCAGGACAGCGAGGAGATGTCGTCAGGATAGCAGGGTAATAAGAATAAAAAACATAAGCAAAAACTCAGCGTGGTCCAGGAAAAAGCTCAGGGACTTTCTGGAACAAAATGGCGCATATCAACCACAGGATGCACACGATACACCTGAACAGGGTCTGACTTACAGAAAAAGGTGCTTCTCAAAAGCAAAACCTAATCGTAGACGATTGTCAGTCTCTCCAAAAATACGGAAAAAATGCTGAAAAATGTAACACTCCGTGAAAACCTCACTTCCAGTTTATACACGTATTCTCGTGCACTGACAAGTGCACTTGGATGACGCACAGGAAGAAATGAATGTATCTCGCTCTAAAGCACAGTTCAGAAATGACTCTGAAAACCAGCAAAACTCTCAAAAATGCTCACAGTTCGAATGATGCAAAAACACCAATAATCAGAACAAAACTCACGGCTACAGCAACTCTCCCTCGTGCTCTCAGCCAGTCTCTCAAACCGTTCTCAGTTCGATGACGCAATCTATGGAAAGCCAAATGGTTCAGAATTCGCCTGGTTTTCACCGCCGTGTGATTATTAAAACGCCGTTTTCATAACGCCGCAAGGCGTTAAATAAGCGCCGTTAGGCGATAAGTTAACGGCAGACGCCACCACGCGTTAAAATAACGCCAAGCGCCGACCGACGTTAAGTTAACGCCACACGCCACTTAAGATGCAGATTTATTCGCTTATCTACATGGACACACCTCTCATGGCTACGAGGAATCTACGGCAAGTCTGAGCATCCAGTTTGCTACAGCGCGAAGATGGCAAGGAGAGCTTTTGTTTTGCAGTGTAAACACACTTAGAACTTCGTTTAATGATTTTACATTGCATGCATTTTCAGTATTGCATTCATTTAAAGTTCTAAAATTGTTTAAAGACATATGTCCCAATTCAAAAATCAGCTGTGTGCTATAACAGGGATATTTTTCTGAACATTGTACTATTAGTTTATTATTATAATGTAATGGTTTAAATTGTGTAATTAACTTGATTTATAGGGCTAATTACTATATTTTCTTTAAAGTATTTACATATAGATAAATAGACAGACAGACATATGAGGACCCAATAAAAAAACAGAAAAAACTGAATTATGGCTCACAGACTGGCATAAAGTTGGTTTGACGTTGGACGTTCGATATTCGCAAATTTAGGGACCGTCTCCAAAGTTACTGAAAACTAATTATTTACATTTTATTTTAATAAATATAAAAAAATGTAAAAGGTGCGCATTATAGTTGACACCTAGATGTAAATTTTACAGTTGTTTTTATGAATGTAAGTCATTCTGCTCATATGGTATTGAAGTTAGAAAAATGTATACCAATATCGCATGTAACTTTAGAGACGGTCCCTAAATATGCGAATATCGAACGTCCAACGTCAAGCCAACTTTATGCCAGTCTGTGAGCCATAATTCTCTGAACATTTCACTATTAGTTTAAAGACCGTATAAAGTGCTAATTTCAAAAACAGAGCCTGGTGCTATAAAAGGGATATTTTTCTGAGCACTTTACTATTAGTTTATTATAATATGTCATGGGTTAATAAATATATTTTCTTTCAATTACATGTTGTGCTGTGCAAAAGGTATTTGTTTATAGGCCCGCCTATCTGAGTTGGTTTGGGCTCTAAACACGAAATTCCCAACATTAAAATAAGTTTACCGCCGTTCCTTACCTACCTGTCTACAAGACTTTGTTCTCCATGCTCCGGTGGTGATGATTCGAGTAAACTGTCAAGTTGGGCATTTATGCGATCTCTAATCCCACTCAGATGTCTTCTAAAATGATTAGGTACTCCAGACATCTTTGTTGATAAAGAGATTAATAATAACCTTATAATAATCGAAAATACACTACATCCGGTGGTGCACCGGAAGCCATAGACCTTAAGATACACCTTTTTTTATTTTATTTTATATTTTGTTTTATTTGTTTTATGTTATTGAACAAAATTCATGTGCATTTACACTTCACAGTATACAGTGTTTAAAACAATTTTTGCCATCTTCGCGCTGTAGCAAACTGGATGCTCAGACTTGCCGTAGATTCCTCGTAGCTATGAGAGGTGTGTCCATGTAGATAAGCGAATAAATCTGCATCTTAAGTGGCGTGTGGCGTTAACTTAACTCGGTCGGTATGGAAAGCCAAATGGGTCAGAATTCGCCTGGTTTTCACCGCCGTGCGATTATTAAAACGGCGTTTTCATAACGCTGCAAGGCGTTAAATAAGCGCCGTTCGGCGATAAGTTAACGGCAGACGCCACCACGCGTTAAAATAACGCCAGGCGCCGACCGACGTTAAGTTAACGCCACACGCCACTTAAGATGCAGATTTATTCGCTTATCTACATTGACACACCTCTCATGGCTACGAGGAACCTACGGCAAGTCTGAGCATCCAGTTTGCTACAGCGCGAAGATGGCAAGGAGAGCTTTTGTTTTGCAGTGTAAACACACTTATAACTTCGTTTAATTGATTTACATTGCATGCATTTTCAGTATTGCATTCATTTAAAGTTCTAAAATTGTTTAAAGACATATGTCCCAATTCAAAAATCAGCTGTGTGCTATAACAGGGATATTTTTCTGAACATTGCACTATTAGTTTGTTATTATAATGTCATGGTTTAAATTGTGTAATTAACTTGATTTATAGGGCTAATTGCTATATTTTCTTTAAAGTATTTACATATAGATAAATAGACAGACAGATATATGAGGACCCAATAA
Source organism: Schizopygopsis malacanthus (assembly GCA_027474115.1). Lineage (NCBI taxonomy): Eukaryota > Metazoa > Chordata > Actinopteri > Cypriniformes > Cyprinidae > Schizopygopsis > Schizopygopsis malacanthus. The sequence continues at coordinate 16,877,190 of CM049870.1, forward strand.
AAAAAACCCCAGAAAAAAACAGAATTATGGCTCACAGACTGGCATAAAGTTGGTTTGACGTTGGACGTTCGATATTCGCAAATTTAGGGACCGTCTCTAAAGTTACTGAAAACAAATTATTTACATTTTATTTTAATAAATATAAAAAATATAAAAGGTGCGCATTATAGTTGATACCTAGATGTACATTTTACAGTTGTTTTTATGAATGTAAGTCATTCTGCTCATTTGGTATTGAAGTTAGAAATATGTATACCAATATCGCATGTAACATTAGAGATTACAATCTTACTAAATATGCGAATATCGAACGTCCAACGTCAAACCAACTTTATGCCAGTCTGTGAGCCATAATTCTCTGAACATTTCACTATTAGTTTATTAGTTTAAAGACCGTATAAAGTGCTAATTTTAAAAACAGAGCCTGGTGCTATAAAAGGGATTTTTTTCTGAGCACTTTACTATTAGTTTATTATCATATGTCATGGGTTAATAAATATATTTTCTTTCAATTACATTTTGTGCTGTGCAAAAGGTATTTGTTAAGATACACCTTTTTTTATTTTTTTTTATTTTATTGAACAAAATTCATGTGCATTTACACTTCACAGTATACAGTGTTTAAAACAATTTTTGCCATCTTCGCGCTGTAGCAAACTGGATGCTCAGACTTGCCGTAGGTTCCTCGTAGCCATGAGAGGTGTGTCAATGTAGATAAGCGAATAAATCTGCATCTTAAGTGGCGTGTGGCGTTAACTTAACATCGGTCGGCGCCTGGCGTTATTTTAACGCGTGGTGGCGTCTGCCGTTAACTTATCGCCTAACGGCGCTTATTTAACGCCTTGCGGCGTTATGAAAACGCCGTTTTAATAATCATACGGCGGTGAAAACCAGGCGAATTCTGAACCATTTGGCTTTCCATAGGTCGGCGCCTGGCGTTATTTTAACGCGTGGTGGCGTCTACCGTTAACTTATCGCCTAACGGCGCTTATTTAACGCCTTGCGGCGTTATGAAAACGGCGTTTTAATAATCATACGGCGGTGAAAAGCAGGCGAATTCTGAACCATTTGGCTTTCCATAGCAATCAGCCGAACTTCTGTAACAACTCCGCCTCCAGTCTCACACGTTAGTGTTCACTGGACTCACAAAAAATCAAATTAACTGTGCATTACAATCTTCTTTTAGGTTTTCCGCAGCAAAAACCGCCGATCTCTAACACAGCAAAGATGGCATGTCGGTCTCGTCAAAACCCGCTCTCTCCTCTCCCACGAACATACTGAACGGTATGTACATACGGGGAAACCCGTCAAAATAAAAGTTCCTTAAAAATACCTCCGTTACATTAAGAAAACATATTAACAAAACAATATTGGCAATATAGAAATAGCCATGATAAACACTTTCAGCATGTATTCAAATAATAACGAAAGTACAACCAAATCTACCATTAGTGTAACTCACTGTTCATATCTTGGGTTAGGCTTGCAAATACGACCTGAAAGTTTTCTGTAGGGCTTACTACCAACCTTAGTAGGGGAATGTACTGTGTGTTTTGGCAAGACAGTAGGTGTGGATCCTGACTGTGGGATGTGTGTTTGTGATGTATGGCAAACACAGTCCTGTGTTTGTGTCATTGTATTTTGAAATTCAATGTCCACAGGGGTAAACCATGAAGGAGGGGGCTCTCCGACGGGAAGGATGTGGCGTCAGTTCCTCCTGTATGTTCTCCCATTGCATTGGATAGTGTAAGACCGTGGCTCCTTGTTCACCTCCTTTACTGTGCCAACGTGGCCGTATCCTTTTGGGGTTTGCATTCTGACAACTTGTCCTTCTGTCAGTGGTTGCAGTGGATGACTTCAGGCATCGTAGTATCGCTTTTGGGTCATCCTCTTATGGAGTAGTTGTGCAGTGACTTGCTGCGCATGTTTAGGAGCTAGCTCCAACAGCTTAGCGATAACGGGAATTGCTGATCGTGTCTGTCGTGACAACAGGCGTTGTGCAGGGGAACCTAACGTCGAGTCACGAGGAATGTTTCTCAAATTTAGTAGATTGAGGAATACATCCGTCCCATCTCTGTGAGATTTCTCCATCAGCTGTTTGGCATTGTGGACCGCTCCCTCTGCCAGGCTGTTTGACTGCGGGAATTCTGGACTACTGGTGACATGGATAAAGTCCCAATATTTGGCAAAGTCTTTGAATTGTTGACTTGTGTACTGTCTGGCATTATTAAACATCATTACCTTCAATGATGATGTCATCAACTTTGATAGCACAGGGGTATCCTGAAAACAGCTGCTCCATTGAGTGCTGAAACACTTCGCTTGCGGAATTTATGCCAAAAAGCATACAAAGAAATCTATAGCGTCCAAATAGGGTGCTAAACGTAGCCATCATAGAAGACTTGCGGTCAAGACGTATTTGCCAGAAAGAGTTCATTGCATCCAGCACAGAAAATACTGTTTCCCCCGACATTTGGGATGCTACTTCCTCTACGCTGCGCATATGGTGATGAGGTCTCTTTAAGGCAGTGTTGAGATCTTTAGGATTTATACACAGTCTGATTTCGTGTCTGTCCTTTTTATGCGTCACAACCATGGACGAAATCCAGTCTGCTGGAGTTAAAACAGCGCCATTCTCACCTGGTGCATGCACTTCCTCTGCGTAGACCAGGGGTGTGCCACCTTCAATGTCAAAAGAGCCATTTTGGCCCCTTTCCTACCAAATAAAATTCACGAGGAGCCACAAAATATTTAATGCCCAAATAAAGATAACACGGCATATAGCTAAAGTTTTGTATTCAGTTATGTTACAGGGCAGAGGAGTATCAATCATTTCAGAAGTGAGGGGGACAGAAATGTCAAATGTAGTAATAATAATAATAATACTTATAATCTTTTTCAATTGGTAGATAAACCAACAAGACCTAACTCGAAGTTTCCTGAAAAATCCACATTATTAGATCTTGTTCTCACAAATGCCCCTCATAAATATTCTCTAGCTTCAGTATTTGCAAATGATATTAGTGATCATTGTGTTGTTGCAGTAGTAAGAGATATTAAAATGTTTAAGCAGAAACCACGAATTATCACCAAACGCTGTATGAAACACTTTAATATACAAGGTTTTTTATTCGACCTTGCACAATTTGATTGGGAAAAAATTACGTTAATCCCAGATATTGAAAGTACTTGGAATTATTTTTATGATCATTTTATTCTGATTATTAATAAGCATGCTCCTTTAAAAAAAATCAGAGTTAAATGCCGAGATAATCCATGGTTTTCAACTGCACTGTCAGACCTTATTCGTGAGCGGGATGCTGCATGGGCTAAGGCCAGACAAACCAACTTAAATCCTGATTGGTTGTATTTTAAGCAGCTTCGTAACAAATGTACAGTTATGATCAGAAAGGCAAAATCAGAGTATTTTCTTGATAAAACGAAGAAATCAGAAATGCAAGTAAGTTCTGGAAAAATATAACGTTTTTGACTGGTAATAGACCTGTTTCAGCTCTTCCCAATTGCATAACAAAGGATGGTATTAAAATAGTGGATAAATTACAAATGCTCAATTGTTTTAATACTGAATCAGGGTCATTGTTTCAGACTAATAATTATACTACTGTAAATTCTGAATTTCTTAATGCAGAGCGGCATCTATGAACAACAGAGTTCGTTTTTAATCATATTACAACTTCTGATGTCTGCTCTGCATTACAGAATCCAGATGTGAATAAATCATCAGGTCCTGATCTTATTGAACCATTGTTTTTAAAATTAGCGGCTAACATTATTTCACAACCATTGTCATATCTGTTTAATCTTTCCCTAACAACCAAGGAAATTCCTCAGATCTGGAAGTCTGCTTTTGTTGTTCCTCTGTTGAAAGGGGGAGTGCCTACTTTATTAGATAACTATAGACCTATTTCAAAGTTATGTATCTTGTCAAAACTTTTGGAAAGTTTTATCAGTAAACAATTGACACAGTATTTACACTCTCATAAACTTTTGTCTATCAACCAATCAGGATTTCGTAAAAAAACACTGCACCATTATGGCTGTTTTAAAAGTTTTAAATGATCTTGTTAGGTCCCTAGATGGAAAACACCATTGTGCATGTCTTTTTATTGATTTAACGAAGGCATTTGATACTGTGAACCACAATATTTTGTTAGATAGGCTTAGAAGTGTTGGTCTATCAGACAATGTAGTTTCGTGGTTTAATACTTATTTAAAGGGAAGAACTCAATGCGTGCAAGTGGACGGTATCAAATCAGACCTATTGGGAGTGGGTACGGGAGTTCCTCAAGGATCTGTATTGGGGCCATTATTATGTATTATATATATAAATTGTTTAGACGTTAACATTGATAATGCAAGGTTCCCCTTTAATGCCGACGACACTGTCATCTATTGTTCTGCTCCTACAAAACAACAAGCTTTGGTTAACTTACAATCAACGTTTGATATTATTCAAGCAAGGTTTTTTACTTTGAAGTTGGTCTTAAATGTTGAGAAAACAAAATTTATGTGGTTATCAAACTCTAGAAATTCTTTGGATGGTTCTGTTGTTCTCTGAACTCTGCAAGGAAAATTGATCGCATTAGTGTCAGAGTATAAGTATCTGGGCATCATAATTGATGACAAACTACGTTTTGATTCATATATTAATTATTTGCGATTAAAGTTGAAGAAGCAACTAGGATTTTATTTCAGAAACAAGTCTTGCTTTTCATTTAATGCAAGGAAGAAGCTTGTGTCTGGAACTTTTTTACCGATTCTTGACTATGGGGACGTGGTGTATCAGCATGCCTCTTCTTATCTTCTTGCCTCTCTGGAAGCTGTGTATCATGTGCTTTAAGATTTATTACGGATTGTAAATTTTCTACACATCATTGTAGCCTATATAATAGAGTTGCCTGGTCTTCACTTGCTGTTCGAAGGCAAATGCATTGGTATTTATTGATTTACAAAGCTATTCTGGGTTTTTTGCCATCCTATCTCTGTTGTTTGATTCACCAAAAAGTGGTTGTTAACTATTCATTGCGTTCCCAATCTTTTTATAATCTTTATGTACCTTCAGCACAAACTAATTTAGGTAAAACTGCATTTGAATATGCTGCACCGTCAGACTGGAACTCACTTCAAATGAAACTGCAGCTAAATCAGTTGGTGTCTCTTAGTAAATTTAAAACACTTTTGCTTCCAATAGAAAATTATTTAATGATTTGCAAATGCTTCTAATGCTATATTTTATTGTTGTGATGTACTGTTTTTTGTTGTACATGTATTTGTATAACTGGGCCGCCTATCTTGGCCAGGACACTCCTGGAAAAGAGATTTTTAATCTCAGTGAGGTTCTCTCCTGGTTAAATAAAGGCATATATATAATAATAATAATAATAAGTATTATAATATTTATGTATGTATAATTGACAAAACAATTATTATCTCTTTTTTTAAATTAGCTAAGAAATAAAATATACTGCTGGAAAATAATAACATAATATGGCTATGATTGTACAATCAGTATATATTCTACAAACACTTTTATTTTTATCACAGAATAAGGCAGAAAACAATGTGACCCTGGACCACAAAACCAGTCTTAAGTCACTGGGGTATGTTTGTAGCAATAGCAAAAAATACATTTTATGGGTAAAAATGATCGATTTATCTTTTATGCCAAAAATCATTAGGATATTAAGTAAAGATTATGTTCCATGAAGATATTTTGTACCGTAAATATATCAAAACTTAATTTTTGATTAGTAATATGCATCACCAAGAACTTTATTTGGGCAACGTTAAAAGCGATTTAGATTTTTTTGCACCCTCAAATTCCAGATATTTAAATAGTTGTATCTCGGCCAAATATTGTCCGATACTAACAAACCACACACCAATGGAAACACATGGCTGACACCAATCAGCTTTCAGATGAAGTATAAATCTTAATTTTGAAAAATTGACACTTAAGACTGGTTTTCTGGTCCAGGGTCACATATTGTAAAGCTTCTGTACTGTAATTAATGCTGTCAATTACCACTGTATAATTCATATTTATTACCTGGAGAAGACTTAAAAAACACATAAACCATATCATCTTTACATTTCATCAGTTAAGTTGTATGCTTGTTATTTAGCTTAGCTACAGCGATAGCGGGATGCCTGTCAAACGTTACTATTACTTCTCATATGAGTCTATTCTGGACTTTCTGCGCGAGAGTGCCCTATGGCTTCGAGAATGAAAGAAACATACAGCGCTTGAGAGTGTGTTCAGCACTCCGTGATGTTCACATCGTTTTGGATACGAATAAAATGTATCCAAAACTACGTGACTATCTTTTCTCTTTTAATTTACATTTAGATTTACTCACATTGGCCCTTGAATACCTCTACTTTAACACACTTGACCTATAAAAAGTGCAGGGTAAGAGTTTAGGTTGTATTAAAAGTCGGGACACCTCCCCAGCGTATTTACACCCACGCTACTGGGAGCCACTGCAGAGGGATGAAAGAGCCGCGGTTTGCTGACCCCTGGCGTAGACGAACAATTGCTCTCGTTCTATGGCCTCCAGCGCTGCAAGATTGAGGAGGATATAGGCCCTTGTCTTGACATGTTTTTATGGTGCGCCGCCGCGATGAAAATGTCATACTCCTGCTCGAAGATTCACAAGCTGTTGCAGCATACCCTTCGCATGCGAGCAGGTCAGGTCTCCGAAAACAATCCGCCATTTACACTATGCGGCCTTGAAAAAAAACCCTCTGTTTTCTACAAAAAAACAGATCACTCATGGCGAAAAGTCTGTGTCGTCTTCTGACACCATGTTGTGTGGTGTGTCTTAGCAATAATTAACACCGTGACGACCACATGTGAATGTTATACTTTATTAACAGAGCTCGTGTTACCAACATGCTACACCACACACCGCGTCTGCGCTCGTGTGTGTTCTTTGTGAATATATACATCCAATGAGAGGGTGAGGCCATTTTTAAAGAGCCCAGCACAAATTAAAATGCAACACATTAAAATACACAAATCACATTGTATTACACTGGCTAACAGGTTAATGTGATTTGCTAAGTATCTCGTACAGTACCTTCTGATCTCTTACAAAATATCTATTAGATTGATGTGCGCTTTTACTGTGAAATATTTTATTGGCAGGTTTTTCAGCTTTATATCATTGCTAAAATCATTGCAGCACCAATGCCTTATCCACAATCTATGTTCCTGGACTTGTAACTGATATCCTGAACACACTATCAGTCCTGCTTTTTACTCTGGAGGTGGTTTCTACACTAATGTGCAATCTATCCCTGGGCACATGCAAAACATGCCATTAAACACTATCTCCTGTGACGATGACAGCACATGGCCTCCCCTGCGAAAAAAAAAAAGTTTCCTAGTTTCTTTGACACTTACTCATTCAGGGGGAGTCACTGACATCAGCTGCTGTTCCCTATCTTTCTTTCATTCGCCCCTCCACTTCATTCAAGTCTGCAGCCAATCAGGAGGCAGGAATGCATGGACCCAGTGTTGTGTACCAGCCAGTGGGCAGAGCTTCAGGGAGAATAAATGAAGGCGGGCAGGTTGAGTTGAGCACAAGCACACCTGTCAGTCTCTCTGTGGAGCTCTGTGGACTGCAGATACTAACTGTATATCATCACTTAACTAGATTTAACAGACGTGTTAAACTCTTGAGAATGGCTTTCTTACTGTCGACTGTTGTCTTTATCTCAGTTATACTCTCTTTGCTGCAGCAAGGTAAGATACTTTTACCTTTTATAAGAAAATAAATACGTTCGGTTTACACAGCATGTACATTTTCTGTAGTTTGACAATTCCATGCCCTTATTTATAAGAGAAACTACATAATACATTCAGTTGTTTTAGTAATGAAATTTTATGTTTCCCAAATGGAAATTTTGCATCTCAGATATCTTTTAATAATCAGTCTGGATATAATTATTATATTGTTCTATAATACTCTATATTCTCTTGTCCTTCATGACCCCACTGGTGGCTATCTGCCTTCACACACCAAAAAAATCATTATGCAGTATTATCTTTACAGATAAGTTCAGCAGTTATTACTGAGTGTCATACCTATATAATGACAGAGTGTTGTACCTGTAGAGTTTGTGAATTTATCAGATTAGGTGGATTTATAATATAGAATAATACCAAAATGTGTGTAGTTGGATGTGTAAAAAATACTTTTGGTGGTGTAACTTAATATATACAGATTGATTTAGTCATATAAAACTTCAATAGAGTCAGTAAATTTGGATGTTACATGAAGTACTTATTAGGGTGCCAAATAAAAATTTAGTGAATAGCTTTAATCATAGTGTCTGTGTTTTCTAGAGTTTGGATATCCACTGTCTGATCAGTCTGAAGCATCAAGCAATCCACCTTCTCTCAAACGGGTCCGTATCAAACGCTGCTCCTGTAGCAGCTGGTCAGATAACGAGTGCATCTATTTCTGCCATTTGGACATCATGTGGGTCAACACACCAAAGTGAGTTCATCTAAGTTGACAAAGGGTGAATGTAAGAAACTGAAAGAATTCTTAATTCTGAAAAATTGGAATTAGATCCATAATATGTCACTTTAATCACCTGTAGAACCCCATAATGTGAATTTATAACCTTTTGTTTGCATTTGACCATTCACAATTCTGTTAACCTTCTCGTCTAACTACAGTAAGATCGCACCTTTCGGTCTGGGAAGCCCACTGTCCCGTCGCCGGCGCTCCGTGGGCCGCTGTGAATGTGCCAATCCCGCTGACCGGACCTGCTCCAGTTTCTGTCACAGCAGGTGAGCCCAGACTCTGCAGCCTTCAGCTCCACCCTAAGAAGCAATCAGACATTTACATGTCATTTTGTCTGTTGTGTATGACGTAGGCAGCCATGTGTGACCAGCTGAGATCAGGGCGGCTTGTGTCTGGGGGGGGGGGTTTAGCGAGCTCTGATATGCATGTTCTTCTCTGAGATGAAAGCAAATAAGGGAGTGAATGAGAAACCGTCAAATGACTAAAGCAGTTATGAGTCACCAAATCAAAGGACAGCTATTTTTGGACAAGTTTAATAGTATCTGAAGATTCCGGTGGTTGTTCAATGATGGCATTAGCCTAGTGTGAGAGACATTTAGATCTGTTTGCCCTCAGTTTCACAAGAGCAAGTCACTGAATAAAGTAGATTGTATACAAATATTTTATTTTCAAAACATCTTTTGTACCATAGCTTTATAACATGTATGACCATGCAGTCAAAGTTTGGACACATTTGAATGACCACATTTTTGACTAGCGAATTCAGTATGTAGCCTTATTCTCAAATTTGATTTTCAGTTCAGAAAATCCAGATATGGAGATTGTGACACAATTTGATGACCAGTCAAATCACATTGGCAAAACTAGCGATTATCTACTGTCATCTCTCAGGTAAATAATTTCCTATCAACCTAAGCACATTTGTTTCCATACTTTTGCTTCAGTGAACATATAATATCCTGCTTTGGGGCTAAACTATGTGTTATTTTCATTTGCAGGAAGGCGACTAAACAGGCAACCTCACAACAGCCTCACTATCGGCTTCAACCAAGAGGAAATCCAGACTCAGGAATCTCTTGATCAGTTAGAAAGAAAGAGATGAGGAGATGGGCGAGACCCTGAACAAAACCAGTCCTGGATGAAGAGGATCTGCCTCGTGAGAAGAGGATGCAAACGTGACAGATTCACTGAATTCAAGACCGAGCTGAACTGCTGAGGGACAAAGCCTAAGTTCCTTCAGCTGAAGAGGTGCAGAACGGTCTGGTCCACAGAGTAAAAGATGATTTAGGAAATAAAAAGAAGAAAAGGTTAGCACCAGTGAAATGGTGACATTTTCAAATGAGTGTGTTAAAAACAGCAGAAGTCCTGCAAACATCATTTAATATTACCATCTGAGAAGATATGCAGTAAGCTATGGTGGGAAAGAAATAATTAAAAATTAAACCCCTTTACCCTCTACCTGAAAGACTTTAGATACTGTATAAACTCTATTCTTGACACTAAATAATGTATTAATATTTTATTTTTACTATCCTTTATTTGTTAGGTTTCTCTGTATCAGAGCTTAATTTAATTATCTATGTGTTTATTTATTTTATTTGGAAATTAATGTGTCTGATGCATTATGTGATTAATTGCTCAAGAAAGTGTCCAAATGTTTAAACAAACTGAAATGAATACAAGCCGGGACTGAGGAATGTGTATCTGATTTATTGTTTATGACTCTTTAATGACTTTCCCTCCATTTGTCCTAATTTTCCCTTCAGTGAAGGCGGAAGTATTTATTGCAAACTTTCAGTAGAGTGTTTTTATTGTTCAAATACCAGCAGATTTCAATAGCTCAAAGCTTGCCAAAAATTGCTTTTATTGTTTTCCTAAAGTACAACCCGGCTGCTACTGTCTGCCGGCTTCATAATATAAACACTGTAGTACTGTGTAGAGTTCCCATTACTGCCTCAATTAAATGCAATCTGTTCATGACTACTTTAATTATACAATACAGAGTTTTGACTATTGTAATATATGCATCTAATTCTGCTTTACCTGTTCTTGTTTTCTTCTTGTGAAGAAAAGGACTATTAGTTACTCACAGATACTTGAATGTTTACAACCAGCGGTCAGTGTGTTAACTTATTTAATTTATTTAATGAAGCATTTTTTTTATTATTGTATCTATTAATAAACAATATACTAGCGAATAACAAAGAAGTCTTTATTGAACTACTTAACAGTTTTCTGTTACATGGCTGTTGAATCAATCATGTTCAGATGAGTAAAATATCACATTGCACTTGTTAAACATTAAACTCCTCCACATAATAAATCCAACTCAACCTCAACAGTACATTACACTATCCAAACCTACCACAAAAACAAATCAAACAATCCCATAATGACCAATGACTTCATGCATCGTTTGTTCGATCCACTTGTGTGGGTTGTAAATGTATGAGCAATATACTTTCAATTAGAAAGGCTTTGATATGTATTTTCCGGGGTGTGTATAAATTATGGCTATTGTTATAGTCATAAATTATGGCTATTGTTATTGTCAGCAAAAACACATCAGGCAAATGTATAGATTGTGTGTCAGGGTGGGTGGAAGGGATGAGAGCGAGGACTCAATTTCTGGAGGAAAAGGGCTTTATTTAATAAAAAAAAAAAATAATACCTCTTAGGGGAAAATAGGCTGGACAAGGCTGGGGACAACATTCGTCACAACAGGATTACTAAAACTTGACAGAACCTATATGCGAGGTACATTTTTCTTTTTTATAAAAATAAAAATAAAGTTTACAAGATGATTAAATTATGTTTTGATCATACTTGTAAATTAGTATTTTGATTTAAAAAGTCATGTTTGTATTTGTACTTTAAGTCCTAATTTGATACTTAATATAAAACATTAGAAGTTAATATGAAGTCTCCATCATGATATCTATATGAATGTGTGAGTGTGTCCATTTTTTAAGGAGGTTGAGGTGATAAATCTGACGTGCCCCGCTCCGATCCATTCGAACCACCTCATAATTGAGATCCCCTACCTGCCTTGTGACCTCAAACGGTCCTTGCCACTTGGCGAGTAATTTGGAGCTAGAGGTAGGGAGTAACACAAGTACTTTATCTCCCGGCGTGAAATTGCGTAATCTGGCCCCCCGATTGTATAGCCGGCTTTGCTTGTCCTGGGCCTGTAACAAATTCTCCATGGAGAGCTGCCCCAACGTGTGGAGTTTTGTTCTCAGGTCCAGCACATGCTGAATTTCATTTTTACTCTCTGAAGGTCCCTCCTCCCAAGTCTCCCTCAGGACGTCCAAAACCCCGCGGGGCTGGCGGCCGTACAGGAGCTCGAAGGGGGAAAACCCCGTGGAGGCTTGCGGGACCTCGCGCACAGCGAACAAAAGGGGTTCCAGCCATTTGTCCCAATTTTTGGCGTCTTCGTGAACGAACTTTCGAATCATTGTTTTCAACGTACGATTAAATCGTTCCACCAGGCCGTCCGTTTGTGGGTGATAGACGCTGGTACGAATCGATTTAATTCCCAACAACTCATAAAGTTCGCGAATGGTTCGTGACATAAACGCCATGCCCTGATCGGTGAGAATCTCTTTCGGGATTCCCACCCGGGAGATCATACTAAACAGAGCCTCCGCTACACTCTTTGCGGAAATGTTGCGGAGCGCCACTGCCTCCGGGTATCGGGTTGCATAATCCACTAGAACCAATGCAAACCGATGCCCTCGTGCTGACCGTTCCAATGGCCCGATGAGGTCCATACCAATTATTTCGAAGGGGACCTGCATTAGCGGAAGGGGGCGCAAAGGCGCTTTTGGGGAGGCCGGGGGATTCACTAACTGACATTCACGACAAGCCGCACACCACCGGCGTACATTCTCGTGAATGCCCGGCCAAAAAAACCGGGCCATTAAACGGTTCAGTGTTGCTGCTTGACCCAGATGCCCTGCCATAGGATTACAGTGAGCCGCCTGGAAAAGCATTTCCCGACGGCTTTTTGGTACCAACAACTGGGTTGTATCTTGTTTTGACTGAGCGTCCTGCGTCACTCGATACAACCTATCTTTTAATATAGCAAAATAGGGATAGGAAGGGGGCCGTGCGGACTGGAGAGGCCGGCCGTCAATGGAACGGACCTGGTCAAACGCGTTTTTCAGCGACTCGTCCTGGGACTGCTCCAGGGGAAAATCATCACGCTCTGTGAGGATTAGCCTCTCGACCGCGCTCCGTTCCCCTGGTGCCGCCTCAGCGGGTCCTGGCTCAGCCTCTCCCGTTCGCACGGCCACCTCCCCCTCCGGCTTCTCTTTTCCGCTGGAGGCATCCACACACAAAACTCCCAATAAAATTTTAAACGCTGGCCAATTGGTTCCCAAAATCAGCGGCTGCCGGAGGCGGGGGTTAACTGCCACCTCCACCTTATGCTTTTGCCCCCGAAATTGGATGGTTAACAGCACTACTGGGTATGTCACCACATCCCCATGTACACACCTCACCCGAACCATGCAGCTCTTATCCAATGCCTCGGGCTGAATTAGGCTTTGATGGATCGAGGTCTGGTTACATCCTGAATCCACCAAAGCCCAATAAGTACCCCCCCCCTAATACTCACAGGTATTTGGTACCCGCCAGCTTGATCGGGGGCAGCCTGTGGGGCGTCCGGAACCCGGACCAGTGTCCCCACCTCCATCACTGGACACCGATCGATGAAGTGGCCCGGGTCCCCGCAACGCCAACAGGCCGGCCCAGGCTTCCCCGCCACCCTAGTGGCGGGAAGTGGGACAAGGAATTGGCGTGGAGACCCCGGAGGAACGGGAATGAGCGCGGAGCTCGGGCTGGCTGACCCCACCTCCCTGGCGTGGGCTCTCCCGGCCGCCGACTCCGGTGCCGGTCCTCCTCTCCATCGAGGCTGGGCTCGAGGAACCACGCCGGCACGGGACCTGGGAAGGAAGATAGAGGGAGACACAGAAGGGGAGGAGAGAGAGAGAGAGACGGATGGTAGGGTTTCGCCAACCCCATGGCAAGCCACCATCTGGTCCTCGGCGAGTTGGAAGGCCAGATCCAGCGACGCCGGGCGGTGGCACTGGACCCACTGCGCGGTCGCCTTAGGGAGCCGCGCAATAAACTGCTCCAGCACCACCTGGTCGATGACATGGTCGACGCCGCCTTCCCCGGCCAACAGCCATCTGCGGCCATCGCTGGACGAGTCCTTAATAAAGTATAAATCATAAGTTAAAGATTAATATCACTTCAATCAAAGCAATATTGAATCTTTAATAAATGATTCCCCGAAGCTGAAATAATAGTTTCATAAATGTATTACACCGTGATGGCAGAGTTTTTCCCAGCATGTTAGCCTGTAGGCAGGGAAACACCCTGGTCGAATGACCAATCCATAATCTAACACACATCTACACTCTTAAAATAAAAGGTCACTAATCTGAAATAGTTTTCTCTTTTTTTCTCACAATTTTTTTCTCACAATTGTGACTTTCTTCTCAAAATTTTGAATTTACACAATTGAATTGGGAGATACTGCATCATTATTTTTATTTTTGTCAATTCTGACTTCTCTCTTGCAATTGCAAATTTATATCCCACAATTCTGACCTTTTTTCTCACAACTACAAATGTATTTGTCGAAATGCTGACATTTTTCTTGCAATTCTGACTTTACTTTCTTGTAGATCCAACTTTTTTTCACACATTTGCAAGTTTATATTACACAATCATGACTTTTTCTTGCAATTCTGAATTTTTTTTCTTGTAGAGCCGACTTTTTTATCAAACAATTGCAAGTTTATATCACACACAATCCTGACTTTTTCTCACAATTGTGACTTTTTTCTCAAACTTTTTTCTCAAACTTTTTTCAGGGGCAGTCATGGCCTAATGGATAGAGCGTTGGACTTGAAACCCGAGGTAACCCAAGGTTGTGGGTTTAAATCCCGTCTCTGGCAGGAAGTGTCCACTACTGAGGTGAGATACCATATGCATAAGAGCATATGGTATTTGCAGCTTGCATGTTTTGGAAGGCAATATATGAATGCTAAAAATGTATATAAAAGGTTTTAGAGCAACATATGCTCCCCTCTAGATGGCGTCTATTTCACGAAAGGCCTTGTGTATTTGAGCAGGACAGTGCAAAACCACATACTGCAGCTATTACAACAGCATGGCTTCGTAGTTGAAGAGTATGGGTGCTGAATTGCCCTGCCTGCAGTCCAGATCTTTCCACTATTGAGATCATTTGGCGCATCATTAAACGAAAAATACGAAAAGATGACCACAAACTCTTCAACAGCTGGAAACACAAATAAGGCAAGAATGGGACCAAATTTGAACACCAAAAACTCCAGAAACTAATAACCCCAATGCCCAGACATCTTCAAACTCTTTTGAAAAGAAGAGGAGCTGTTACACCATGATAAATATGCCCCCGTCCCAACGATTTTGAGACCTGTTGTAGACATCAAATTAGAAATGAGCTAATTTAGTGCATAAAATTGTAAAATGTCTCAGTTTAAACATTTATGTTATCTATTTTCTATTGTGAATAAAATATTGGCTCATGTGATTTGAAAGTCTTAAATAACGTCCCAGCATTTACACAATTCGGGTTGCCTATTTAGTTTACCATGAAAGGTACTTTATAGTGGAATTTATTTTAGATTTTTTATTTTAGATTATTAAAAGAAAAATGTTTAGATTATTAAAACGTTCTTCATACAATTAAAAAACGAACTATAAGTTCACTGAAAAGTTATTTGAGTTGCCCAAAATGACTCTTCTTTGGAATTCCTATGACACTTTTACTCCTATGGCACTCCTATGCACTTTTATTTTTAAGCTCAGCCAGGATTCGAACCAGTAATCCTCTTGGTGTGTTAGATGATATTGCTACCCACTGAGTCACTGTTACTGTCAGTCACAACAATACAAACTGTCATACGGCAACATCATTATTCAAAACTTTTGCCCCAAAGCTTCTGGTGGCACCAGTTTCGTGTTAATGTCAACAAGTTAACATTAATTGTTTCCTAAAAGGTTGTGCTTTACCAGTAAGAATGTCAAACGATTTATTGTAATCTCTGAAAACCGGGGGTCCGAAAACCAGTCAGTATCTGATCCCTCACACAGTGCAACACATCTCAATGGGTGACATGTCCAGTGAGTATGCTGGCCATACAAGAGCTGGGATGTTTTCAGCTTCCAGGAAATGTGTACAGATCCCTGCAACATGGGGCCGTGCATTTTCATGCTGCAACATGAGGCAGTGGTGGTCAGTAACGAAGTAAAACTACTTCGTTACTGTACTTAAGTACATTTTTCAAGTATCTGTACTTTACTGGAGTAGTTTTATTTTGAGTAACTTTTACTTTTACTTCACTACATTCCAAAGCATAAGATCGTACTTTTTACTTCACTACATTTCATAAAACATATCGTTACTCCTTATAATACATCACGTGCTCCGAGACGAAGAAGTGGTGTCTGATTCATGAACAAACTGATTATTTTCAACGAACCTGTTAAATCGGTTCGCAAAGCGCAACAAACGATTGCAGCTGTTCTCGAGTCGACGACTCACTGATTCAAATGAACCGTTTAGAGCAAGTCTTCAGTTAACTGAACTCATAAGAACCGGGTGATCTTGTGAGCGTGCACGCGTCTGCTGCTGCGAAAGTAAGTTACTAATGTCGAATTTTAGGATTAATTATTGTAACTGAAAATAATATTTAGGTCAAAACTGTCAGTTGTTTGTAAACTAAATCTGCTGTAAAGGGTGATCTATTTAAGCCCACTGAAATGCTTGAATGCAGACAGATCAACATCAGTGTCTCTAACGTTATGTTTTAGGTCAAAAAACAAAACATTAAAATAACACCGATTAAATAAAATAACTCATGCACGTTCATATTCCCCGCTGCTGTAACGTTAGCAGTTTTATTAAAATGCTATGCATTTAGACCTATGTGACGTCTGTTTTTATATTGTTTATCAACAGTATACATTTTTATATTGTTTAGATCAACTAGCCGAGTAGACAGATATGAATGTTTATTCATAACCATACTGAAAATAAGTCAATATTGTTAGCTGATGCTAACTGTCTAGCTAACAAGCTTGCTGGTGCTAAGTTGAGGAATTTTTTTGATATAAAGTCCAAATATCTTTATTCAGCCACCTAGATAGATTCCATCTGAGGGAAAAAGAAAGGATGTGATGTTCAGAACATAGTAACCACAGTAATTATCAGAGTGGGAAGTGATGCCCTCTGGGGGCATTTGGCCAGGGGTGTTTTTACACCACAGACAAGGTTTGAGAAGAAAAAAAAATCATTATGAAAATATAATTAGATTTTCCTTAAAATGTTCTTCCTAATTTCAGGCCTAATTCTAATGTCATATATAACTGACGTTCTGCAAAACAACAAGTTCTAAAACACGTTTTTCTTACTGGTGAAGATTAGATGGTGAAATCTGTTTTCTCTCAGGTACATGGCAGTGTAAGCTTCACAGTGAACTACTACATCACTCTCATCAACGTAGTCCATATCAACAAAATATATATCTTGTCTCTATATAGTGGTTATTTTGGGAAAAAAACTAGTATTTTGGGCAGTATGATTATAAAAATATGTGCTAATATAAAATTAAATAAAGTAGTCTATATACAATTGCAAAATAAATCTGTCTATCAGTACTTTTTTACTTAAGTACATAAAAAATTGAGTACTTTTGTACTTTCACTCGAGTAAAATTGAAAAAGCAGTACTTTTACTGGAGTAATATTTTATTATACGTATCTGTACTTTTACTCAAGTACTTGATCTGTGTACTTTGTCCACCACTGACATGAGGTGATGGTCGTGGATGACTAGCACAAAAATGGGCCTCAGAATCTCGTCACGGTATCTCTGTGCATTCAAAATGCTATTGATAAAATGCACCTGTGTTCGTTGTCCATAACATACGCCTGCCCATACCATAACCCCACCGCCACCATGGGCCACTTGATCCACAACGTTGACATCAGCAAACCGCTCACCCACACGACGCCATACATGCTGTCTGCCATTTGCCCTGTACAGTGAATACTGGGATTCATCCGTGAAGAGAACACCTCTCCAAAGTGCCAGACACCATCGAATGTGACTTTCAAGACGGTTTCTTAACTCACTTGTTTAAAACGTGGTAATGACAAGTTGCAAGTTCTACTTTAAAGTACATTTTAAATCATTATGTTTTAATAATCTGTTGCTATGCTTTAAATAAGTATTTTTTGTGTTAACCAACAGACTGAAGCACATTTAAAGTACTTGATAAAAAACTGTATTTGTAATGGTACATTAAAATTCAAAACACTTTAAAAACACTAAATTGCAACATCATCAAAACAAATTAAATCACTTTTAATTGTCACATCACCACAGCACATGTGCCTTGGTGAGTGAAATTCTTGAGAGCGTGCTCCAGACAGTGCAGAAACAATTTACATATAGACAGTACATACTTACAGACTTATACAGAAGACAATGTGCAGAATACACATACATATTCATACATACAGAGTACACACCGTGTACTTTTTAAGACATACTTACAGTTATCAATACACATTATACACAGTATGTACACATTCTACATTATGTACACATATATACACACGATATGCGAAGGTGCAGCAGATTTTACATAGGCCGGATACGCAATGTCACGGATATGCATTGCATGAAATACAGTGGTAGCCCATCATGTTTAATTACAAATATTTAGATACATGACACACAACACTCAAAAAAAATGAAATTCTTATGTGGGATCAAATCCTTTTTTTATTAACTTTAGTAATTTTCTTACTCTTAAAATAAGCTGTTGTGTTAATGCAAAATGTACAAAATAAACAAATAAGAAAAAAACTAACAAAACAAACTGATGTCAGTATTGGCACTAGAATTGCAATCACTCACTGAATGTTCACAGTCGAAACATAGGCAACACATGTCTGCTTAATGATGCCACATAAAATAACACTGAATCCTTAAATTTACTGTTCTAATGCAGTCCCTTGCAAAACATGCTGGGGACTACAGATTTACTGACCAGTTGGTTATTTCAACAAAAATTATGCATGTTCTGTAGATTTTACACAAATTAATTAACCCTCTGGTGTAGTTCGTACATTTTAGACTGTAAAAAAAAAAAAGATTTAACAAAAATCGCTAATGCTTCGGAATTCATCGGAATGCTACTGTCAGCAGATAGACACAGAAAACAGGGGTAAGTACAATAAAAACAACAGGTATATTGAGTAGCAGCAGAGGGTACTGAGATGAGCAGAATGTCCAGGTAAGCAGGCAGGGAATGGGAAAGACTCTAGGGGCTTATCTGAGGGAAAATTTCCTTTTCCTTTTCCAGGGGATCCAAAAGGAACATTGGAGCGTGGAGACGGTGGAGCACAGGAGAACGGGAATAGGAACACTGGAGCAGCTGGTAAGTAGACAAAAGGTAGGTGGGTCAGGTAAGTCAACATGGAATGTTTGAGACCAGACAGTGAGTGAACGGAAGGGGTGCAGGGATATATTGCTGTTAATGAGTGCTGACAGATGGTGGTGATAAAAAAAATCTAAAATATTATGGAACAAGACATTAATTACATTAAATTACATTAATTTGACCAACAAAAAAAAAAGTTCCATAGCAAGTGCCCAGTCACTTTTGACCATGAACAACACAAGCGTGACTCCCAAATGAGCATTAGCAGAGGGTTAAGTAAACTTAAATTTCAAATATGCTAAGTAGAGTGAACACAATAAAATTAAAGTGTTGTTGAATTTCAAAAAGCACTGTAAAGTTAAGCAAACGGCATTTAATTTAAACGAAAATTATAATACATTTTAATTTAAATGTAATTAGCATGCAAAGAAGTGCCGGAAACATTTATTATCATTTATTAATTTCACTCTTAAGTATATCTTTAAGTATATATTTATCTTTATCTTAAGTATATTATTATTATTAAGTGAACACCCTTACTATAACCACCCTTTATAAAACATTTCTAAACTTTCACTAAACCCTAGCTATAGTCTTTCCAAACCCATACCGAAGTTTATTTTATACGTTTATACAATTATGTCATTTACTCACACTGAAGTTGTTCCAAACCTGTAATTGATATTTTGAAGAATGCTGGTAAACAAACAGCTGATGGTCACTGATGTCCATAATATGGAGAAAAAATTGTTTCTTCAAAATATATTATTTTATATTAACAACATCATTTATGGGTGAACTGTCTCTTTAAAGGGTCCCAAATGCAACCATGAGTTCCCCTGTAAATGTGACACAGAGCATCTTTAGAATATTTAAGGAATTAGATTTGATTAAAGTAACTATCTTATTTTTGCGGTTCACATTCATGAGGTGTTTACATCTTCTGCCCTCATTCCTGACAGAGTTGTGATCTAATTATTTTTCACTGTTGTCTGCTCCCGACCCACCGTTAGGTAATAGGTAAACATACCACATTACACCCGAGACCTGCTGTTTTCCTCTGCTCAAAAAATAGTCTCTCCTCCAACAACTTATCATTTTTCCATGATGTGACAGACATGAAGGGACACAGATACCTATCTTGAAGGCTATGAAAGTTGACCGGCGCAGAGGGGTCACAGTTACTTATCAGGGTGCACTGCTCTGGCATGAACCAGGAACAAGAGGTCAAATGACTCACAGTGATGCAAAAAGCATAGCTTAATTTATCCTAAAACCAAGAGAAGGGGTTTTCCACAGTGCACTGTTTTCCACAGGAATACTGATGTTTTAGAGCAGCCCCAGTGTTATGTGGGATTTGACATGGGTTCGTTATTATGTCATAAGACATGTTTTGTAAGAGTTTAGCCAAACCAACAGGTGAAAGTTTCAGAGCAAATGTGGACAGTTAGTTCATTGTTATACACTATCAAAAATAGTTACAAAACTAGCCAAAGCATGAAGCATTCCATGTCGGCAAGCAACAAACAGACTGGAACAACACCAATTTCCCCTCCTGGTTCAAAGTGTATTGAGTCACTTCAACTCCAAGCGATCTCGGGACAAGAGAAAACACAGATGCACCAACTTTCAAAAATGGAGAAAACCTGATGACTGCTAAATAAATAACTTCAGTGCATATGTGCGACCTGAGCGTACAAAGCGTACTGAGCATACTGTTCTTATGACGCAATTCGTGTCATGCGCACTGTACGCTGTCCCTCACCTACGCGTAAAAAGTGAAGTATACTTTGGCCTTAATATTATCAGAAAAAGAATGATGGTGCCCTCAGAGAGGTATACGACTGCTTCAGCTTTGGATTGGTATTATTACAATTAAAATTACTAAATGGAAGTAAAAAAAAAAATATAAAAACTGCTTTGGAATTGTTGATTTTTTATTTTCCCCACTGGTTCATGAAATATTTGTGATTGTGTTAAAAAATGCTGGCTGTGTAAAATAAAAAAAATAAAGTTCTACTCCGGTTTTACTCTGCTAATAGATATTTTGTTTGAATGTGTTATTTCATGTGCAGTAATTTCTTAACTACATTATAATTATGAAATAATTGCTTAGCCTTAACATTGGACACAAGTGGACATACAGCAGTATAATATAAATTGAATATAAATAATTACCATGACTGTTGCAACGAAGGCTTATTGGACAAATGTGCCTTTGGTGACATTTCTGTAAAATGCATAACTTTTTGTCTTCATTTGTATTGGGGTTGAATACTTAGGCTTTTGTTTAGATTCAGGAAATGTAATAAAATAAATTATTTTGTCCATCCTCTCGTGATACCTACAATCAGTGTTACAAGCACTAGCACCCTCAAATGAAATCAAAAGCATCCTCAATTAAAGCTGTAATGATGGCATTTTATTGCAGATTTGGCAAACTATCCAGCGCATTAAAGTTTGCGCTCTGGAGATCGGTTTCTATTTCAACATGTTTTTGCAGTGTTGAGCATTGTATCCAATCTCTGACATATCTGTTGATTTCTTGAGCCTAACAGTAAATCTGAGGCATTTAAGATAGAATCCATTTACTGCTTAAATTGCTTAAATTAGTTTTTGTTCAGGCGTAGGCTACCAATAACCTAATTACGTGTAGACGCGATGTAAATAAGAGATTCACTGTGCAGCGTAGAGAACTTCATTAATTATAACGTAAGTTTGTGAGATCACGATGAACTAAGACGAATGACAGCCTTTTAGCGATTAGAAAGGGAGCCATGCTGGCAAAATGCCTCTCCTGTTTTACTCTAGCCTAATGAGCAATTTTTCCTAAATTATTTATTTTTATTTTCACATTCTCCATTAAAATACCTTCAAAATGATATATGATTTGTTGGAATCGGACAAAAAATGACTGAGCAAATGATGAGTTTGAAGGCGATGGAGTCAGCAGAGTAGATTCTGAGAAATATCGAGTTTAGGTTTTCTGAAGATTCCAAAGCATCTTTAAAATAATTACTATATAATTGTTAATGTAGCAATTTTTTTTTTTATCGTTGTTATTAAACACAAGAACAAAATTCAAATAAACAGTAGTTTAATCAAGAGCAACGAGTGATTCCTTTTCTTTTAATGTTTGATTAACATTGAAACAGCCCGTTTCTGCCACCGAATAATATAAAAAAAGGTTATTGCAACTTTTTATCTCACAATTCTTGAAAAAGAATTGCGAGATAAAAACTATATGTTCTGTATGATATGTTCTCAGAATTATATCTCACAATTCTAATGAAAAAAGTCATAATTGCGAGATATAAACTAGTAATTATGAGAAAAAAGTCAGAATTGTGAGTTTATATCTCGCAGTTCTGACTTTATTCCTCAGAATTACGTCTGTATATGTCTCGCAATTGCGAGTTTATATCACGCAATTATGAGAAAAAAAGTCAGAACTGTGAGATAAAAAGTCGCAATAACCTTTTTTATTTTTAATCAGTGGAGTAAACGGGCTTGCATACTATTAAGACCGTATAAATTAAGTTAATTTTAGATGTTTAATTACTATTTGGAGCATTGGGATCGCTAGAAGAGGGTTTTATATATATATATATATATATAGCAGGGCCTGGGTGTTTGATCAATTTAGCCTTCTCAAATTATCACGACTTGCCTCAAATAAAATCTATAGATATATAGATCACAGACATGATAAATATATCTATAGAAAGCTTTAAATTAGTACTTAAGGAAATAAATCAAATCGAAAACAAAAACTTTTTCATTATAATCATAATCAGTGATGCACTTATATAGGCGTCTAATGAGCAGATAGCGAATCAGGATCATCATCTTCATCTTTGTGACACTGACACAGAAAACACTAGTGCATATTAGTAAATAATTAAAATATCTCCTTATTATTTCCCCCGGACACATTTATGGTAATTACTTTTGCTGGGGCGTTGCGGCAAGCTCTATTGCGTGCGTTTAAACGCAGAACCCTTCAGCTGCGCTGACTCTAAACACCGTCGAGCCGCTCTCAGTCGAGGCAGCAAGGACTCAAGTTGTTTCCACAAGAGCGGCAATTGTTTTCATCACTAATTGATGGATGTCTAAAATATAAAAATAAGGAGAAGAGTAAAAAAGGCCCGAGGCCCGGCCAGCGTCTGAACTGTGACGTGAAAATTAGCCCGAAGCCCGCCCCTAGAGGTGTAAAAAAATCAGGGCCCGTCAGGCCCGGGCTCAAATGCAGGGCTCTACAACCTATCACAGAGCTCTGGGGAGTGGAGAACTCAATTCTCAGAATGAGAGGGAACTCAGATGCTCAGAAGGGAGCGGCATGCTCATAGGTGACCCTCTACGGTGAGGGGAGCAATGCTAGCTCTACCACTGCCTGAAAATCCCCGGTAAGCCCTCCTGGGAGGCTGCCACAATAGTGGGCTATTTACTTATGGCGCTTTTCCACTGCATGGTACGGCACGGTACGGTTCGGTACGGTTCACTTTTGGGGGGTTTTCCACTGGGTACTGTACCTGGTACCTGGTACTTTTTTAGTACCACCTCGGCCGAGGTTCCAAGTAGGGCTGTAGTCAAGTCCACCTTTGTCGAGTCCAAGACAAGTCCAAGTCCAAAGAGGTTCGAGTCCGAGTCAAGTCCAAGTCCAAAGAGGTTCGAGTCCGAGTCAAGTCCGAGTCCAAAGAGGTTCGAGTCCAAGTCCAAGTCCAAGTCCAAATGAGACGGTCAAAACAGAGAAAGAAAAAAATCTTCTTCAAAACCACATACTTAATTATTGATAATTTATGTGATACGAGAGACGGCATATCTTCTATTCTAATATAATAATTTTGCATTATTGTTTGTAATGATTTAAAGCATGTGCAGCAACACTGTAGGATCAAATTAGGCTATTTTATTTCTCCTCCTGAGACCCAGTTATGGAGTTGTGTCTCTGTAGTGGACATTCTATTTTAGTGAATTTCTCTGAGACCTCACATGTCACAGTTATAAGCCTGGATGTCCTGTACAGAGCACATTCAGGGCTTCATAGAGATACTAAATGTTTTTTTAAACCCTCTCCTATGCCTTTAAAGATGGCAATATTTAATTTAGTGAAAAATTGTACATCCTTATGGAAATATGATTATATTCTGTAATGTCTTTTAAATCTGAATCATTTTCAGATTGTTTGTCATAAAGCAACATCTCAAGAAAATGTTATGGGTTTTCAAATTCAAATATAACTTCCTGTTATGAAACAGGACATCATTTCATACATGTTCAATGTAGAGGACACCAGGACTAAAAGCATGTTTATTATGCATTTTGGGAGACAACAATTGAATAGGGAAATAAATTATATATCAGTTTGCTTATGAAATATCATATATTATTATGAAAATCTGGCCATGTATTACTCCCATTATGATTTTTTTTTCAACATTCTGTCCCAACAGCAACACATTAATAAGCAAATTAGATATAGTGTATAGGTACACTGTGTTTAATGGGAAACCAGTTTATGGAATTTTTTACACACATATTGCATAAAACAAAATGGTATATCAAATCATTTTGTTATACATTTTAAAACATATTTGAGAATCATCCTTAAACAAAGTTTAGTATAAAAAAATCCTGAAACCTAAAAATGTATTTGGTGATTTAAAAAAACTCCCATTGATTTTGCCGTTTTCTATTCATGCCATTTAATTTTAGTCCTTGTATCCTCTACAGAGGACATATAATCAAATATGAATAAAATAGTTTTTCAAAAAAAAAATGTTTTTTCTTATGGTCTAAACAATGTAATGACATGAATTTTTTTTTTTTTCAGGAGGATATTTTAGGTTTAGCAATTTCACTTATATTTGACCAATTCTCGATTTTGTAAGATTTTATCTAGTCAACTTGAAAATGTAACTACAACATGATTCAAGAAACTTTCTCTTTATTAACCCTCTAGTTAAAGAAAAGTATATTCTAAGTGCACCACACATGACGTTGTCTTCATGATGTAAATGTTAAACAAATCACTAAATATCTTTGCAGAAAAGATGAACTACAACTACATCTTGTACAAACTTATATTATGCATATTAGGCTACATGTTCTGAAATAATACAAGACAAATGCTCAAAAAAACTCAAGTAATTCCAATTCAAAATGACTGAAGGTATAACACCTAGAGTGCTATTATTAACTATAAAGGCTCTGTAAAACAATGAACAGCAGTTCTCAGCCTGTCACCCTGATGCAATCCTGAAATATCAGATATACAGTATAGTTCTTCACAGGTTTTGTATTCAATTACGCTGCTTTTCCATAGTTTTTTCTATGTAAACATGGACGCGTTTGACTGTTGCGCTCGCGTCTCTTGCAGCGTCTCATGCATGAAACGGCTTTCTAAAAACGCGGCACTCTAGTTATTAAAAGAGGTTTAACTCACATCTTCTTGTATTTTTCCTATTCCACTGCCCGCGTCAACACAAAAACACACTCTGTGTGAATGGCACCTAGAGAGCATCACACGTGAGCGATTAATCATGTGCACCGACATGCGGGTGGATCGTTCTTTTCTCTTTACTGTTATTATCAAAGTGTCTAATTCTAGCGTTTGGTAATATTTCTATTCAAAATCACGATTCCTCGATTTATAAAAAATCTAATTGTGGCAAAACATTAAATTCGAATTAATCGATACAATCTGATAAATCGCCCAGCCATTGCCACAGTGTTTGCTTATTTTTTACTTTATTTACGTTTTTGTGTAATTTATTTTATTTTACATCCAGTTGTATTCCGTGCCTCCAGGCTTTATTCGTTTTGCTCATATTCGTTCTTTTTCTTATTCATTTGGTGCCACGGCGTTTGATGATTGTCAGTTTTTGTTTTTACATTTAAAAATTTTGCAAGTTTGTCATTTTATATTAGGCTTATAGCATGGTAATGGTGTATTTTTATTCGTTTTGTTAATTAAAGTCCCATGTTTATTGCAGAAAATGTGTCGTTGTAAGACCTGAAATGAAAGTGAAAGCAAAATGCGCACGGGCATTAATAAGGTATTTAAAAGCGAAGGAAAGTGAGAGGGAAAACTCCAAAGAACTTTGTACAACCAAACTGTATAATGCATCTTGCCGACAGCGTGTCTGTGGCCAAAATAAAGATAATTTATGCCTCCACGCAGCACGCACACTCATATGACGCAGCTGTGCATTTAACAGGCGACCAATGACAATGCCCGTTCTAGATGGAGTTAAACCAATGGCAATTACATTACCCATTTGCGGAACAAGCGAGTTTTTGTTTTGAAAGTGACAAAAAAGCATATATTGCTGGACTCGGTCGAGACCAACTTGAACATTTGGCGAGTCCGATGACCAAGTCCGAGACAAGTCCGAGTCCAAATACCAACGAGTTCAAGACAAGTCCGAGACGATAGAAAAACGTCTCGAGTCCGGACTCGAGTCAACAGCCCTAGTTCCAAGCGATCCGTACCATTACCAAAACGTGACGTATAAACTCTGCTGATCACTGATTGGCCGGAGAGAATCGTCATTACTGCGTCACTGAACTTGCGACATGAGACCGACCCGCTAGATTTAAATCAGCACAGCCAGCGAAGGAGCGGACGCAGCCTTTGTTTGAACAAACGCACCTTTTTGTATCAACCACAAAATAGCAGTGTCGTTGTCTGTTGAGGAAATACAGACGTTCCTCTCGTTAATAGCCGAGGAGCGGATCCAGCAAGAGCTTGATGGTGCGACGCCGAAGGAAAAAGCCTTATGTATATAACTTACTTTTGAACTTTCTATATTTTCAGTGTATGTCTTCTGTTTATAGTTTTACCTTTGTATGTGTGTTTTGCTTCAATTAAAAACAATCTGATCGAATAAGTGTACCTCCAGACTATATTAAATATGTATTATTGTATGAGCACGTAATTAACCTCTTGAAAAAGACAAATGATTAATGCCACGATTATAAAAACCATCACATATATAAAAAACAAGGGATACATTGTACATTTTGAAATATTCAAAAGTTTATTGATAATTCACTTTACAGAACACGCTACATTGTGGCACGTTTACGATGATGTCACGGCAGTAGAGGCGGCGCAATTATAATGACGCGTGAATAATCCCGCCCACTCTATAGCGGTACTAAACTGCAGTGGAAACGCAAACCGACCCGAACTGAGGCGTACCGTACCAAGCCGTGCCGAACCGTACCATGCAGTGGAAAAGCGCCATTACACCCTAGCAGGGGAGAAGCACACTCTAGGCAAGGGTTCAGGTAGATTGCTTCTTAAACCCCCCGGGCTGGGGAGTAGTCCCTGAGCTAGCACATAGATATCCTCAGATAGTCATGCACCTAGGAAGGCTGATAGTACAAAGACCCGCAGGCCCTGGTATTGCAGTGCTGGGAACCTGATGACCAAGGATGCTCCCACAGAAACCTACGACTTGGCCACATGATCCAGGGGTATGAGGCCGGAAACAGGGCTCTCATCCTAGCCTGAATCTAGTAGATCAAGTTGCTATTGACTTGCTAGTCAATAGAAAGAGGTGGCTTATCCTAACAAGGTTTGAAAAACACACAAAATGACAGGTCCCAGAAATACTGAAAAAGAATGGCTAGCAGTTAGAAACCCAACGTACCAGCAAACCAATTAGAAATGGATCATACTCACCCATCCATGGTTCCTTAGCATGAGATCAGTCCTTGAGGCGAAGTCCGAAGCGTTGGGTCTGGACCGTCAGTAAGGCAGTTTCTATGAAACATAGAACTTAACCAAAACATCAAAAGTCCAGCATAGAGACTGCAATGTCAAGCACAGGAGGTTCCCACCTAACCTCGGTCAGGTTAATGGTGTTAATGGTGGTTGCAGGGGAATTAGAAAGGGGAAGATGAGGGCAGATGACAGGCACCCCAAGGGAAGGGAGTAGATGTTCAAGTCTTACTCTGGTCCGGACGAGAGTGTTGAAAACGCCTCGTCTGGATCACCTCCCTCAGGTCTTGCCTACCTCTCTTTGACCCACACCTCCCTCGAGCCCTACCCGCAGGCGGGGGAGGGGCTTGAGTCGTGACACTAGCCTTCTGTGCCCATCTCTGATCCCCAGACCGAGATGGGCTAGGACCCCTGTGTTGTTCGGGCTCAGACCTGGACCTTCTTGGAATTAAGTTTTTGAAGGCCGCTGAGCGCGCCTTGGCCTCCCTAAACTTCTCGACCACCGTCTCGATGAAGATACCGAAAAGCTCGGAAGGCTAGACAGGATCATCGAGAAGAAAGCCTTTCTCTTTTTTCCCAATATCTGCCAGGTTTACCCACATATGTCTCTCCGTTACCGCCATGGACCTGCCCATAGCAATTGCGGCCTGCTTAGTGGCACGGAAAGCCATATCCGTGGTGCAGCGCATCTTAGCTAATTCATCAGATGACAAGCCCTGACCCTTATCCAGGTCTTTCATTATTATCATTATTATCTGTAAAAAAAATAACAAAAACATTCATATTCTCATCATCCATATTGCCGCTATGTGTGCATACCCAGTACAACCCGTTGCACATCCCTCTCATCCCTCCTGTTTATACTAATATTTATTAAGTCCCTATAATGTTTTTGCACATCCAATTTGTTTTGCACATCTTACTGTTTTGCACTTTCTTTATTCTATTGCACATTTTACTTCTTATTTCTTTTTTTACCTATATATATATATACTCTTGTGTGGTGTTACTTTTATATAATTTAATTTTGATTTTATTTTATTTTTTATTCTTTGCACTGTCCACTGAGCGGACCTGATTTGACCTACATTTCACTTTTGATTATACCCTGTATAATTTATCATGTGACAAATAAAGAAACCTTGACCTTGACCTTGACCTTTCAGCAGATCAGCCTGGTATGCCTGAAGCACTGCCATAGTGTGCAACGAAGCAACAGCCTGACCTGATGCTGCATATACCCTGCAATTTAAGCAAGATGTTTCCTGAAGGGGCTTAGATGGCAAGGAGGTAGCCTTGAGAGAGGATGTCACATCCACAGAGTGATAGCTGGCTCTTCTACAAGGGGCATTCCTTCATAGCCATTTTCACGCATCCCCTCAATGTTAGCATAACTAGTATGCTGAAACCTATGAATATGAGAGGAAAACGGCTTTTTCCACTCCTTCTCAACCTCCGCACGGAGATCAGGAAGAAAAGGAAGGCTCACTCGAGCTGGGGCTTATGGCCAGAAAGATAACGCTCATCGAGACGATCCCGTGGTGCCACCATCTTCGCCCGCTTCCATGGCAAGTCAAGCCTGGCCGTGGCATGTTCTATAATCTCTAATAAATAGTCATACGCAGGGCAGGGGGAATAAGAGGGCTCAGTCTCCACTTCTTCGCCCTCAGACATCTCCTGCTCTTCCTAGGGAGAACACAGTGAAGCACCAGTCACTGGATCAGATGATGTCAAAGAGATCGCATCATCATAATCCAGCAGTTCACCCTCGTTCGCGGCCGATGAGTGCGAGAAGGAAAGCCCCCTTTCTAACTCATCCTCCAGATCCCTTTGTGAGGCCCACGAGCTCAGTCTCCTCCGTGCCTCGGCAACAGAGGGTCCTAAACTGCGGGAAACAGATGGCTGCCCCTCCTTACACGAAAAGAGGGACAGACGAGAGTGGAACTTTCTCATGGAAAAATACTCAAAGTGCACAAAGATTGCCTCCTCGAGGACATCGCGTACGTGCTCCTTGCCCAAACAAAAGATGCAAAGTCGTGTGTGTCATCAGGTGTCAAATAACGAGGACACGGATCCACACATCTCTTAAACGCCTTGCTAGTGCTCGAAAATCATTCTTACCCGTTGAATGCACGCTTAAAAAAAAACGTCACTGAAGACGAAAAAGAGGATGACGTATTTTCCCAGCGCCCCTTTATACTGTGGTCGCGCCGGTAGTGACGTCAAAGGCTGTCGCCGGCCAACATGTGGTGTTTTGGTATGTATGCTTCAGACACGGGTCACGCTGACGGCGTTCCCCATAGCGACCCCTAGAGGACGCAGTTCGAAGTTCCCTAGAAAGGGAAGCCCTTTTAGTGGTGAGGGATATTTAATTGTATTTGCTGGGCTTTTGCTGATTTGTAAGATTATTAGGCTACTTGATAATATTGTTTAATTTATGTACATAATATAATAAATATCCTCCTATGGGATTATTACATGCGCATTGTGTTTGTTTATTTTTATTTCACTAGTATATCGTGCACGTCTTTATACGGTGTTTAATTGCATTTTTCCTTGTGATTGGAGTGTAACGGAGAGGGGGGAGGGTGATAACATGAACTACATGCCATTCTCAACTTTTGCTACATGCCAAGTTACATCTCTGCACAAACTTCAAGTCCCCCATGAGGCCTCGCACAGGCCTCACATTAGCATGGTTATCTGAGAATTCAATCAGAACCTGCATCCACCGGCCTTGTTATATACCTGACAACATCCCTCGAGACACGTCCTCCTGTGATCTCATGTGATTAGCCCACAATCCCACGTCACGGTTTTAAAATGCCATGAAGAGTTATTTGCTAATGGTCTATTATTAGCCTCTGACACTGAGGATGGGGGAGTGTGGAATGGTTAAACTCATTGTTTGTGTCCTAGATTAAATGTTGCTTATCAAGGACATTGAGAGGAACAAATCTAGCAACATTAGCTCCGTGTTGACAACAACTGGCATTTGAGCAAGGAGACAAATTACTTTATCTGTACTTGCACTATGTTTGACTTGGAATGATATTTAAAAAGTGATTTATATTAAGATGATTGACAGTTATCTGGAATGTTCAAATATTTAGGGTTGGTAAGATTTTATGTATTTGAATTTAAAATATCTGTTTTCTATTTGAATACATTTTAAAATGTAATTTATTCCCGTGATCAAAGATGCATTTTCTGCATCATTATTTCAGTCTTCAGTGTCAAATGATCCTTCAAATATAATTATAAAATGCAAATTTGGTAAGCATTATTATTATTGATATCCTTATTATTATTATTATTATTATTATTATGATTGTTGTTGTTGTTGTTGTTATTGGCAATGTTGAAAACAGTTTAGATTCGTTGATGGACAGAAATGGAACCCTACAATAATTCATGATAATTTCAGCAGTTTATCAGCTATAAAATATGTAAGAATATTTATTGGTAGTACATACTGCTATGTTAAGTTTAAGAAGTAAAAAAAATCATACGCACAATTATAACAACACCAGGATGAACATAAAAAATAATAAAAACTATTTATTATTTAAATATTGATTTACCCCATTTACCAAAGAAGTCTGAGGGGTGTTTCGGAAAGCTATTTTTTTTCTCACAAAAAAGTGAGAAGTGCCACCAGCACTAACTCTGCAATCAGTGTGAGGCCTTTATTTCAAAACAAATTTCTGCCAGGAAATAGCAGAATTCCCAGCATGAATGAAATACAGAAACACAGTTATCCACATTTCTGTTTACACTTGCCTATTCAAACAGAAGTTATAATAATAATAAAAACACACAGACACAATATGATATTATGAGAGTATTTTTAGCCAAATTTTGCTCAACACACTGAATGGAAACAGTGAAAGCTGACTGGAATCTAATGAAGAGAATGTAGGCTACAGTTGTGCTGAACTTGTGCTGAATCCTGTTGTTTATGTGGTCGTACTAAAAATATGACAAATCATTCTTAGAACTACAAGAGCTTAAATTGCTTGTGATACTACAAAGATTTACAATGCAAGATGATAACGGTTTGTTATGAAAAACAAAGAATCTAGTTTCCATTGTGCTCCATATATCTTTCATCTGTCTCTGTATGCAACACAAAGACAGGTACTTCAGTGGGAATTAATGTGTGACTCAACCCAGATCATGCATTCAACTGTACATTATCAGACACAAAGCATGTTTATTTTTCCCTCTGTGATGCTGTCATTGCTGTGAGTCTATCATATCTGAGGCCCACACTTCAGGAGTCTGTCGGAGTGCTGTTTTCCATCCAAATTTAACCTGTATTCTGTTTATTTTTGGCTGAGGTATCACAGTTTATCACAGAGAGGATGTAACAGTTGTCAAATGGTCATTGTTCTGTTGTGAATAAACATAGACTGCAGGTTATCACCTTGCATGTGATTTATTCATTAGTGTTATTGTTTTTTGTTTTTTCAGGAGCCTTCGGGAAAATACCCTGTGATGAAACAGTGAAGTCGTGAAACTTTATTGTATATTTCATTCCTCAGTGCATGCTGGAAAGTTATGTCAATTTTATATATATATATCCTTATTAAAAAGAAGGACACTTTAGCATACAGTAATTTTAAACCTATAATGGGAATAATGTATTTCTAATGGGAATAATATACTTATAATGGTAGTAATGGGAATGATAATGTACTTATAATGTACATTATAATGAATAAATAATGTAATTATAATGGGAATAATATACTTAAAAATATATAAACTTCAGTGTTTACTGCATGTAATGTTTTCGGACACTTGCATGTTACTCAGTTCCAATACAAATTCATATGAAAAGCAGTTAGTTGAATTTTAGAGTGTTTTTGACCCACTTAAGAACATCTTTATATGACATTTCACAATTACTGCTTTTGTCTTTAAAATATGGTTCAAGTTTACTGCTCAATATACGGATATACATATATGATTAACTAAAATATACTTGAAAGTCAAGTCAATTCACCTTTATAAAGCGCTTTTAACAATACAAATTGTGTCAAAGCAACTGCACAATATTAAAATAGGGATTTATTTTAGTTAAACGCATTTCATTATTGAATTCATGATGTCATCATCCAGCTCAGGTCAGTTTAAATAGTATCTGTGCAATCAAGTCGGTGATATCGCTGGAAATGAAGTGTCCCCAACTAAGCAAGCCAGAGGCAACAACAGCAAGGAACCAAAACTCCATCGGTGACAGAAAAGAGAAAAAAACCTTGGGAGAAACCAGGCTCAGTCGGGGGGGCCAGTTCCCCTCTGGCCAGAAGAACCAGTAGTTTGTTCCAACTGCAGCAAAGTCAGATTGTAACTGGTTCCAGTGGTCTTTTCCCGATGGCTGTCTAGGTGACGAGGTCCTCACTAGGGATCTGTCTCTGGGGCTCATCTAGGTGCCCTGGTCTCCGCTGACATTCAGAGCAGTAGAGGTGGTCTCTAGGTGATGATCCACCATCTGATCTGGATACGGACTGGATCTGTTGACTGCAGTGATCATCTGGGCTGGATAAGGACCGTATCTGGTGGCTACAGTGACCTCGGAATAAGAAAAAAAAAAGACTAATATTAACGTAGATGCCAATCTTCTTACGATGTAACAAGTGCATCGTGTTTTATGGGAAGTGTTGCCGGTTCCAGTTTACCTAATGAATGCAGCCTAACAATCCTTTAACGGATTTGAATATTAGAAGCGCATTAGTGTGTTAAGTGTACGCCAGGTTAAAGAGATGGGTCTTTAATCTAGATTTAAACTGACAAAGTGTGTCTGCCTCCCAAACAGAGTTAGGTAGATTGCTCCAGAGTTTGGGCGCTAAATAGAAAAAGGATCTGCCGCCGGCAGTTGATTTTTATATTCTAGGTCAAATGGCCAGAGTTTTGAGATCGTAGCGGACTTGGAGGACTATAATGCGATAAGAGTTCGCTCAAGTACTGAGGAGCTAAGCCATTCAGGGCCTTATAAGTAATTAACAAGATTTTAAAATCTATACCGTGTTTAATAAGGAGCCAGTGCAGTGTTGACATAACCAGACTAATGTGGTCATACTTCCTGGTTCTAGTAAGAACTCTAGCTGCTGCATTTTAGACCATATGTAGTTTGTTTATTAAGCGTGCAGAACAACCACCCAATAAAGCATTACAATAATCTAACCTTGAGGTAATAAACGCATGAATGAACATTTCTGCATTTGACATTGAGAGCCTAGGTCTCGGTTCAGATATATTTTTAAGATGAAAAAATGCAGTTTTACAAATGCTAGAAACGTGGCTGTCAAAGGAGAGATTGCTATCAAATAGCACACCTAGGTTACTGACTGATGATGAAGAATCGAGAGAGCAGCCATCAAGTGTTAGACAGTATTCTAGGATATTACTTGTGTGGTTTTTAGGTCCGATAATTAACACCTCTTTTTTTCAGAATTAAGTAGTAAGAAATTATTTGTCATCCAGGTTTTTATATTGACTATGCATTCCATAAGTTTCTCAATTTGGTGTGTTTCACCGGGCCGTGAATAATTATAGAGCTGAGTATCATCAGCATAACAGTGAAAGCTAACCCCATGTTTCCTGATGATATTTCCCAAGGGTAACAAGTAAAGCGTCAAAAGTAACGGCACTAGTACTGAGCCTTGAGGTACTCCATATTGCACTTGTGATCAATATGATACCTCTTCATTCACTGCTACGAATTGATGGCGGTCAGATAAGTAGGATTTGAACCATGCTAATGCACTTCCACTAATGCCAACAGAGTTTTCAAAAGAATGTTGTGATCGATAGTGTTGAACGCAGCGCTAAGATCCAGGAGCACTAATAGAGAGATACAACCACGATCAGATGATAAGAGCAGGTAATTTGTCACTCTAATGAGAGCAGTCTCAGTATTATGAGATGGTCTAAATCCTGACTGGAAATCCTCACATATATCATTTTTCTCCAAGAAGGAATATAATTGTGAGGATGCTACCTTTTCTAGTATCTTAGACAGAAAAGGGAGATTTGAGATCGGTCTGTAATTAACTACAAACCCGATTCCAAAAAAGTTTAAACACTGTACAAATTGTGAATAAAAACAGAATGCAATGATGTGGAAGTTTCAAATTTCTATATTTTATTCAGAATACAACAGATGACATATCAAATGTTTAAACTGAGAAAATTTATAATTTTAAGGGAAAAATAAGTTGATTTTAAATTTCATGGCATCAACACATCTCAAAAAAGTTGGGACAAGGCCATGTTTACCATTGTGTGGCATCCCCTCTTCTTTTTATAACAGTCTGCAAATGTCTGGGGACTGAGGAGACAAGTTGCTCAAGTTTAGGAATAGGAATGTTGTCCCATTCTTGTCTAATACAGGCTTCTAGTTGTTCAACTGTCTTAGGTCTTTGTCGCATCTTCCTCTTTATGATGCGCCAAATGTTTTCTATGGGTGAAAGATCTGGACTGCAGGCTGGCCATTTCAGTACCCGGATCCTTCTACACAGCCATGATGTTGTAATTGATGCAGTATGTGGTCTGGCATTGTCATGTTGGAAAATGCAAGGTCTTCCCTGAAAGAGACGACGTCTGGATGGGAGCATATGTTGTTCTAGAACTTGGATATACCTTTCAGCATTGATGGTGCCTTTCCAGATGTGTAAGCTGCCCATGCCACATGCACTCATGCAACCCCATACCATCAGAGATGCAGGCTTCTGAACGGAGCGCTGATAACAACTTGGGTTGTCCTTGTCCTCTTTAGTCCGGATGACATGGCGTCCCAGTTTTCCAAAAAGAACTTCAAATTTTGATTCGTCCGACCACAGAACAGTTTTCCACTTTGCCACAGTCCATTTTAAATGAGCCTTGGCCCAGAGAAAACGCCTGCGCTTCTGGATCATGTTTAGATATGGCTTATTTTTTGACCTATAGAGTTTTAGCCGGCAACGGCGAATGGCACGATGGATTGTGTTCACCGACAATGTTTTCTGGAAGTATTCCTGAGCCCATGTTGTGATTTCCATTACAGTAGCATTCCTGTATGTGATGCAGTGCCTTCTAAGGGCCCGAAGATCACGGGCATCCAGTATGGTTTTCCGGCCTTGACCCTTATGCACAGAGATTGTTCCAGATTCTCTGAATCTTTGGATGATATTATGCACTGTAGATGATGATAACTTCCAACTCTTTGCAATTTTTCTCTGAGAAACTCCTTTCTGATATTGCTCCTCTATTTTTTGCCGCAACATTGGGGGAATTGGTGATCCTCCTCCCATCTTGACTTCTGAGAGACACTGCCACTCTGAGGTGCTCTTTTTATACCCAATCATGTTGCCAATTGACCTAATAAGTTGCAAATTGGTCCTCCAGCTGTTCCTTATATGTACATTTAACTTTTCCGGCCTCTTATTGCTACCCGTCCCAACTTTTTTGGAATGTGTAGCTCTCATGAAATCCAAAATGAGCCAATATTTGGCATGACATTTCAAAATGTCTCACTTTCAACATTTGATATGTTATCTATATTCTATTGTGAATAAAATATAAGTTTATGAGATTTGTAAATTATTGCATTCCTTTTTTATTCACAATTTGTACAGTGTCCCAACTTTTTTGGAATCGGGTTTGTAGATCTTTGGGGTCAATTTGTGGTTTTTAAATAAGAGGCTTAATAACAGTCAATTTAAAGGTTTTGGGGACATACCCTAATGAAAATGATGAATTAATAATAGCCAAAAGAGGATCTATGACTTCTGGAAGCACCTCTTTTAATAGTTTAGATGGAATATGGTCTAAAATACCTGGTGTTATGTTTGTTTTCTTCTAAAAGAGACTAAAAGTAATCAGATCTAGCAGTTTTTAATGCTTTTCTGTAGGATAGGGTTATTTCCCGCCAAGCCTTACGAAATACCTCTAGTTTTGTTTTCCTCCAGTTGCGCTCCATTTTCTGGGCTGCTCTCTTTAGGGCGTGAGTGTGCTCATTATACCATGGTGTTGGACTCTTTTCCTTAAGTGTAAAGGAGCAACCGTATCTAAAGTGCTAGAAAAGAGAGAATCCATAGTTTCTGTTACATCATCAAGTTTTTCTGCGCTGTTGGATATGCTGAGTAATTGAGATAAATCAGGACGATTACTTACAAAGCAGTCTTTTGTGGAGCGCAAGGTTGATCAGGTTATCCAGCTCCCGGGGAAGATCCACCGCAGCTAGTTCGTCGGCGATGGCCTCATCTAGTCCCTCAAGAAAACGAGCGCGCAGCGCACCCTCATTCCAGCCGCAAGCCGCCGCTAAAGTCTGAAACTGAATGGCATAGTCGGTGACAGAACACTTCCTCTGTGACAACCGAGACAGCTGAGCCGCCGCCTCATCCCCCTGGGCTGATCGGTCGAAAAGCTTCGTCATCTCCTAACAAAAATCCACAAATGTGGCACAGCAGGGGGCCTGCAATCTCCAAACCGTAATACCCCATTCACGGGCGCGGCAAGAGAGAAGGGTGAGAACGAATGCCACTTTTGCTTCTTCGGTGCTATAATGTCGTGGCTGCAGTGAAAACACCAGCGAACACTGGGAGAGAAAGGCTTGGCAAGAATTAGGGTCGCCATCATAAACTGGGGGATTGTTGGCATGCGGTTCGGGTTCCAGAGGAATGCCAGCACGGAGGGCGGGGCCACGGTTAGCCGCCTCTCGCTGCAGATCATCGACCTGCGTGAGGAGCTCCGCGACTCGGGCATTGAGAGCGTCCATCTCATGTGCTGTGGTGTTGAGCTGGGTGGCATGCTGACCAAACAATGCTCCCTGTTGCACGAGAGCCGCGCGAAGCGGATCCGATCCCGCTGAATCCATAGTTGGTCAGACTGTTCTGTCAGGAAGGAGAGGCAGGATTCAGATGCGGGTACAGCGGAGGTTTATTTGGATAGCAAATAATAGACAGGTGAAGAGTGCTTCCTCGGGCAGTCAGAGAGGGGCAGAATCCTCTGCCACGCAGATAGTTCGATCACCATGGCGGGACGAGCCGTAACAGCGGCAAAAGCGTTGAAGCTGGCCGAGCGAGAGGCTGAGCCGTCCACAGCGAAACCGCAGATAACCCGGAACGGCAGGTGTCGGGGTGGAAGCCCGCGGTATCTGGACACACAGAGGAAGGTGCAGAGAAACACAAAAACAGCTACGAGCACTGGAGCCTGACAAGACAAACGAGAGGTGCGTAATACAGTCAGTACAAGCGGAAAAAACCACAACTGACAGAAAAACACAGGGAGCTATAAAGGGGAAGTATTAGTAGATAATGAGAACCAGGTGAGGAACAAGATTAGCTAACGAGCAGAGAAACAAGGAGGGCGGGGAGACAATAAGGTAGACAAACACATGTGGCGAGCTGTCAAAACAAACCCAGCACATGACATCACAACACAGAGATAGCAAGAACAGGTGATCAGACCTGAGACCCGACAGGTTCATTGTAATAACATTAAAATAATATGATAATAACATTAAATGAATAACAATACAATATAGAAATTTGCTGAAAATGCCTTCACCCTTAGGCCATCCAAGATGTATGTGTTTGTGTCTTCATCAGATTTGAAGAAATGTATTCCATCACTTGCTCACCGATGGATCCTCTGCAGTGAATGGGTGCCATCAGAATGAGAGTCAAACAGCTGATAAAACATCACAATAATCCACAAGTAATACCCACCACTCCAGTCCATCAGTTAACATCGTGTGAAGTGAAAAGCTGAATGTTTGTAAGAAATAAAAACCATCATTAAAACATGGATAAATTACAAATCCATAATCCAAAATAATGTTTATTGGAAAAGTCCAGTTTGGAAAAGTCAATCTCCTGTTGTTTCTCACATCAAAATCCAGTTACATATTTGTTAATAACTGTTTTAGCTTGTACATTAAACTGTGCTTAATCTGTGCAGATTTCTCTCCTGATTCAGACAAGACATTATAGACTTATAGTCTATTATAGACTTTTAGTTGAAATAATCAGTTTAAAGTAAAAACATCTTAATAATGGATTATTGCTTCATAAGAACTGCAGTGGTGTGGATTATTGTGATGTTTTTTATCAGCTGTTTGGACTCTAATTCTTAAGGACTCCCATTCACTGCAGAGGATCCATTGATGAACAAGTGATGGAATAAATACATTTCTCCAAATCTATTGGTTTCATTTTTGGGTGAACCATTCCTTTAATTTTATGCCAAATTATATCTTATTATTATGTATGATTATATCGTAGGATGTATTTGAGCCTTATAGATAAGCCTGGAGCAAGGGTTGAGCAGCAAGTTATGGGCATTGCACCCTTGAGTAGGTCATTAAATGAGCACCTTCTATGTAAACAATGTGTGCTCTGATTCCACCCTCACCAAACTTGTGTTCCTCTCTATTCTTTAGAAATAGGGAAGTACAGTTTAAACTTACCTGTTCAGGTGTGGCGGTGCCATGGAACCTGGCTTTGGGGAACACTGCAAATGAGCAAAACCCTTATAAATTAATCATTAAATGAAGGTCATCAAGTGTTAGTAATACCATAAATAATTTTCAATGGAGCTCACAGTCTGCACCAACAGAAAGCTTTATATACTTATTGAGGTTATATAACTTACAGTGTGTCACTAACAGTATGATTAGTTATGCCATGTGTGGGACGAGCCAATTTATTATGACCTAACACATGTTAAATATAAGATTACGCATTAATTAAAAGAGTAAAAAGAGATTGAGCACACATATTAAAAGGAGTGTTTTACTATTACAGCACTGTTGTACGTAGGCCAATAGTTTATTAAGATTTCATTGAGAGAAGGTTTTCTCTTTTTCTGACTGCTCATAACACTGATTTTCACATTCACATTAGTAAAAGAGACTAAACGGTTAAGTGACGCATTTAGAGAGTCAAATCCTAGTGGGACAGGCTTTTGAAGCATGCATTGTGTATATTTCTTGTGTTGTCAGAAGGTGCTGTATTTATAGATGTTTCATGCACTTCATTGGCTTAATTTTCCTTCATTTGTCCACTGAGACTTAAAACTCCCCTTTTTTAAATAAAGCATGCTTTGCTTTGTCTTTTATCTTAGAATGTTTCTAAACATGGAGACTTACGGTTTTAGATTTCACAGATAAGGACGGGTGTGTGAGGCTATTTGTTTAGTTTGAATAAAATCAGAAATGAAAGTGAGCCCATACAGAGTTGACCGCAGATTTTAAAGCATCTCTGTGTTCTTCTGTGACAATTAACAAATAACTCTGTAACATAATATGCAGTACATTGTATTGTATCACACCATGCAATCTTGCAATGCTAGTTTTAATGTAACCTTTCTTATTATTGTAACATGCTACACTAACCTCACTTACAGTATACAGTGCATCGACATTCAATGATAAGTCCTTAGACAAGTTGTACGCTTTAGAGTGTAATTTGTCCCGCACATATTGTGCACAGTTCTTAACACTCTTTTAATGTGAGGAACTCACTGGACAAACATCATGTTTAAATCACGTTTAAATCTGATGATGGCATGAGGAACAGGATATGTGTTTCTGTTAATTTAGGTGCCGATTGCATTTGACCCACTTGTTATTAAAACACTTCCTTCATGTCTGTAATGTCTGCCATAAATAAAGAAAAAGGCATAGTTTTTAATCTTTAACTTGCATATTCAACAAAGAGTTGTACATGCACAAATTCCACAAGTGAAAAGATTTTCACTGGAAGATGGCTGTTATCTAATTTATCTATTCTTGATCTGGCATTACACTGCAGTTTGTAAAAGCAGTAAAATGATCCAAAATGTGAAATATCCTTCAATAGCTTGACTTTTTTACATCACCTGTTTCTAATTTCCCCAAGATGTGCAGATGACTGAGTGTTCAGCTACAGTGAATACTCTGAATAATCGATTTACATGATAGAAAATTCTGATTAATGTAGGCATATGTCTTTTGTCTTCTAGAAACTAGAGTATTGGCTAATCTGTTTATGTCATAATTTAAATACAGATCCCTACCACCGACCCTGGCAAGAGCGGAGTCATTCAAGAGCTATTGGTAGCATTCATTACTAATCTGATTGAATGATTAAAAGAGATATTATAATTAAAAACTATAACTACTATGGCCAAAACTAAGATTCCTATTTGTTTATAGAGTTTATTGATATCCTTAAGGGATACAACTACATAAGCAATACGCTTCTCAAATTATTATTATTATTATTATTATTGTTATTTGGCTTGCAGTATTAAGTGTGGCCACTAGATGGAATGCGTGACTAGTAAATCAAGTCCCTCACATCACGCCGGTTTCACACTGCAAGCGTAAGCAGGGCGTAAGCAGCGCGCACGGATGAGAGCGTTCACACAGCACGCAGGGGCGGCGCGGCAGCGCGTAGCAGGAGCAGAGCAGGAGCGGCAGTGCCGCGATCGTTTCGGCGCCGAGTCTATTTTTGCTGCGCTGCTTACGCTCAATTAAAGTGACATGACATTATTTATGATCGACACTCAAAAAAAAAACATATTTAAAGTTTGTAAATGGGATGTAATGTATTTTAAACAGTTACCATGAAGTTCAACAATTTCGTAGCAAGTTGTAAAATATATTGTGTAGTTTATAGGCCTATATGTTGGCACAGAAGCAGATGTCATGCTGACAACAGGCATCATCAACAAACGCACGTGACAGCGCCCGGTGTAGCCAGACGAGGGTCTTCAGAGTACACCTGGAAGATGACATAATGGACGACACTTGTCTCATCGTAGAAGTGGAAAAACAAAAAGTTATTTATGACCCAAAAAATTAAATGTATAAGGACTTACAAGCCAAAGATTAGGCATGGGATGCAGTGGATTGATCATTTGATAATATACGAAGTGACAAACGAATAAATACATATTCAAATACGTCACATAAATATTACACATGTGTAGCTACACCAAATAAGTCTATGATGTGGGTGACTTGTTTGAAAGTGTGTTTTTCGTGTGTTTGCTAATATCCCTAATAAAACACATAGTGTTAATAAAGACATTTACGATGCATGTTGAAGATGTTAGCATGGAGATTGCTTGTAAATCTGCTATTTATGAGTATGTTTATCAGATATTGCTTCATTATTAAATTAGCGTTCGTCAGCAGGCATTATGAAGAGGTTTGCTAATAAATGTTAAATGTTGAATAAAGATGCAAAATATGTCAACATTGTAGATGTAATCTTTTGACCAAAACTTCAAAGGCATGTCATTCTCCTATAATTAATGTGTTTTTTTTTTACAAAGGACTAGTCATTTTGCGTTGGCAGATGGTACGTCATTTTTTATGTTTTTTTTTTGAAAGACAAAAAGTACAATCTGTCCAATCAGTACAACTTTTTACAATCTGTAAATAACAATAAATACAAACAAACATAAAGAACAGCAGCTAACAGTATATGTACAAAAAGAAACTTCTGGTTACAAGTACAAACCTTTAAAATATTGACCATATTCAATATAAACACAATGTATAAAATAACTATAAAATTTCTGCTATGGTCAGTTATTGTTTTTCGCTGTTCCGTTGCCTGGGTGCACCCAAAATCTACGTCGTATCCTTCTTCGTAATCTCCGTAGTAACAAATACAGCGCAATTGCCTTTCTTCCATCTACAATAGCCTACGTAAGTTACTGCACATAAACACAGATGCACATGTACAGTGTAAATAAAACAAATACAGTAATATAAACTATTCTAATAAATCAAGACCAATTGTATTTAAAATTAGATTCGAATTTGTCCATTCTTTACAGAAGACGCTGTTCAGCCGCGCGCTGCAAACGCTACCGGTGTGAAAGGGCAATGGGCGCGCGCTGCTCCTGCTCTGCATACGCACCGCTTCTGCGCTGCTTACGCCCTGCTTACGCTTGCAGTGTGAAGCCGGCGTCAGCTGGCAGAACTGATGCCCTCCTGCACTGACATCCTGTGAATGATGGATAACAGAGAGACTGTAGAAAAAGCTCATAAGTGTGATTTGTAGAGAATAAAAAAAAAACAACAGTTAAAAATAAATACATAATTAATTCCTGGTATTAAATCGTTTATTTGCCAAGTATTTATTTTAGTGCTGTCAAACGATTAATAGCGATTTATCAGATTCCAAATAAAAGTTTTCGTTTACATAATATATGCATGTTTGTTGTTTATATTTATTATGTATATATATAAATACACACACGGGCATGTAAACATTTAAGACAATATGTTGTTTATATATTAAATATATTTATTTATAACATAAATTATATGAATATAAATATAGTAAATACAAGTAAATATTTTCAAAATATATGTACTGTATGTACATAATAAATATACACAGAACACACACATATAGTATGCAAACAAATTGTTTTATTTTGTATTTGATAAATCATTTAACAGTACTAATTTATTTACATTTTATTGTATATACCAGTAAATAACAAATGTAAAAGGAGGATAGTTCTTAAAATGTACTTTCAATTTACTTCTGTAATAATGACAATAATGTTCAAGTACATTAAACAATAATTTTAATAAGTAAAATTATTATTAATAATACTAATACTAATAAGTAAAAATAAATAAATATAATTGTAGTGATTAAAGTAAAAAACAAAACAAAACAAAAGTAAAACAAAAGAAAGAAAAAGGATAGG
The DNA here is from genome assembly GCA_027474115.1 of Schizopygopsis malacanthus. NCBI lineage: Eukaryota > Metazoa > Chordata > Actinopteri > Cypriniformes > Cyprinidae > Schizopygopsis > Schizopygopsis malacanthus. Next base: position 16,920,698 of record CM049870.1, read on the forward strand.
GCTTCATAATTTCCCATTTCATTTATCTGCAATTGTGAAATTTCTAAATAAAGTATAGCAAAATAATAACATTGAAATAAAATAATTTAAAAATGAATTAACATTGACATTATATAGTAGCATATGTTACAACTATTAACTGTTATTATATTATGTCAAATAAATTAGCAAATTAAAAATGGATTTATGGTCGCAACCTGTCAACCGTGTGATCTTGCAAGCAAGTTCGAGTTTTTCCTTGTCACTTGACCTGCCTGGCTGCCAGATATGGACAAGCATAACCACCACAGGTTAGCGAAGGAGGAATTCCAGGTGAGACACCTGGCAACCCGTGATCTCGCACTTGATCAGAGAAGGGAGAAACCCGACAGTGAACAAACTGCTGCGGTTGATAAACACGAGTTGATATCGGGTTAACAGAACTACTCAACCCACAACTGCGCCAAGAGAGCGCTCTGGAATTAGGACATTTCGAATGTTACTTTTTTTCATCTCGTCTTGTTTTGAGAGTTTGTGGACCTGACAGAGCTTGACTGACAGCCGCGAGGTTAACCTTAACGTTACCCTGAGGGAGCTGCGTTTAAAGCTCTTCACGGATTTAGAAAAGTTTTATGGAGGGATTTTATTAATACATCCACACAGGTAAGATAATGCGTTTTAAGTTTTAGTAATGTCGTGATTAATAATTAACTGAGGTGTTATGAGTTGGTGTTAATGATTAGCCGCTAAATGCTAATAGCTCAACAACCTGTTGCAAAGCGCAATGATGCGCTTTCTAATCATCACCAGCAAACAAGGGAATCCTAACAAAAAGAGAACTTAAACACCCCGTTATACAGAGCATTTTTTAAAAATCCAAACGAACTAAAGGATATATGTATAAATGACGTTGTCTTGTAAGTTATTTTGGTGATATAGTTCATTTTTTATTATCAGTTTAGCCTTCGTTCAATGATTCACCTTTACAACATGTCATCATCAACACTGATTTATAACGTTAGTCTATTGTGTAGAATGAGTTTCAGTTAGGGATGAATTTTCTCCACTAAGAGTTGATGTGCAAACAATTCATTGCATTCCCCCACATGGTTTCTGTGGTCTTGGACAAGTTTGAGCAGGTCCAGGGAGGTTCTCAGGTAACTTAGTTAGACAAAAAAAAAAAAAAGGTGCTCAGGTAAGCACACACAGAAAGAGCAACCTCAGGGTTTGTTTTCTGCTGGAGACACATAAAGCAAGACCTGGGGCCCGTTTCAGAAAGGAGGTTAAGTGAAAACTCTGAGTATGTTAACCCCGAAATGAGGGAAACTCTGGGTTTTCCGTTTCAAAATGGGAGGTTTGTCAAACCCGAGAAAGCAGGGTAAGTCAAGCCCGTTTCTGAAAGAGAGGTAACTTATACTTAGAGTCAATTACCGTGGTAACTTACTCCGTGAACCTAACCTGGTCGGGAGCAGGTTTTCTTCGGTAAACCCAGAGTTTCTTTCGGTCTCCTCTCCCTTTTTATAGTTTTAGCGAGGTTTAAATGCCTAATTCAAACTGCAAAATTGATTTTCTTACTGAGTATTTTTTGTCTTATTTCAAGTACAAATATCTAAAAATTTAAAATTATATATGAAAAAATTGTCAATATTTAGTCTTGTTTCCTGGGGGATTTTCCTTTTTAAGTGCATTTTACATAAAACAAGTAAAATTGGCCGCCATTGGGTAAGAAAAATAATCTTAATGCAAACGGAAACAAGAATATGTTTAATGTCTTACCCCATTGGAAGATAATTAGCAAAATAGGAAAAATGCACTTTAAAACATCGGAGATACAGAGCACATTATAAGTCCTGTATGCAGATTTTAAGGAAAGTGTGCTTCGCTCTCATACTCATTCTTATCATTTGTCCTGGGCACAAATCTGTTAAAGAGGAGTTTCACAGGACTGTAGGTCAGTGGTGAAAAAATCGGTTTAAATGAGGCTAATCTGATAAATGATGTTCACTTGATAACATCTTTCTGTGACATCTGGAAGTAACGCTGAATTAGCCACCCCGTAAAATATGTACGGATTGCCGTGAGATCGGGCTGGAAGTAATGTGGTTGGATGCATTGATGACAAGCATATCTCCACCATCATCGCACCTTCTGAAAATGAAACTAATTACTGTATGGAATGGAAGGATGCCAGATGGAGGGGTAGTACAAGCCGTAACCACCTCCACTGCTGTTAAATAAACAAATTATTCACCTTTTTATCATCTTTATTTCCTAATACAAAAGCAAAAGTTATTCTTTTTACTTTTGGATTTGAGAATTCTTCCAATACTTGACCACCTCCTCTTCATCTGTCAGTGGTGCTGGTTCTCCCTCTGCCTTCTTGCTGTCTTCAAGTCAGTAGTTAATTGTATTACTCTAAGAAATGTAACAGGTTGGATTAGAGAATAGTTAACTATGTGAAAAGAGTGTTTGACTATGTGGAAAAAGCTGCAGCGCATTGAAATAGACATTGAATGATATTTAATGTAAAATGTTTGTAAAGTCATTAAGCCCACACATATGAACCTTTCATGCTTAAAGCTTTACCTTGATTTTATTGTGTTTGTGGGCGATTCCACAGTTTAGGCCTAACTGCAAGGACTAGGGATGGGTACCGAAACTCGGTATTTAATCGGTCTCGGGGCTAAATTATAAAAGACCGGAGTATCGATAAGCTCTGACGTTAACGGTTCTGCTATCGGTACTGGAGAAATTAAGAAAACACACATACATTTATTATTGCTATATATATACACATTATCTTGCAAATTATATCCCGCCAGAGTCACCAGCTGTTTTTATATGCAATAATATTCAAACTCTTGTCTATGACACATTTTTGCTATTCCCAAATCAGAAGCGCGATCGCTCACGTGGAGGAGTTCAGCACGCGCAACATAAGCCCTGTTTATGATAGAAGAGAGAACTAACCATTAAAACATGCTTACACTTTAGGCCTGTGGCTGTTATATTAAACTGAGTTTATTTAATGTTTTTTTTTAGCTTCTAAAGATTATAGCCGTGTTTCTTCTAACACAACTTCCTTCTCTTCACAGCGGCGCGCATTCGTTCCTCCCTGACCAAAACTTAACATCAGAATCAGATCAATCGTCTGTCGATTGTTGTAAAATGCCGTCTTTACAGTTACTAAATTGCTGGACATGTTTGATAATGAAATGTTGGAAGTACAATCCACACGAGAGACGCTGTTCCTCAGGCTGAAGTGTGTGTGCGTGTGTGTGTGTGTGTGTGCAGGGGCGCGGGAAGGTGTTTTATGTAGGGGGTGCTGTGGGGGGGGGGGGGGGGGTAGTCAATTTCTGCATATAAATATTACGCCAAATAGAAACAGAAAATCGTGCTATAGCCTACGCACTTTCATGAGATCGTGTTAGACAACAATTAGCTATTTTACAAATGGGAATAGGCTACAATGAATTCATAACAATGTTTTACATTCAAGTTACATTCAAGCTTAAAAACCCTTAAAATGTATAGTGAAAAGTTTTTTTAAAAGCATCTGGAATGCAATAAAGTAATTTTAAAGCTGTTTTTAAAGCATTTGCTGCATGGATTAAAACGATAGGCCAATAAATAATTCACATCAGTCAGACAAAATTGCATTGCAACAAATCCTTTAAATTTCAAGGACAAAGATTTACATACTTTTTTTTTTATTGAATACAATTATAAAATAAAACGCAAATTATAATCGGGCCTGTTTTAGGCTTTCCCTTATTTTTATATTTTAGATGGTGAGGTGACGGGGAAAAATGACTCGCCATTTCCTCATTGGAGAAATATATGCATCTTAACGGATTACATAGGCTAATGAAGAGTTTTTGCTTTGCTTTGAATTATTTCGTTTTAAAGTAGTATTTTAAAGCTTTCTATAGATATATTTATCATATCTCTGAGCCAGTTTCGAGTTGCCGAGTTTCGGTTCATCATTGAAGCCTCTTGTTCAAAACCGGAAGAAAGTGCATTCTCTGTTTTCCTATTTTATAAAAGCACAATGTTGATATTGTGAATGCACACAAATAAAAGTAGACCCTTTACAGTTCAAAATGATATATTACTCTTACCTTTATGAGAAAAAAAAAATCACACGGCGTATTTTAAGTTGTTTTTACTGTAAGAAAAAAATCCTCCATGTCCTGTAAAGCTCGCTTCAGCTCTCCACACAAACTGTTGGATATTGCACATTTATATAGGTTAAACATTTAAACTAACACTGTGATATGCTTGAACTGTTTATAGGCCTATCTATCGATTTTATTTTAGTCAAGTCTTGATGATTTGATAAGGCTAAATTAATCAAACATAGGCGATCAACTCTGATGCTGGCCGCTTGGTCGTTGCTTAAAAGAAAAAAAACATTTAACGAACAAAAAATGCTCCCAAGGTTTTTCTAAATTAACTTTATGAAGAAAAAAAACGAAACATCGTCTAATCACTTTTCCATTACATACAAAACTTAACTATTTTAGCTATAAGCTGTTTTGGGAGAAGGGAAAGACTCATATCGCTGAGAAAAAAAAAAAAAAAGTACATCCATGATATTTCCATGTTCCGCTTTTAAGCCACAACCTACAAATTCTTCAACACAATCATAGCATTCACAAACACAAAAGCAAGCATTGGCAGTGCTGCGTGCGTGATTTGACAGGATGTGCGCAACGTGCGCATCAAATAGCCCTGCATCAGTTTAATAACTTTGATAACTTTAATTCTTACAACTGTTAAATTAATGGGCAAATGGTAAATATGTCGAAGATCACATAGAAATAGATAGCAAAATAGCCAATGTAAACTAAATGTTATAAACATCGGAGCAACCATATACATTTTTAAATGAATCTTTATTATAACAAATTTAGCCTATATATTTTTTTTATTCACAACAGTTTACAGTTGCCCACAGAAAAAACAGGGGGTGCTGCAGCACCCTCAGCACCCCCTGTTCCCGTGCCCCTGTGTGTGTGTGTGTGTTTGCGCGTGTGTGTGTGTGTGTGTGAGTGCGTGTGTGTGCGTGTGCGTGTGTGTGTTTGCGCGCGTGTGTGTGTGTGTGTGTGCGCGTGCGCGGCGCGCTCCAAGCTTCGGGCGCGTCCAAACGATCAAATACACACACAATAAATGGTATATTTGTCAGTTTGTTTAACTTTGTTTTTTTGTTCATGTTCTTACTCTATCTTATCTTATGTATATAAAACACAAAAAAATGCCTGCACGCTGGTGCATTTACAAATTGATGTTTTATATTTATTTAATGAAATATTTATTTAACATCTCAGAATATAAAGCCATGTTAATTAAGCTGCTAATCTATCATAGAAATATATATTTCATACATATATGTGTATGTATGTATGTATGTATATATGTATGTATATATATATATATAAATAACAAAAAGTACCGATAAGAATACCGTTAAAGCACCGGATCGATAAGCAGTATCGATAAGAGTAGTAGTACCGTTAAAACCTTAACGATACCCATCCCTAGCAAGGACAATAGCCTGCAAAATCAATCTTCATGGAGAAAGCCATTGTCCTCAGGTTAACATCCTGAGAAAACCTGGGGTACAGCTGTGTGAAAGGCAGGATAAATCTGGCAATGGTAAACTTTGATCAAAGTTGAGTTGATGTAAAATTTAACGTATGTAACATGGACGGAAAAACAGTGTAAATTCAAGCAGAAAGTGTACTTAATCTAATTCAGTTTAATACAATTCTGGTTGAATCCCAGTTCATGTTTTGCTTTGCTCCTAATTTGGTATAGTTATGAGTCATGCGTTGTGTATGGGTCACAAAACTGGTAATAGGACTTCCATGCAGGCAGGGTGGCCATCTAATATTATCTGTTCTATAAACTTAAAGGTGCATTTTTGATTCTGGTATGTTCATAAACTGAAAGCCAGCAAAATTACTAACAAATACCACAGGTATATTTTTCAAATTTATTTGCCAAATGTAGAAGCCAAAGGAACTCCTACAAGTGTGCAAAGTTATAACGTGTGTAACGTGGAAAAAAATTAAACAATCCTGCAAGATTGCCTCTGTAACACAAAATAATACCATTTCATGAAAACTGGCAAAGAATAGAACAAGTTCATAACACATTAAAATAACCTGTCATCATTTACTATCAAATTTAAATAATAAAATAAAGAAAGTCCATATATATATATATATATATATATATATGTATGTTTGCAAAGGATATAAGAGTTATGACTAATTATTTTTTAACACTTAAAATGTATAATTATGTGTTTAATTATATGCTATGAACACCACAGCAAACTTAATGTACAGAATAGCTGTTTCATTTCTTGAATACACTTCTTAAAATTAAGAATCTGAAATATGAATGATGACTGTTAGTCTGTTTCATGTAAAAAGCTCATTCAGTGTTTCAAACTGAGGAAAACGTGTAAAGCTTGTAAACATTAGGGATGGGCATTTTAAGCAAAAGTAATATTCGATAATCCCTGGGTATTATTCGATACTATTCGAAAATCGCACCCTCCCGCACATGCACCCGCCCACCCACGCACACACACACGCACTCACACACACACACACACACACACACACACAGAGAGGGGGAGAGAGACCGTCCAGGCTTTCAATCTGTATGATAACGAACTGTTTAATTAATTAGAGAATAGTCTATCTTAACCCAAGAAAATTAATGGTTGTAAAGTATGAGTGCTGAAACATATTAATATAACATAACCGAAGGAGGCATTTATTAACAGAACAGTCCGTCGATTATCAACTGCTCATAAGGCTAGGACATTTCTTTTTAAAAAATGAGCATGAACATTCATATTATTAAAAAGAAAATCTTAAATCTGATTAATGCATCAATGAATATTAGGCGTAAAACATATTGCGCGCTAAACAGAATATCATTCTTAAAACATATTACGCGCTAAAACATATTGTGAACCGCCTGAATGACAGCACTTATTATGTGAACATTAATTTTAACGTCTGTCTTCATAACAATAACCTATTTCATATAAACAAATATATTAAATGAACATGTTCACATGCTCGGGAAGAAGACGGGAGTGCAATCTGTTCACAATTAGTTCGGTGAACTTTGAATTGAAATGTTGTGGCAATTTCTTTCTAACAAACATCATCACTGAGTAAGAGACAACTCTGAGTCCAAATTATAGTAATAAAGTATTTATTCCCTTGCAAGAGAGATCCTCGTCACCAACTCACATCTGTGAGTCAGTCAGGAGAGATAAGGAAAAGCAGTGCCAGCCTGTTTTTATAGTGGTTCCCTTCAAGGCCTTCTTCCTTCCCTCCCCTAGAGGGAGAGATACCAGTTTGTTTACCGATTAATGGTTATACAGAAAAAGGCAGGCAAATGCCCCCTTGACCCCCTGACCATCTGCGTTTCCTTACCTCTATCACTTCCCAATCATAGTAAATCATCACACACAGAATGCTTTTCTAACTGCAAGTGAGAAAACATATAATGCATACATCTTGAATCTATGTTTCACTAAAGATTAATACCCATAAGGAAAAATTCCTTTACAACTCCTCCCTTTTTATCATTCTCTGATAACTGATTAATCAAACATTGTAATAATAATAGTAAAAATAATAATAAATACAAGTTCAAGCCATTAAATCACACTTATACTCTTCATCTCTGATTTTCACATAAATGATCACTCTCATTGAACCTGTGAAGTAAGTTTTTGAAAATTTGAAAAATGCTTAGGCAGTTTTTTGTGTTGGGTCAGACCCTAATGCTTAGCAAGCAAAGTAAAGACTTTATTCTATAGCCGGGCTGAATGGACAGGCCCTGCTGTCGCACCCTCGGCCTAAACCGAACCCTCAGTCACCATAGTATAAACAAGAAAAAGTATAGTTCATAGTAGGAAATAAACATATCAATTTATCACTGTTGAGTTACTTCTGTAATATAAAATGTAAATATTAAAAGTATGTAAAAAATCCCTCAGTTTCAACCCCTCTCCTTGTACGTCATCTCGTAACACGGATAACTGCTGCTTTTAACCTTCTTTACATACCAATCATTCTCAAGAAGAAAAATAAAAACATCATAACTCAATTAACACATTTCACTGTAACTTCCGCTACTTGTGTCATCATATTGTTGGTCTGATCTCCTGTTGGTAACACCTTCAGACCTGTTATGAAGTGTAGTATTACCAAGCAAATTGTCACTGACAACAAAGTCATTATGCATGTGGTCTTAAACAGGCCACACATTCCTGGCACTCTGAATGGGTGCCACGGTCTTGGATGCTCCATTCTCTCAGTTACTCTGAATCAAAGGTGCTGTTATGACCAGAGAATGTGAGAAAGTACTGTTTTTGAAGCACTAAGGGTCTTATCTGTTCTGTTGATTACGGTGTCCACCCGGATGCCGTTTGCGCAATCAAAGTTGCCTCCTCCCTCCAGTCTCCTCCTTGCTGCTGATATCTGGTTCCGCCTAAACACACAGCTGCAATGCAAGGGTTTTTCAAACTGGATCTTAGCATTTATTGACACTCGCGTTGAACCTCCTCCAGCGATTGCTCCGCCTCCGCAATGGGCGGCACCCTCCTGCAATGGTTTACCTGAACCCACGTAGCCCTCTCTGCGACCTTCACCGCCGTGTGCGTCACCAGAAGCACCTGGAAAGGCCCAAGCCACCTTTTCGATTTCCAGCTCTTTCTCCTGTGATCACGAATCACCACGAAATCACCAGGTCTGACCTCGTGCAGGAATGTCTCAGCAACCTTCCCCTGGGCAGCTTTTACCTGCACAGAAATATTTGATAACAGACAAGACATTTCTTTGCAGTAATTCAACATGTCATTCTCACACACATCCGTTGATGGCAGCCTTTGTTTACCCCCTTCTATGCCCATGAATGGTGGCCTACCAAACAAAATTTCAAATGGGCTCAGGTTTGTTTTCACTCTTTTTCTCATTCTCATGTACATCAGTACGATTGGGAGGGCTTTAAGCCAAGTCAGACCCGTCTCTTCACAGCATTTCGCTAATTTGTTCTTGATCGTCTGTTTCTGTCTCTCTACTGCCCCTCCTGATGAGGGCGCGTAGCTGCAGTGTGTTCTCATGTAAATTCCCAAGAACTGACCCTCCTGCTTTATTGCATCATTGACAAAGTGTCTGCCATTGTCAGAACTGATTTTTCTTGGAATTCCCCATCTCGGAACAATCTCGGTTAACAGGGCCTTTGCCACTGCTGCCCAATCTTGTTTCGAGGTTGGGAAGGCCTCAACCCATTTTGACCACATGTCAACCATCACCAGACAGTGTTTCTGTTTCCCACAAGGGGTTAATTCGATGAAATCCATCATTAGATATTCAAATGGGCCTGCTGGGGCTGGTTGAGATACTAAGGGTGTTTTTATCCCTCTAGCCACATTGTGTGTGTTACAAGTGACACATCTTTTGCAAAAATTCAGCAAACACTGTAAACCCCTTTGTAAACCATAATTCCTTCATCTGCATTATCATACTCCCCTTTGACACATGATCCAACCCATGTGTCAACTTAGCATAATGCTGAAAGAAGTGTTTGGGCAAACAAGGAATGTCATCAACACTCATCCATACACCCCCCTGGAGGCTGCAGCCAGACGACCTCCATTGTTGTTTTTCTGCTCCTGTGGAAAAAGTCTGCATACTTTGTAAACAAGGGGAAATATCAGGGTTAGTCACAGATACTAAAGCACAAGTCGTTTCTTTTGTCTCCTGTGCTGCCGTGGCCTTCGCTGCCGCGTCTGCTCTGGCGTTTCCTGTGGAGATAAAACTTTTATCGTTAGTGTGCGCTGCGTATTTACAGATCGCGACCTCGTCTGGTAAAAGGATGGCCTCCAAAAGCTCAGACACAAGAGATGCGTTTAATATCGGATGTCCATCCGACTTCAAAAAAATTTCTGTGCTTCCAAAGTGCGCCAAAGTTGTGCGTGACCCCAAAAGCATAATGCGAGTCTGTGTAAATTGTCACACATTTGTCTGCCATAAGTTTACACGCTTCTGTCAGAGCAACCAATTCAGCTCCCTGAGCCGAATAATTTGATGGCAATTTGCCAGACTTTACGACTTCAAATTCAGTGGTCACCGCGAAACCAACCCCATTCAAGCCTGTTTGTGGATCTTTGGACGCCGACCCATCCACAAAGAGGACATTGTCACAGTTCTCTAAAGGTGTGTCCAACAGGTCTGGACGTGGTGTACACACCTGTTCCAACACTGATAGACAGCAATGGTGTTCCTCCCCATCCTCCTCTGTAGGGAGAAGTGTGGCAGGATTCAAAGCTGTGCATCTTTTCACTGTTACATTTGGCATGTCAAGCAAAATCGTGTGATACCTCAGCCATCGGGCTGTTGATAAATGTGACGTTTTCTGTTCTTGCAAAATCATGGAGACTGCGTGTGGGACCATCAAAGTCTAATCAGAATACCCCACAAATTCCCTTGAAGCCAGTACAGCCAGCTCAGCAGCTGCCACCGCCCTCAGGCAGTGTGGCAAGCCTGCTGCCACTGCATCAAGCTTTGTTGAAAAATATGCGACTGGTCTTAATCTGTCCCCATGGGTTTGCAAGAGCACTGAACTCATAAATCCATGTTTTTTGTCTACCAGCTGTGTAAAAGGCCTTTCAATCTCGTCACATGACCTCAGCCCTTTCCCTGTTGTCAGGGCTCTCAAGGGCTTTTCAAGAAATGCATAATTTGGAATAAACGTTCGACAATATGCACACATTCCCAAGAATGATAACAATTGTTTCTTTGTTATTGGTCTTGATACATCTTTGATAGCTTTTACTCGTTTGGTGTTATAGTATGACCCAAAAAAGTTATTTCCTGCTTCACAAACTGTAGCTTTGTCAGACTGACCTTGTGACCCTCTCTTGCCAGATGGTTTAAGAGAGTTACAGTGTCAGCCACGCACGTAACCTCATCTCATGCACAAATCAATAAATCATCTACATACTGCAATGTGTTTCTCCCCTCTTCCCTTTTCAGCCCAATCTGTGGCTCTCATGCATTTTCTCACAAACAGGCCTAAAGCGGCCCATGTCTGCTCGGTGCCCTTGGTCACTGATAAGTGTGGCGCAGACTTCCCCGTTATCAAAAACAGCTGCATTTGTTTTGCTGACAGGCAAGCTGAAAGCGCACACACATTTTCATTCCAGAAAATCTTATCAAACCTTATTTTCTCATTTTCTGCCCCGTTAAACCACTCTTCCTCCATATTGTGATTCACGCTCAATTACAACATGTGACGTGCAATGCAATCTGTCAGGCAACATATTTTCTGTGTTAGCTGACACTGTTCGATCTTTTGCCAATTTCAAAATCATTTGTGCCCAATCAGAATCACTTATCTGCCACTCGTATGCCCACTGTGGCTCAAATTTTGCACAACTCATCTGCTGTTCCTCTTCAATAACGATTCCAAACGGACCAGCAGTGAGTTTCAGATTTAATTTACACATTAGATCCCTGGCCATTAACGGAACCGGACAGGTTTCAGAGCACAAAAACGCATGTTTCAATGCCCTGCCCCCCTCCGTCTCACATTTCAACGTCACAGTATAGTTTTCTGAAATTATATGCCCCGACGCCGAAGTGCTTTCAAACACTAAATCCGTCATTCTTGGTTCACATGGCAAGTCACATGGTCTTATGGTGGATCGCGCCGCTCCCGAATCAACCATAAAGTCTATCATTGTCCCGTCAACTAACATGGGATATCTCGGTAGCCTTAAAAACCCTAAACTTTTGTACATTCTCAGACATTCATCAGTAACAGCATTATTCAAAACTTCAACAGTCACACATAAAGGGTTGCAAGCATTTCTTCATTGCAAAGAGCAGTATTTGAATCAGTGTATGTGAGCGTGTTGTGTGTGTGTGTCAATAAATTTTTACTTCCCTTTTTCGTAGCTGGCTGAATGCCTGTCACCCGCCCTCTCCTCTCCTGTTCTCCGTTCCTCTCGTTTCAATCCGCCTTACGCGCCTCTGGACAATCCTGTGCCCAGTGTCCGTCGTTCTTGCACAACCTGCACTTCGTGCAGCTAAAAAGTCATGTTCATTACTCGCACACAGTCCATATTTGTGCTGTCTGTGCTGCCTGCGCTGCTTGCGCTGCTCGTGCTGCTTTAATCTGTACAACAGCCAGCTGCATCTCTCTCTCCCCCTCTGTCACTCGCGCTGCTCGTGCTTGTTCATTCAGCGTCTCGCGCTGCTCGTGCTTGTGCATCCTGCTGCGGTTGTCTTGGCGGAGAAAAGTCGAGGTCGGGGTCGAATTTCAATGCATCCAGCTGAGCCATTGGGTAGATGTGTGTTTTATACTCTGGCGGTGCCGGCCTCACCGCATTTTCATGTGGGAAACACAAACATACTGTGAGTTAATCGGTTCTGGTGGTGCAGACACGCATACAGATAGACTTATACACTTTTCATTTTTCCTTCCTGCTAACTCTTTCTGCACTTGCTTTCTTTCTCTTTTATCTACTTCCTTGAGCCAACAATCTACTTCCTTGAGCCAACAATCTACTGTTTGTTCACATTTTTTACATACATGTTTAACACATTTGCAACAACAACCTAGTTGTTTGTCGCTACTTTGTTCAACTGAGTCTCTCACCACTTTCAGTCTTGTGAGGCTCAATGTTCCCTCTTCGGGAAAATCATGATGCTTGATTAATTTTTTCAATATCTTGCATACATTTCTGACCATAATGTTTTTTTAATTTGGTAGTACACCGGTGTATCATATTTCACAAGCTTGCTCTGAGACTTCCCCATACTGGCTGTTTTCTGCTTTCTGTGGATTTGCTCGCGCGCGCTTCTTTAATCTGACGTCTCCAGCAGATCCGATTTTCTCTTATCCCGCAATCGGTCGGGTTGCACAATCAGTGCCCTCTTAATTGTGATTTACCAAAATCTTTCGATTTTTAGCTAACCCCAATTAACCTCGGTACCTGTTTGAAACCTATCTTGATCCGTACAGATCTCAAGTTAATCTCAGGTTACCCATCTGAACGTTCGTGCCCAGATTACTCTACCACAGAAACAGATCTCAGCCAATATGGTTCAATTTCACTCTTTCCCCCCTAATTAAATTGAATTTAATTGACTCTTACCAGAGATGTCGTTTTGTGCCACCTGGGTTCTTTTTGATTCCAGTGGTCGATCCCTCCGGTCCCAACAGCGGAAACGGTCCCTCATCTCTGAATCTTTTTTTTGCGAGGTAGGGTTGGAACTTTCAGCTCCAAGGTGATCAGCCTCCGTCCGCTGTCAGGTCCAGAAGTCACGTCCAAGGAATCCCACTTTCTGACACCAAATTGTTGTGGCAATTTCTTTCTAACAAACATCATCACTGAGTAAGAGACAACTCTGAGTCCAAATTATAGTAATAAAGTATTTATTCCCTTGCAAGAGAGATCCTCGTCACCAACTCACATCTGTGAGTCAGTCAGGAGAGATAAGGAAAAGCAGTGCCAGCCTGTTTTTATAGTGGTTCCCTTCAAGGCCTTCTTCCTTCCCTCACCTACAGAGAGAGATACCAGTTTGTTTACCGATTAATGGTTATACAGAAAAAGGCAGGCAAATGCCCCCTTGACCCCCTGACCATCTGCGTTTCCTTACCTCTATCACTTCCCAATCATAGTAAATCATCACACACAGAATGCTTTTCTAACTGCAAGTGAGAAAACATATAATGCATACATCTTGAATCTATGTTTCACTAAAGATTAATACCCATAAGGAAAAATTCCTTTACAGAAACAAGGGATCGAATATAGATCCCTGCAGCTTCTCAGAATTCCCCGCCGGAGTCTGAGCCTGTGTCTCTATCTCTCTCTAGCTGAGCCATTTAAATAGTTCAGTTTTGGTTTTTAATAACAAATTGGGATTATTTTGTTTACTTTCTTTATTAATTTAATTTAGAAATATGATTGGAACATCTTATTTTTGTTAAATTCAAGTTTTTGTTTTTTTAAATACCAAGCGGCCAGCGCAAGTTTGATCAGTTTATCTTTCTCAAATAAATAACTAAATAAATAACGTCATAATATTTTAAGAATAAAGTCAAAATTACGATCATAAAATCATGTTACATTGCCTAAAGTTAAAATTACACCTGTATACTCTGCCAAAAATAATAATAATAATAAGTGTGGCATCCAACCTGTCATTCTTCACATTTAACACGAAAAACAGCACAACTATTTTGCATATAAATATAATATATCAACCAGTGGAATATTACATTATTATTTCAGCAAAAAAATGAATAATTTGAATGCAGGGAGCTCGCCACGGCTTCATTAATGGGAAACAGGACGTGAAGGCGGCAGAGAAGCACTCTGTGGAGTGCATCGTTTTGTTAACTTTGTGGTTTATTATTTTGAGTTGTTTGGGACGCTGTAACAAACGGCCCTCTCACAATATATTGTTTAACAGGTCTATTGTTCACGCAATCAGGCTGCACGTATCAGAAGTCCGTTTCTGGAAAATTCTGAAATGTATGCGTTATTGCATATTAATATTTGTACTTAATCTGCTGTCTACGTGATTCAACTCCTCCTATAAAATTGTATTTTACTAATGAAGAAAAACAGACTGAATGTGTGAAAGACATGACAACATTTATAGGATGCACTGAGGAGGAGACCAAACAGTGGCCAAGTGATGCTTATGGTTAGGGATGGGTATCGTTAAGGTTTTAACGGTATTACTACTCTTATCGATACTGCTTATCGATCCGGTACTTTAACGGTATTCTTATCGGTACTTTTTGTTATTTATATATATATATATATATATATATATACATACATATATATGTATGAAATATATATTTCTATGATAGATTAGCAGCTTAATTAACATGGCTTTATATTCTGAAATGTTAAATAAATATTTAATTAAATAAATATAAAACATCAATTTGTAAATGCACCAGTGTGCACTGTGCAGGCATTTTTAGTGTTTTATATACATAAGATAAGATAGAGTAAGAACATGAACAAAGAAACAAAGTTAAATAAACTGACAAATATACCATTTGTCATACCATAAAACAAATGTACAAATGTAAAAAAACAAAAACACAGTGCTTTCATTTATCTATGGTGGTCTACTAACATTAATGTTCAGGTAAATAATAGCTACAAAATAAATCTGAAAGTGATCAAATGTAAATGAACACTGTATAGTTTTCACTGTATGTATTGATAGATTAATGCTTATTAAAGCTATAACTTTATTCAGATTAAGAGCTGTGATTTTCTCTTTGCATTTTGTTTTTTGATTAACATTGAAGAAGCTCCAATCTGTCACTGAGACAAAATATTGACACACAATTTTCTCCCAACTGTTCTCGTTCAGTTTAAGATATAAACTGTTTTAAGTGAATACTCTCCAAGCCGTCCGTTTTTACATATTGTGTGTGTATTTGATCGTTTTGACGCGCCCGAAGCTCAAAGTGTACTTTGCTTGTCTGTTTTGGAGCGCGCCGCGCACACACACACACACGCGCGCAAACACACGCACGCACACACACTTCAGCCTGAGGAACAGCGTCTCTCGTGTGGATTGTACTTTCAACGTTTTATCAAACATGTCCAGCAATTTAGTAACAGTAAAGACGGCATTTTACAACAATCGACAGACGATTGATCTGATTCTGACGTTAATCTTTGGTCAGGGAGGAACGAATGCGCGCCGCTGTGAAGGGAAGGAAGTTGTTCTAGAAAAAACGCGGCTATAATCTTTAGAAGCTAAAAAAAAACATTAAATAAACTCAGTTTAATATAACAGCCACAGGCCTAAAGTGTAAGCATGTTTTAATGGTTAGTTCTCTTCTATCATAAACAGGGCTTTTATGTTGCGCGTGCTGAAACTCCTCCACGTGAGCGATCTCGCTTCTGAATTGCGAATAGCAAAAATGCATCATAGACAAGAGTTTGAATATTATTGCATATAAAAACAGCTGGTGACTCTGGTGAGATAGAATTTGCAAGATAATGTGTATATATATATAACAATAATAAATGTATGTGTGTTTTCTTAATTTCTCCAGTACCGATAACAGAACCGTTAACGTCAGAGCTTATCGATACTCCGGTCTTTTATAATTTAGCCTCGAGATCGATTAAATACCGGGTTTCGGTACCCATCCCTACTTATGGTCCATGATATTGGTACAGATTCGGTGTAACGAACAATTCTTTGTGACTGTATATAATTTGGACATGATGAAGGTACACTTGACAGGCTGTGGGGCTTTATTTTACCACAAAGCTAATGT
This sequence comes from Schizopygopsis malacanthus, assembly GCA_027474115.1. Classification (NCBI taxonomy): domain Eukaryota; kingdom Metazoa; phylum Chordata; class Actinopteri; order Cypriniformes; family Cyprinidae; genus Schizopygopsis; species Schizopygopsis malacanthus. The sequence goes on from CM049870.1 coordinate 16,937,051, forward strand.
TTAAACTAGCTTTATTGTGTGCCGTCGGTGCGGAAAATCTGCGTGTGTTCCTTAACATTATAGCCCAGTTCACTGTTGTTTAAAAACCTATGCGATTAACGCCGACAGTTTATTCTAATGGCATAAGTGAGATTGTGTTAACGCACTATTAACGTGTTAACTTCGACAGCCTTAGCTATATTCTTACGAACATTGGACAAAAAAAAAAAAACACGGAAAAAAAGTCAGCAAAATCATTGACGATGTTGACTTTCATGAACAGCTTATTGAGTCAAAAATACTCCGAAAACAACGTTCGAAGTTGGACAGATGTGCAGAATCTGTCAAAATGTATAAAACCACCATCCATGCATGCTCTTTCACGATGAACACGATGCCGCTTTCGTTCCGAAACCACTAGCAATCATCCGACTTGCACACTCTTTTATCCTTTCTCGTCATAATGATCCTATTTTATGTTTATTTAACCAAAGTTTATCACGTTCGTATCATTTTAACGTTCGTAAACTTTTGGACAGAAGCCACAAACTTACCCACATTCGTCCGAAATCCGTGAAATCCTGTTAACTCTTCCTCCCATGCAGAGCATGCGTGACCTAGACAATCTTATTTCTGACATGAGAACCGTTGAGACATTAGGAGATGGAAATTCAGCGTCAAAATAAAATGTACGAGCGTTATGATTTTTGGACAGAAAATCTCTGCCCTTGTTTTATCCCGATTTATTAACAATTTATCATGTAGCAACGCATATGAGAATTTAACCCACACAAGATGTTTTTATCGTTTTGCTATTGATATAATTACATGCAAAAAGTATATCTCTGTTTCCTTTAGAATCATAGTTTAACATTTGTAACTGTTTGGACAGAAGGTGTAACGAACGTTAGTAAATGTTTCCATTGCATCGTGGTGGATTAAGGGAATTATACTTTCAGTGTTAGTAGTAGTATTTTGTAGAAGACACACCAAAATAAATGTTATATGCCAAAATTCAGGATTTTATTAAAGGAAATTAAATAAATGACTTAGGAAAAATCCAGACGCAATGAATGTCCCACCCTGACATCCGCAATTTCTGGGGACGGAAATAAAATAAAGTCTCATTACACAATAATGCCAAGGCTTAGTGGGATACAATTAACTTTATTATTTCTTACATCTATCTTAAATAAAATAGTGAACTAAAAATAAAAAAATGACAACAACTGGGTATTATTCAATCTATATTGTTCATTACACCCCTTGTGGACAGAAACTGTGGAATCGCTCTTTTATACTTCATTTTTAGCTGCTGCACGTTCTTGTTTTATTTTTCGGTATTTTTACTTTTTTGTGGCCGTGGGATAACATTAAAATGAATATGTTCAATAATTTACAATTTTCACCTCTGATATTATAACAGTTATTAAGTTATTGACAGTTATTAAGAGTTAAAGTTACGCATTGACGGAAGTACGCACACTGACGTCTTTTTGGCAGGAGCTGTTGCCATGGTGAATCGTAACTTCAGTGCTCTGCTGATCATGACTTTTCAATAGTCATGGTGCACGCGCTTAACTCAGAGTCAACCTACTTAGAGTTGAGTAAACTAACACAATTCAGCTGTTCTGTAACCGAAAACTCAGAGTTTCCCATCTCAGAGTAACTCAACTCTGAGTTCAAGTTTAAACTCAGAGTTGGTTGAACCTCCTTATTGAAACGGGCCCCTGGAGTACCATAGAGATGTCCTGACTGATTGCTGTATTTATTGTACAGTTCACGGAAGGTTGGATTGCATTTATGCAAACACCATGAAAGAAACGTAGTGTGGCTTTGCTGCTATTTGTAATGCTCAGTAGAGTTAATCCTAAAACAAAATGTGTCCTGTTGTAGTGATTTTATTCATTCGATGGCCTAGTTAGTTCAAGCTTGATTGTGTCCCATTTAACCTCTATTCATCCTGTCAATTCATCTATAATAATGAGTGTAAGACAATGAAGGATTGTTTCGTTCAGCTCAGAGCTCTTGATGCTCTTTACGGATGATGAAGGGCACCGTGAATGTCCTGAAACCGCTATTGGGATGTTATTTTAGAGGCCTGAGCTTAGGTTGTCTTTGACTGTCCAGCAGCATTGAACAGTTTGATGGCGAACTTGTGAGAGTTTAATGGCCAACTAATGAGAGGATTCGGGCTGCATGACATGTATTTATTTATTATTTTCCTTTTTTTCTATTTTTTTGCTCACTAAGGTATTTGTTCATCTCTGCCTGTTTTGCAGAGTTTAACTAAACTGAAATAATCTCCACACTGATCTTCACTACATTGAACGATCGCATTAAGCACAACGTGAAGGGAAGAACGGGACATTCAAAAACGCTTAACGTACCTAAACAACGACCGGGGAAAACAACATTTCTGTCAAATTGTACTTATAATAAACACTTTCTGCTGTCAAAAGAACGAGTCCTAGTATTTCTCTAGTAGGCTGTTAACTGAATAGCTACTTTAGACTTGTATAAAAAAAACTTAAACACAGTTTGTTTCATTTGTATCTTTTTTATTCTATTGTATTCTTTTGCCTTTTTGTTACTGGCAGTTTAAAGTATTTTCAATAAATTTGAGGAACTTTTAGTTGTTTTACTAATATTAGTTACTCTGTTATTCTGCTCTGGTGTTGATAATCGTGACATTTCGCTGGTCACTAAAATGTAGCTATCATAGCAACCTTATTTACAGAAAATATATATTTGATGTATATCACTATCTTGAAATACATCTTTCATATAAAGTTTTGGCCATATGGCCCACTAATAATCTTTTTAAATAACCGTGATTACAATATTGACCAAAATAACTGTGATTATGATTTTTGTCATAATCGAGCAGTCCTAATTCAAGATCACTTCAGCGGTGCTGCATTCTTTTCATAACTGTGTTCTAGGGTTGCGCGATATATATCGTTTGCGATATTATCGTAATTGTTACGTAAAATGATGTGCAATTTGACAATATCGTCAAATATTTTGCAAAAACCAAACAAAACGCCTACAGAGTGCACGCATACATTAGCCCAGGGGTTTTCAACCTTTTAGGATATGCCCCCCCCCACGCTTGTCTAATTTCACTCGCGCCCCCCCAACACAACCCCCCCCCCCGCCCCCTATTATTGTATTCACACCGAATTACTTTAATAACATGAACATAAACACAAATATCCATTAAAGCTATAATAACAACGAATTATTTTTATTTTTCTCTTTTTGATTAACATAATTTACATAAGAAATGCATGGATCCGTTATATTAATGTATATTTGATATTTATTTTACTGTTTAGGTTCACGTACAACAACCGACTGTACTTAAGAGGATACTCCTCTCAGCGGTTCTCAACCCGCGGCCTGTCACGAATCCGAATACGGCCCATCATGCTGAATGTTACAGTCTTATGTGTTGAACCTAATTCAAAATTAACTTTCAGTTTTACAATTAGTTTTAGTTTTTACATTCATTTAAAAAATTACTAAACAAATATAAGCTAATGTTTTTATGTAAAATAATTTTGTTTTTCATATATTATTTTCAGACATGAGCAGACCTATGTACACACCTAATTAATGTTACGCATTTAACGAACATTTACAAGCGCGCACTTTGGCAGAATTATATTCAAATAGTCATCAGCAGCCATTAGTTCTGTAAAATTGAACATCGATTTAACTTAACAACACATTTGTTAAGGGAGAAAACAAATTGTGGAAAATGCCAGCGAAGAAACGCATTCAAACAAGGATAGTCTCAGCATCAGCAGTGAAGAGGGTGTTGGACTTTCGGTTTGCCCCCCCCCCACCCACTTGAAGATGTTCATGGAAAAAAGAAACACCCATAAACTACTACGCAGCCATCATCCTTATTACAGAAATGTGGCAAAACATCTCTGGAGAGAAACTCAGATTATTAAATTCGAAAATTATTTCCATATTTGTATCAACATAGGCTACATTTGTGAACGCACACTTTCTGCAATGGCTCCTGTCACGTAACACTTCTGTGCGCGTCTTACAGACTGTAATTTACAATCTCAACTTTATTGTGCTGTTACTCATTTCGAGCAGAATTTCACAAAATTGGTTCCCGACAGCATCAGGTGTTTTATTAATGGTGAGTAGAATTATTTATTTCAATAAATGTAATCGGTTTAGATATCATCATATTTAGGCTATAAATTATATTATAAATCTGGTTGGTTTGTATTGATGACATAATATGTAAATGACATGCGTGACTTGCATTGAGACTTGCACTTGCACCATAGTGCGCCCGGTGGAAAAAAAGGTTGAGAACCAAAAGTCATTGGTATTCACCTGCTGTCTGAGAAGGCTATCTGTTCGGGCGCTTCAGGTGTGCGAGCATAGAAACGCTCTATCACAGCGCGTGAGTACCGCATTGAGATGTCTTTGGCTTAAATGGCTTAAAATTACTTTTATGTTTAAACTGACCAGACAAAACACATGAAAATGAAAAAACTTTCTTGAGGAAGCAGCACTGGCCTGATCGCTAAAATAGTTTAGAACCACCCCTGCTGTTATAGCGTGCGTAATTATACTGAAACATAAAAATATAACCAGTTTACCTGATTCAATGTGATAGCTGTGTCTGAAATAACATGCCAATCCATGGTTGGATTTCTGACACAACTAACCGTAAAATCATCTTACACTTCCAAAAAGCGTGACTGATACTCCAGCCAACTCTGTCAACTAACAGCGGGAGTCATAATGCCCTCTAGTTAGGGCTGTAACGATACACCAAACCCACGATTCGGTTCGTATCACGATTTTTGACCCACGATTCGGTTCGTATCACGATTTTTTCGTGGGGGGTGGGAGAAAAAAAAAAAAAAAATTTAAAACAATATTTTTTATTAAATAACATTTTAAAAATCTTTATAAACTGAACACCAAAGAACAAGATTAACTATGCAAATTATTAACAATATAAATAGTAGGGATGTGCATTTTAAGCAAAAGTAATATTCGATAATAGCTGGGTATTATTTGACTACTATTCGAAAATCGCACCCCTCGCGTGCATGTACCCACGCACACACACATACACAGAGAGAGAGAAGGAGAGAAACTATTCAGGCTTTTAATCTGTAAGATAACAGTTTTATTAATTAGAGAATAGTCTATCTTAACCTGAGACAATTAATGGTCATAACTTATGATTGCTGAAACATATTAATATAACATAACCGAATGAGGCATTTATTAACAGAACAGTCCGTCGATTATCAACTGCTCATAAGGTTAGGACATTTATATTTTAAAAATGAGCATGAACATTCATAAAAAGACGTAACCGTTTGATTAATTAATTAATGAATATTAGGCTTAAAACATATTACGCTAAACAGAATATCATTCTTAAAACATTACGCGCTAAAACATATTTTGAACAACCTGAATGATGGCACTTATTATGTAAACATTAATTTTATCGTCTGTCATAACAATAACATATTTCATATAGGTTATTGATGAGCAAATCATTTATTTGAATTAGCGAGAGTTAGAGAGAGAGGTATGAAAGTTGCGCGTACATGTGCACCTGCATCTGCACGTCTCTCTCTACAAGCAATGAGGCTTAGTTACTTTAAAAAACGATTTTACCTCCTCATTGCAGAGAAATATAATGTTGCGAGTCAGTAGCCTATCGAAGCTATTTTACTAAGAAAAAGTTCCCGTGCAGTTTGTGCGCTGCGCGATCTCTGATATCTGTGCAATAATGTGTGTGCGCGTGCGTCTATGAAAGCAGCGTAGCCTGCATATAGTTTTGGTTTAGCTACAAACTCGAGCCCGAAGCTATCCATTAAATATTAACGAAACCCGAAAGGGAAGCAGACCTCTCTTGTGAACAGCCTGAATGACGGCGCTTATTATGTGAACATTATTTTAACGTCTGTCTTTATAACAATAACTTATTTCATATATTAAATGAACATGTTCACATGCTCGGGAAGAAGACGGGAGTGCAATCTGTTCACAATTAGTCCGGGGAACTTTTAATTGAACTAGGGAATGAATATAGATCCCTGCAGTTTATCAGAATTCGCCGCCCGAGTCCGACCAGAGCCCGTGTCTTTCTCTATCTCTCCCCAACATTATAAATCTGCTTTTGCGGCCATTAAAATAGTTCCGTTTGGTTTTTAATAGCAAAGTGGTCATTAATTCGTTTAGTTTTTTTATTAATTTAATTCAGAAATATGATTGGAACATTTTATGTTTGTTAAATTCAAGTGTTTGTTTTTTTTAAATACCAAGCGGCCAGCGCCAGTTTGATTAGTTTATCTTTCTCAAATAAATAAGATTAATGTCATATTTTAAGAATAAAGTATTGATTACAATAATAAAATCATGTTACATTGCGTGAAGTTAAAGTGAAAATTACACCTGTATAATCCGCCAATAAAAAATAAAGTCTGTGGCATCCAACCCATTCTTCACATTTAACACGAAAAAGAGCACAAATATTTTTTACATAAATATTTATGGTTATCAACCAGTGGAATATTACATTATTCATTCAACAAATAATTTGAATGCAAATTAATTTAAATAAATAGCCAAAGCTATAACACTTCTGTTTTCTTTGTAACAAAATACTGTTGAAAAACAAACAGAACTAAACTCCATTGTGGAGATGATTCGAGCATGTTGAAAAATCTTCAATTTGGGCCGGCGACAGCCCATGACGTCACCACCGGCGCGACCATAATATAAGGACCGCAGGGAGAATACATCATCTTCTTCTTCATCTTCACTAACTGGTCTGTTTGAAGAAACGTGCATTCTGGTAGGAATACAGTTTTTCTTTATTATCATGGCGAGCACTAGCAAGGCGTTCAATAAGTGTGTGGATCCGTGTCCTCGTTATTTGCGATGACACACACAATCTTTGCGTCTTTTGTTTGGGCAAGGAGCACGCACGCGATGTCCTTGAGGGGAAAATCTGTGTGCAACTAGCTCAACTTTCGCAGGCAGGCGTCACATGATTGGAAAGGTAGTCACGGGGTGTGTCGCGATTCTCCCTTATCACACCGCGACACAGGATCGTGGATCTGAGTGTCGCGATTTCGGTTTCATATCGCGTATCGTTACAGCCCTACTTCTAGTGGATGGCTAAAGGTTTGCTAGCTCGTATTCATAAATCCTAAAGGGAATGTCTCTGAATTAAATTATGCTCGCGCCCCCCTTGACAGGTGCTGGCGCCCCACAGGTTGAAAACCCCTGACTACGTGGTGATTAATGAAGCGTGTTAAACAGTGCATATTTAGAGTGTGTTCTTTCACTGCATGATTCAGTCTATTAAAATGCATTAAGATTGTTCGCAAAATTCAAGATATGGGGGCAGAAAATGTATATATTTACGTTTCACATAGCTAAAATCAAACAAAGAGTGCCGTTTTTTCTTCTAAATAAGCATGATTACAAATTTGATATTGGTTTTATACAACAGTTCAATAAACAATAAGTTAATATTAAGATACTTACGTTGTAGACACCATATTGCCTGTTTTTGCTCCATTTCACCGACAAAAAATACGTCCAAACAACCATAGCACCGTTTTGCGTCTGAGCAACATGAGAATGAATCATACCTGAATGATTAAATCTTATAAATGATTCGGTTCAGTCGCAGTGACTCACTTATTACCGATGACTTTCTGCCACCTACTGGCGATTTTAATTTCACATTTAAAGTCTTATTTAAAAAAAAATTTTTTTTTTAAATATCAGTATTCAATGTTTTATGTTTAAAATGTCAAATAAATATCAATTTGTTACTGTTTAAAGCACTCAATGTCCATCTTAATTGCATTAAATATTGTGTAAATACATCTAAAGATGCAACTTCTGCAAAGATTAATTTTGATAATACTGGTTTCATTTGTTTGGTAACTGCCTAAATGTGTGTTATCTTAATTGACTGATTAAAAGTTACAATTTGACTCAAAAGATGTACACTTTTAGAAAAAAAATGCTTTATGAAAGGTAAAAATCTATTTAAACTTAAATGAAAAGATCAATTAATCACTGATGTGAACTGACCACACAGAATATAAAGAATATCAAAAACTGCAGCTGTCCACGGTAGTCAGATATCAGCACAATAACACACTCTGCAAAATGTTGTCTAATTATCATTTTCCCAAAAATCCCAAAAAATATTGAGATCATTTTTTTTCAATATCGCACACCCCTACTGTGTACAGTGTTCATGAGCCGCCAAACTGGTTTGATGAAACGGCTTGGACTGTGTGCTTTACAGATTTGTTACCACCTTAATTATGTGTTCCATCTGCACTTTTTTGTACACTTTTATGTTTATGCTTACCCTCATGTCAAAACTACAGAAATAATGATTGATTAATCTCTTTTGTTTCTGAATTACGATTTGTGTCTGTCAAGTTTTGTGTAATGTGCAGAAATATTGTATCTTGTGTGTTTCAGTTTTTGTTGATTCTCACATTCAATTTTAAAGCCCAAAGTATACTTTGATTTTTTTTAGACATGTGTATAGTACAAGTATAGTGTACTATACTGACTATGTGGTGATTAATGAAGCGGGTTAAACAGTGCACGTGCACATTTAGAGTGTGTTCTTTCACTGCATGATTCAGTCTATTAAGACTGTTAAGACAGTCTATAAGACTACCGAGCAAGCCACTGTAACGGTAACAAGGACATTCTCTAATCAAAAACCGTGGGTGGACAGAACAATCTGTGATGCGGTTAACCATCGCACTGCCGCATACAATGCCGGTATTTTGTCAGGAAACATGAGCGAGGTACAAAGCATCGTGCTATGCTCTCCGACTTGCAGTTAGAGCTGCCAAACTCCGATACAGGGAGAGAATTGAGTCACATTTTCAGCTCAATGACTCTCGACTAGAGATCGACCGATATTTTTCCCGATATTTAAGCATTTTACCATAATCGGTTATCGGGTTTGTAAAAAAAAAAAATCGTTTTTGAATTATTATTATTATATATATATATTTTTTTGTCACATACATAATTATACAGAGTATAACCAGCAGTGAAATGTTGTTCTCTGCATTTGACCCATCCAAGTGCACACACACCTGGAGCAGTGTTCACTCAGGAAATGCTCCAGCTTTTATTTAGATGTTTCCAACATCTAAATAAATACATCTCTATCGAAATTAATTATTTATTATCTCCGAAAGCGATCGCAGTTTTGAGTATAGTTCTGTGTAAATGCATAGATAAATCGTGCTGTCAGCAGTTTTCATAATCTAGAATGACAAAAACGTTTTAATAATTCTGATAAAACATGCCAGTTAAGAAATGCAATAAAATACGATGTTTTGTTTGTTATAGCTTATTTCAATATTCCAGAGAATAATATTCAGTGAATTAACATTATCCAGTGAATTATTCTTCACTCTTTAGTCTATTAAACAGCTTATAAACCTAAAACTGTAGTTTAAAATGAAGTTGATATTTTGTTGGAGTTTACCCTATTTTCCTTATAGGTTTTAAATAGCCTGTAAGCGTCGTGCATGGTTTACTTTGACTTTAATATCAGCAGCAATTCGGCCTCAAGCTGTGTTTAAAAAAAAAAAAAACAGCAAATACTGTGGAACCAAATAAATGAGGAACAAAAGTTTTTTTTTTTTTTTAAACATTATCATTTAGATCAGGGGTAATAGATCGCTTGCGCTTTAGGTCAGTGTTTCTCAACCAGGGGTGCGAGAGATCAAACTCAAATATAATACATTCACTAATACTATGACTCGCATGTTAAGTAATGTAAAAAAAATATATAGCCTATAAATCTCTACGTATTCTGTGTTTAGGAGGAAAACGGTTCTCATGGCGCTGTGAATACAGACTGAACGGCGTCTCAAAACCGCTGTATGAGGACATGATATGCAAACTACAGCTCTCGCTGGATAAAAGAAGCCAGTGTCAAACTAGTACACACATGTTTTGATGGGCAAGTTTTGTAATCAATGTAAAGCTGATTACAGTGACATGATCGCGCATTAGGCGCGCGTTATGTCCGTTATAAATGATGCGTAAACGAACCGTGTATGTGCGCTCTCGATCACTATAACATCATATTTCTGCTTGAATACAGCTCAGTATATAGTTGAATACAGCGACGTGAATAATAATAAAACACTATTGTATTTATTATTATTAAATTAACACAACATAAAGATACATCACAACAAGCCTTTTTAATTATTTATTTAATATGTATTTTATCATTTATTTACTTTTCACTTGGTAGATCTCGGTGAGTTTTCTCCCAGACTAAGATTAATGTCAGACTCAGAAGTCAACAGGCATAAAACGGGCGCTTTTACATTTGGTTTTGAAACTCTTCCGCAATCGTCTTGTCTGTGTCACCTCACTCTTCTTGTCAGTCATCTCTCTTCACGTGATAAATGAAATCTGATCTGTGATGTAGAGGTCTGGCGGGACTGTTTTTTAGGTTTTATTCCGCACGCACTCGCTCCCGCGATTTATTCACTGTTTGTTCACATTTCTGCTGAAAGAAAGAGAGAGAGGCTAACAAATAAAAGTTTAGTCTGCACAAAATTGTATTTTATTCGTCTTGTCAAGAGTCTTGAATTTATTAACTGATAAATGTCAATAAGCTGCCAACACGGAATAAAGTTTCACAGAGAGGAAAAAAAGTTATATAAAAATTGTAATCCCTATTTTTATTCGTTTTGTCAGAATATAATTCGTTTAGGCTAACATTCAGCCTACAACACAATAGGAAAAAAAATGTAGGTTTAGCCTAATAGCTATTTTATTAGTCTTGTCAAAATACTAAATTCATTTAACATCTTGCTGTTAACACAGTGAAAAGTGCAGCAGAGAAAAAATTAATTAATTCTACACAGTCTGTCATTTAAAATGATAGGATAAGCATAATACAATTATATTTATTATATTTGCTAGCCTGCTCTGAGCATCTTTGCACACGCTGTGCACAGACAATAAAACGAAGCACTGGTCCATGTGTGCAGCGAGCGCATAACGGTCCGGGTGCAGGCTGAACTGATTGATAAGAATAAAGCGCAGATATACTGTTCTGAAAGGACGTCTGGGAACGGGATATTGTGAGACCACCCGCTCAAATTCAAATTGCGCCAGAGTTACTGACCGTTACCTCCTTGTATTCGGGAAATTAATCCCGTGGCGTTATGAAATCTGGTCGGGACAGCCGCGGCAATGCAGAGCTAGACTGCTGTGATGCACGGCTATCGTTCGTTCAGTGCACTGCGTTGAGCAGCCACATTCAGTTTTAATTGTAGTGTCCTCTAACTGAACAAATTTATTTTTATTACTATAAAAACTATCTAAACGACGGTGTGGGACGGTGCCACGGTGAGCAAGTGACGTAAAGGTGTTGCGGCTTAACAACGGTATAACCGTCATCACAAGCCTACTGCACTCTATTTATTTACTTTATAACAGTAAATAAATATCGGTTCTGCATATCGGTTATCGGGTACATAAACGTACAAATTATCAGTATCGGTATTGGTTATAAAAATCAATATCGGTCGATCACTACTCTCGACGCATGTGGCAGGGACTGAAGACCATCTGTTCCTCTGGAAATAATTACTCCGCAGAGGTGAGAGCAGATCCTTTGCTGGCCGAAGAGCTAAACACCTTCTACGGCCGCTTTGAATGCCGATCAGCGGTCAGGAAGCAGCAGACAGAGCAGCGATGATCATGTAATCACCGTGTCGGAGGACGAGGTTCGGAGGGAACTAAAGAGAGTGAATGTCAGAAAAGCAGCTGGACCTGATGGGATTACTACTGTTCTGAGGTCCTGCGCTGACCAGCTTGCTGGTTTGTTTATATCCATCTTCAATGAGTCCCTCGCTACCTCTGTGGTTCCCACCCCCTTTAAAAAATCTGTCATCATCCCTGTGCCTAAGAACAGTATACCCTCTTGCCTGAATGACTATCGCCCAGTTGCCCTCACATCAACAGTCATGAAGGTTTTTGAGAGACTTTTAAAGAAACTCATTTGCTCCTCCTTCTTTTCTAGGGTGCACCAGCACAAAATTTAGGTGCACCCAAATTTCCATATAGGCAATATTGACTAGTAAACGATTAACTAACAATCTGGTCAAAATTAAGTTCTTTGTTTGAAGCACAATTCTAGAAGAAAGGTAACTTACTGAAAAAGTGTTGGTGCTTAAAGTGCTTCACTGAGCTGAGATTTTAGCCTAAAACATCTCAAGATAAATGAAATGAAATAAAAAGAAAATCTAAACTAAGTGTTTTAAGGGCATCAAACTGAACATCTCATGGCTCAATGTCTTATGGACTTTCCTCCATTGCAGTCACATGCCCCTCGGATGGCCAACTCCTGTAGTTTGGCCTTCTTGATCTTTGGCCTTGGCTAAACCAGCTGGCCACACTCTCCCTAGTATCAACATCTTCCAGACTTGGCCCCTGATTCTTATCAGATCTTCCACTGTGTCTTAATGAAGGGGTGCTCTAGTGCAGTGCTTCTCAAACTTCTTTGGTCGTGCCTCCCCTTAAACCTATAAAATAATCCGGCCCCCGTCCCATCTTAGACTACCAAATAATTTCACTAAACATTATGAAAAAAAAAGTATTTACAGAATAACAATCCTGTTTTGTTCTGTCTAATTGTCTCTCTGTGCTCATACTGTATTTTAATGCAGCCAAACAGGGCTCTAGACTAACTTTTTGCACTGGTGCGCCTAACTTCTTTTCTTAGGTGCACCAGCACAAAAGTTAGGTGAACCCAAATTTTCATATAGGCAATATTGACTAGTAAACGATTAACTAACAATGTAGTCAACATAAATTTCTTTATTTGAAGCACGATTCTACAATAAAGGTAACTTACTGAAAAGCTGAGCTGAGATTTAAGCTTAAAACATCTTAAGATAAATTAAATAAAAAGAAAATCTAAATTAAGTGTTTTAAGGGCTTCAAACTGAACATCTTATGAACTATCCTCCATTGCAGTCAGATGCCCCTCGGATGGCCAACTCCTGTAGTTTGGCCTTCTTGATCTTTGGCCTTGGCTAAACCAGCTGGCCAGACTCTCTCTAGCATCAAAATCTTCCAGACTTGGCCCATCTACACTGATTCTTATCAGATCTTTCACTGTGTCTGAATGAAGGGATGCTCTAGTGCAGTGCTTCTCAACCCCCCCCCCTTAAACCTATATAAAAAAAAATATATATATATATATATATATATAAAGTATTTACAGTTTTTATAACCAATTCTTACTATGTAAAAAATATATATATAAAAAGTATTTACAGTTTTTATAACCAATTCTTACTATGTAAAAAATAAGTATACTTAGGCCTTTAGTGTTATGTTAGAATCATTATTATACTCATACCTTTTCTTGATTTAATATTTTGACTGGTTTTTATTTTTCAATGTTGTATTCATTTGTCATTTTTATTTATTTTCTTTATCTTCTTAAATATGTATATAATATTTATAGTTTTAACTTTTAATTTTAGTTACTTTTTCTTATTTGTAAGTCGCTTTGGATAAAAGCGTCTGCTAAATGACAAAGTAAAGTAAAGAAAAAAATAACTGTTCTGTTCTAATTGTCTCATGCTGTATTTTAATGCAGCCAAATTCTCAATAAAACTGTTTTTCCTTATATATTTTATTGTTTTACTTTTGTCAGTCAACGGGATAAATATGAAATAGTGACTGAAACACATCCCTTTAAGAATACATAAAAAGCTCTCCCTTTCAAGAAGCTAGTCTGCACAAAAATCCTAATTTATAATATAATCAGCCGTTGTCTGATGAAATCAAATAATACACAATATAAAACAAGACAAAGTCAATTCCTGTGCTGTGATTTTGGCTATATTTGCATGTAAAATTAGAGAAGCAATAATATCTGTTTTAACTGAACGGGCTGCTCCTCTCAGACGCTCACTGAACAGAGCAGATGCAGAGAAAGAGCTGCGTGCGCGCTGATCTCACGCCGTTCCGGCAGTACCAACGATCACAGAGACTCACTAAAGTTTATCCAAGAAGTTACTAGATTTGTCACTAGTCGCTATGGGGGTCTAAAAAGGCGTTAAATCTCGCTAAATTGGCAACACTGCACACATCTCTACTGCTCACCTCTCTCTCTCAACTTAAAGTTGAATTCTTGTCCAGCATCTATTGTTGTTGCATCTCCAGTAGTTTGTTGTTGTTGTTGTTGCAGGGCTCTAGAGTGCGGAGACTTTTTTTCTTTTCTCGAACGGCTGGTCGCACTGGTGCGCCCTCAAGTTTTTGTTAGTCGCACCCTTGAGAAATTAGGTTGCACTCTAGAGCCCTGCCAAATTCTCAATAAAACTGTTTTACTTAATATATTTTTACTGTTTCTCTTGTCAGTCAACGGGATAAATATGAAATAGTGACTGAAACACAAGCCCTTTAAGAATACATAACCAGCTCCCCCTTCCAAGAAGCTAGTCTGCTCAAAAATTCTAATTTATAATTTTATTGAGCCGTTGTCTGATGAAATCAAATAATACACACAAGACAAGATAAGACAAGACAATTCCTGTGCTGTGATTTCGGCTATATTTGCATCTAAACTTAGAGAAGCAATAGTATCTGTTTTAACTGAACATGCTGCTCCTCTCAGACCAGTCTCTCGAGGATATCGCGGGACTTTTTTCAGATTTGTGCGGCCTAAAATGACTGCTATTGCTGTGGCTTTTCTCAAAATTTGCATTTCTTATTGTTTTGCAGTGAAAATATATACCACAGACAACATTCTTCTAATATTGTTATGACTTTTCTGACTTCGAGAACCATTGTAGGGCTCCAGACTAGCATTTAAGGACACCAGCACCAGTGCCTTTAAGTTCTACAGAAGGTGGCACCAGCACCTGACAGTAAAGCACTCACCCTAATCGCACATGTACATCTCGGAGATGTCTATTTGATGTCTGCATTTACATATGCAAGAGGTATTTTTAAGAGTGTTTGCTCATCTGCAATATGTCTCTAATATGTTTCCAGTCAGATGTCAAATAGAGATTTATTAGAATGCATGTAAAACTGCTTCTGAGACGTTTATCAGATTACAAGGCTGATGTTTCCCAGATCTTTAGCAGATGTCTTACAGATGTACTTGTGCTGTCTGGGTAGTTGAGATGCAGATAAAATGTACTTTTATTACCGTCATTCAAAATGTCTCAATATAATTTAATAAATATAACAAATATATATATATTAGGGAGTGGAAATGGCTGATAAGCCTATAAGTACTTCTCTGCAGCCATCTAATAATAATGGTAATTTAATATATATTTTTTTTAAAGTATTTTCTTTCCTACATTATGAAACTTTTAGTTTTATAAACGAGGCAACCTATGAAGGATGAACAAATAATGTCATCACATTAAAAATATTACGTATAATGTGCGACTTCAGATTTTTTTTAGTCGCACCATTGAGAAATTAGGTCGTACATGCGACCAAATTGGTCGCACTCTAGAGCCCTGCAACAACAACAACAACAAACTACTGGAGATGCAACAACAATAGATGCTGGACAATAATTCAACTTTAAGTATCTTTACTTTGAAAGACTGTTTGTTCAGTTGTAACCTTAGCACATGCATTGTAAAAAAAGTTTTGGCAACCAAAAATATTTTTTGGAGGATTGAAAGAGTGATGTTTAGTTATTTCTTCTTCATAAAATGTTTTAAAAAGTCTTAACTGTCTCGTCCACAATTTAAGACCTCAAAATAAATTTAGGATTAATCATATATATGTAAATTTGTTTTCCGATATTAATCTAAGTGTCCTTAAATCAAGATTTACTTAATGCATGTGTAAAATTAAGTCTTGTGAAACTAAACAAAATCAAGTGAGTTCTTGCTTAAAATATTAACAAATATCTGTCAATGGGAAATTAAAACTTGTTTAGCGTTATACTTTAGCACATTTAGCCCACTATCAAATAATCGTTCTTGTTTGAATCATGCTCTCTTCATTTTGATTGATCTTATTTTGTTTCTCAAGTAAATATTTGTAAATTCTCATATTTGGTGTGACCCCGAATAGTCAATGAATCAATGTTTTGATAGGAGGAGCCTGATTTGACTCCCAATCTCAGTCGAATATTCGCGGGGTGTTATGATCATGCCATTTTGGCTATATGGGGGTGCTCAAATGTCTGATTTCACAGAGAACTACTGGTTTTCTCCCAATAAGTTAATACAGCCTATTATGTTAATGCTGTAATTAAGAATCTGAAAAGAAAGAAGCTATAAATAAATATTTAAACATTAGGGATGCAACCATTCACTCAACTCACGATTTGATTCACGACTGCAGTATTGCTTACTGTGTTATTTCAGCTTCAAAGGGCAGCAATAAATAACACTTTAATATCTAAAGAGAGTGTATGTGATTTTATGTTGTAAAATTAATAAATGCATAATAATCGTAATAACCGCGAAACCGTGATTATTCCTCAGACTATAATCGTACCAACAAAATCTATAATAGTTGCATCCCTAGAGGCAACCCCTGCATTTTAATCATGATCCATACAAAGATGCTGCATATATGCAACTTGAGCTTGATATATGCATTTTTTTTTTTTTAAATAAGATGCATGACCATTAGACCAGCTGAATGAGACCCAGATTCACTCTCTGCCAGCAGGTGGCACTTAAAGCCTTTCCTTGGTTTCTGGCATAACCATATATGCTCAGTCTATCAGCTGTTCTGCTCGTTCTCATCAGTTCTCTTTGCACAGCAGTTCAGTCAATGTACTATTGGAGTAACTGAATAACTCGGGATTAGAGTTGTAATGGTATGAGATTTTGACGGTATGATAATCGTCTCAGAATATATCGCGGTATCATGGTATACGGTATTAAACAATCAAAACAGGGTTTTTATATATATGTATATATATGTGTATATATTATGTGTGGTTGTACATACACATATATATATGTAGTTGTTTGTTGGTTTTTGGCTTAGTGTTATGTTAGAATCATTATTCCACTTTTATACCTTTTGTTTGTAGCTTAATTTTTTTATTTTCATTTAAATGTTACGTTTTTTTATTTTGTTGTATGCATTTATCATTTTTTATTTAAATGTATGTATATATAGTGTTTGTAAAGTCTTCACTTTTCGTTTTCGCTGTTTTAGTTGTTTTATTACTACATTTGATTGCTTTTGTTGTCCAAATTTGAAAGTCGCTTTGGATAAAAGTGTCTGCTAAATGACTAAATATAAATATAATATATAGATATATATTTATCATGTCTGTGAGGCGTATTCGCTCTGCTTCGGTTCATTTTTGTGAAGCGCTCCTGTTCAAGACCGATACGGCAGTATAAAAGCACGTTTTTGTTGATATTGTTCACACAAATAAAACTTCACTTGTCATTAAAAAAAAAAAGATAAGGACAGACAACAGCCTATAATGCTTAATTATTTAAATACCTACAGAAAAATTAAATAAGTTGGTACAACAATTAGATGTTTTGAAATGTTTAGATTTAACTACATCGTATAAGTTTTATCCAGCACAGACGTGTTGCTGCTGTAATTTTGTTAGTCTGAATCACTTGCACAACTCTATTTTGACATCGGCTCATCAGATGATTCATTCTGTTGCTGTCAATCATAGACTCGCGGCATAATTTAACGGATTCGTTCACGTCAATGTAACATTCACTTTTGTCATTCCTGAAATATTACAAGTGGACATCTGTTCCTCTCAGTCAAACAAAACTTTTCTCCAAATTGTGAATGGATTATGTAGAGAAACTGAGCAAAGGGCGCCATAAGCACAGTACAGTTGACCGGAAATGACTGAGCTGGCTTATCTAAAACCAGGAAGTAATCGTGCATATGGTCAATTTCATCGTGTTTGAATGGATAAGAAATGTGTTATTTACATGGGATACTTGAGCATGATTGGTCAGCTGCTGCGTTCACAGGCAGCCAGTTTTCTACATTACTTCACGACTCGTATCACACCACACTTTTTCTACACTCCTTTAAAAAGTCAACTTGAAAAAAAAAAAAAAAAGTAAATCAATATTTCATATCCATTTATTTATTTGTTCAAGTAATATGTGCGATTATATAGTCACCTGATCATTATCGCAAAATAAACCACTTCATGCTGATAGGTTGTTGCTGTTTATTTTGCAATTATGCATTTACTGCATTAACCTGTTACTTTCTCCATTCATGTCTTCTCGCGGTCTCATTCAATGTCAGACTGAACCTTTTAAACACATTGCAGCCATTGTGTTGGTGAACATGTACTGTTTGTGACTAATCAAGCAATCTGTCTCTTATTTTCTCAGGAACCTCTACTTGCTGCAGTGATCTTGGCGCAGGAATGGAAAACCGAGGTAAACGGATGGGTTATTATGTCAGAAAGACTAAAGAAATATCTGTGATTGGGCACAATGGTCATCATTCAAAGTTAATGTGGAGATTCACTGAATACTCCACATCGTATATACACAGGCTTTTACAAAATTCGTGTTCACTCGTTTTCACTATTGATTAAAAGCAGAGGTTATTGTTTTGTTCCTTTTTTTTGTCCAATTAGGCTGTTTGTTTCAGTCCTGGAATAGTTGCATTTTGGCCTTTTTTTTACCTCATATATTTCATAGAAAACAATGATTGGTTTTATTCTTGATCGTAGAGTAGCTGGTGATATCAGTGATCCTGTGTTGTGTTGTTTTATAATATCACTGAGCTCATAAGGAACGTTAGCCTCATAAAGGAGGTCGACCATGTGACGCAAAGGTGTGTTGGCTCTCGATTCAGATATGGGCGATTCCACAGTTTAGGCCTAACTGCAAGGACAATAGCCTGCAAAATCAATCTTCATGGAGAAAGCCATTGTCCTCAGGTTAACATCCTGAGAAAACCTGGGGTACAGCTGTGTGAAAGGCAAGATAAATCTGGCAATGGTAAACTAGTAAACTTTGATCAAAGTTGAGTTGATGTAACATTTAACGTATGTAACATGGACGGAAAAACAGTGTAAATTCAAGCAGAAAGTGTACTTAATCTAATTCAGTTTAATACAATTCTGGTTGAATCCCAGTTCATGTTTTGCTTTGCTCCTAATTTGGTATAGTTATGAGTCATGCGTTGTGTATGGGTCACAAAACTGGTAATATGACTTCCATGCAGGCAGGGTGGCCATCTAATATTATCTGTTCTATAAACTTAAAGGTGCATTTTTGATTCTGGTATGTTCATAAACTGAAAGCCAGCAAAATTACTAACAAATACCACAGATATATTTTTCAAATGTATTTGCCAAATGTAGAAGCCAAAGGAACTCCTACAAGTGTGCAAAGTTATAATGTGTGTAACGTGGACGGAAAAAAAATAAACAATCCTGCAAGATTGCCTCTGTAACACAAAATAATACCATTTCATGAAAACTGGCAAAGAATAGAACAAGTTCATAACACATTAAAATAACCTGTCATCATTTACTATCAAATTTAAATAATAAAATAAAGTCCATATATATATGTATGTTTGCAAAGGATATAAGAGTTATGACTAATTATTTTTTAACACTTAAAATGTATAAGTATGTGTTTAATTATATGCTCTGAACACCACAGCAAACTTAATTTACAGAATAGCTGTTTCATTTCTTGAATACACTTCTTAAAATTAAGAATCTGAAATATGAATGATGACTGTTAGTCTGTTTCATGTAAAAGCTCATTCAGTGTTTCAAACTGAGGAAAACGTGTAAAGCTTGTAAACATTAGGGATGGGCATTTTAAGCAAAAGTAATATTCGATAATCCCTGGGTATTATTCGATACTATTCGAAAATCGCACCCTCCCGCGCATGCACCCGCCCACCCACGCACACACACACGCACTCACACACACACACACAGAGAGAGAGAGAGGGGGAGAGAGACCGTCCAGGCTTTCAATCTGTATGATAACAAACTGTTTAATTAATTAGAGAATAGTCTATCTTAACCCAAGAAAATTTATGGTTGTAAAGTATGAGTGCTGAAACATATTAATATAACATAACCGAAGGACGGCATTTATTAACAGAACAGTCCGTCGATTATCAACTGCTCATAAGGCTAGGACATTTCTTTTTTAAAAATGAGCATGAACATTCATATTATTAAAAAGAAAATCTTAAATCTGATTAATCAATGAATATTAGGCGTAAAACATATTGCGCGCTAAACAGAAAATCATTCTTAAAACATATTACGCGTTAAAACATATTGTGAACCGCCTGAATGACGGCACTTATTATGTGAACATTCATTTTAACGTGGTCTTCATAACAATAACCTATTTCATATAAACAAATATATTAAATGAAGACGGGAGTGCAATCTGTTCACAATTAGTTCGGTGAACTTTGAATTGAAACAAGGGAAGGAATATAGATCCCTGCAGCTTCTCAGAATTCTCCGCCTGAGTCCCTCTCTCTCTCTCTCTCTCTCTCTCTCTCTCTCTCTCTCTCTCTCTCTCTCTCTCTCTCTCTCTCTCTCTCTCTGTCTCTGTCTCTGTCTCTCTCTCTCGCTGAGCCATTTAAATAGTTCAGTTTTGGTTTTTAATAACAAATTGGTCATTATTTTGTTATTAATTTATTATTTTATTTATATTTTAATAATAAAATATTATTAATTTAATTTAGAAATATGATTGGAACATCTTATTTTTGTTAAATTCAAGTTTGATTTTTTTTAAATACCAAGCGGCCAGCGCAAGTTTGATCGGTTTATCCTTCTCAAATAAATAACTAAATAAATAACGTCATAATATTTTGAGAATAAAATCAAAATGAAGATCATAAAATCATGTTACATTGCCTAAAGTTAAAATTACACCTGTACTCTGCCAAAAAAATTATAATAATAAGTGTGGCATCCAACTTGTCATTCTTCACATTTAACACGAAAAACAGCACAACTATTTTGCATATAAATATAATATATCAACCAGTGGAATATTACGTTATTATTTCAGCAAAAAAAGAATAATTTGAATGCAGGGAGCTTGTCAAGTCTTCATTAATGGGAAACAGGACGTGAAGGCGGCAGAGAAGCTCTCTGTGGATTGCATCGTTTTGTTAACTTTGGTTTATTATTTTGAGTTGTTTGGGACGCTGTAACAAACGTCCCTCTCACAATATATTGTTTAACAGGTCTATTGTTCACGCAATCAGGCTGCACGTATCAGAAGTCCATTCTCCGGCGTGGTTAGCGTTCACACTATGTGTGCCGTGCCCGAGTGCCGACAGTGCAGTTTGTGTGCAAGCACAGAACAGAAGATGCTCTAAAATAAATCTGTGCATCTGTACTCCAGTATATAAATTCAATATAGATGCATTATTGCTAAAGTTACTTGCCAAGGGAGGTAGTTTGACATACTTCATGTATTTGCCCGTTCATGCGGCTCGCGCGTGTCAGAGACTCGGCTGTCTGTGCTCGCGCTGTTCACACAGAACAGAACACAACGCTTGTACTGAAAGGAGTTGTCTTTCGCGCCCAAATGCTTTTTAATCGCTTACATTTTTGAACAAACAAGGCTTAAAAACGCATGCAAATGATACAATTTAGTGACCACCTGCAGTGGCCCGATCTGGCAAGTGACAAATCCGAGCGTCCTTCACAATCAGACAGTCTTTATTGTCAAGCCCTGGTACACCTTTAGAAAATAATCGCACAACCTAATTATTATTCTATAATTAAATCGAATATTCGAAAATCGTGACCCATCCCTAGTAAACATTGCATTGTAATAATACATTTACCTCAGAATAACCACTCAGTGTCCATAAGCTCATCAGTTAGCTAGAAAAATAACTATGAAGAGGAGCATTTAGCTAAATTTATGCACTATTGCATATTGATATTTGTACTTAATCTGCTGTCTACGTGATTCAACTCCTCCTATAAAATTGTATTTTACTAATGAAGAAAAACGGACTGAATGTGTGAAAGACATGACAACATTTATAGGATGCACTGAGGAGGAGCCCAAACTACACTCAGTGGCCAAGTGATGCTTATGGTCCATGATAGTACAGATTCTGTGTAACGAACAAGTCTTTGTGACTGTATATAATTTGGACATGATGAAGGTACACTTGACAGGCTGTGGGGCTTCATTTTACCACGAAGCTAATGTTTAAACTAGCTTTATTGTGTGCCGTCGGTGCGGAAAATCTGCGTGTGTTCCTTAACATTATAGCCCAGTTCACTGTTGTTTAAAAACCTATGCGATTAACGCCGACAGTTTATTCTAATGGCATAAGTGAGATTGTGTTAACGCACTATTAACGTGTTAACTTCGACAGCCTAAGCTATATTCTTACGAACATTGGACAAAAAAAAACGGAAAAAAGTCTGCAAAATCATTGACGATGTTGACTTTCATGAACAGCTTATTGAGTCAAAAATACTCCGAAAACAACGTTCGAAGTTGGACAGATGTGCAGAATCTGTCAAAATGTATACAACCACCATTCATGCATGCTCTTTCACGATGAACACGACGCCGCTTTCGTTCCGAAAACACTAGCAATCATCCGACTTGCACACTCTTTTATCCTTTCTCATCATAATGATCCTATTTAATGTTTATTTAATCCATTACGTTCATATCATTTTAACGTTCGTAAACTTTTGGACAGAAGCCACAAACTTACCCACATTCGTCGAAATCTGTGAAATCCTGTTAACTCTTCCTCCCATGCAGAGCATGCGTGACCTAGACAATCTTATTTCTGACATGAGAACCGTTGAGACATTAGGAGATGGAAATTCAGCGTCAGAATAAAATGTACGAGCGTTATGATTTTTGGACAGAAAATCTCTGCCCCTGTTTTATCCCGATTTATTAACAATTTATCATGTAGCAACGCATATGAGAATTTAACCCACACAAGATGTTTTTATCGTTTTGCTATTGATATAATTACATGGAAAAAGTATATCTCTGTTTCCTTTAGAATCATAGTTTAACATTCGTAACTGTTTGGACAGAAGGTGTAACGAACCTTAGTAAATGTTTCCATTGCATCGTGGTGGATTAAGGGAATTATACTTTCAGTGTTAGTAGTAGTATTTTGTAGAAGACACACCAAAATAAATGTTATGCACCAAAATTCAGGATTTTATTAAAGGAAATGAAATAAATGACATAGGAAAAATCCAGACGCAATGAATGTCCCACCCTGACATCCGCAATTTCTGGGGACGGAAATAAAATAAAGTCTCATTACACGATAATGCCAAGGCTTAGTGGGATACAATTAACTTTATTATTTCTTACATCTATCTTAAACAAAATAGTGAACTAAAAATAAAAAAAATGACAACAACTGGGTATTATTCAATCTATATTGTTCATTACACCCCTTGTGGACAGAAACTGTGGAATCGCTCAAATCTGATCATGCTTTGCCCAGTCGACACACCCACAGGTGAAACTCAGAACTTTTCATTTGCCACGGTGTAGCTTTGTTTTTCAGTGGGGAATCTCACCTTTATGGACAAAGAGAGTAACTCTGCAGAAGAGGAGACTGCCTCATCGGGTAGGAAATGTTAGTTTACTGCCCTTCAGTGTTTGCTGGCTGAGCAATAGGGTAAATATCTGTTGTGTGCCATTGAAGGTCAAGTGCTTTTTTTCTGATAACGATGAAGAATGTTTAAAAATAGAAGTGGCCTTTAAGGTTTGTGGGTAGAGACTGTTTTTTTTTTTCTTCTGATTGTTGGTTATGCCTTTTTAAAGGGAATTCTTACTTTTCTTTTAGGTGTGTAAATGTGTTCATTCAACAGCACATATGAGCATGTATAACTGCTCCACATAAATGTCTCTGTACTCTAAAAACGATGTATTCATACAAAGAAATCTGTCCACTGAAGTGCGAGAATGCAACTTTTTTGAGTTTAGAGAACATACAACAGCATATGTGTGATAATAGGAAGATCTGGGCTTTGTCAGTTAGGGGTGGGCGATATAGCCTCAATTATATCATGATATTTCAAGAATATTTGCGATAACGATATTTATGACGATATACAAAAAAAAAATGGAACAACGTTTTATTGGTGATTGCAGGCAGCAGCATTCCAATAAGCTACTGTCATTGATAACAGACTACCTGATTCGAAGTGTAAATCTATTGTCATAAGGTGGCATCAGCATTATAGTGCAATAGTACAGTAGTGACCAGTGTTGGGCAAGTTACTTAAAAAGAAAGTAATTATATTTACTTCTCACAAATAGTAACTGAGTTAGTAACTGAGTTACAACATTATAAAAGTAACCAATTACCAGGGAAAGTAATTGCGTTACTTGTTCTTTTTTATGTTCAAATTTGTCAAATACCTTGGTTGCCTTCAACATAAAATGTTACATGGATGAAATGGACACTACATGGAATACATTATTATTTTTATACATTGTACACTAATACAAAACAACAATTTAAAAATACTTATTTAACATTGATTTTTTTTAGCATTCTAGCAGATATTATACCAACAAAACACAATTTAACTTTAAATCAATAAGGCCATTTTTGAGACCCCCTTCTTGAATCATGCATGCAAATAAATGCAGCCTTGGGCTATGTTCACACTTGGCGTCTTTTTTGAAGCTGCCGGATTCTGTTTTAACATGTATGCATTTAGCAGATGCTTTTATCCAAAGCGACTTAGTGCATTCAGGCTATACATTTTTTCAGTATGTTTTACGTTATAATCCTATGGAGTAAACCTTGTTTTCAAAAAAGTCCTCAGCGCTTTTTAAAACGCCACCGCCAGTGTCTTTTTCTGCAGCTCAGCGTCTTTTCAAGTTGAAAAAAGTTCAACATTTCTGAAAAAACGCCCTACGTCAAGCGCCTTTTTGACAGCTGACCACAGACAAGTGAGTGGCGAGTCGTTTCCATAATAACAAGAGAAAAAATGAGAAGATAGCCGGTAGACAGATCGTACTAGTTTCGGAGCACATTGTATGAGTTGTATGAAACCGTGCATCATCCAGCCAGAGCTTCTGGACTAAATTGTTGGAAGCACCACACAGTTTTCATTCCCGTATAATGTCGCGCTCCCACAAACGTCGCTGTGATCCTCCCCATTAACTTCAAAAGCAGACATTTTTGCAGCACACAGCGCTAGGCTACCTTTGCAGCTGTTGTTATAGCAAAAAAAGACGCCATCGGCTGCTATTTGTAACCAAAATGCTGCCAGCTTTTTATTTTACTAAAAAAGCGCTCTTATCAACTTTTTTCTAGTCAAAAAAGATGTCATGTGTGAACACGCCCTTGGTGAGCAGAAGATAATTATTTTCAAACATTAGAAAATATTACAGATCCCAATTTGAACACTATGTGAACGTTATAATAAATGTATTAATAGAGCTGTCTAATTATAAATAATTAGAAGACCATTGTATTTGTGGACACTTTTTGTTAGTGACTAAAGTTAAATTCAGGGATTTTGCCAGGAACTGGAGTGACTATTTACTTACATGAGTTTCTGCTGTGATTTGGAAACAGTCCAAGAGATTTCCTTGATAGGATTTACTCACTTCAGTGTTTTGGCCTGGTTTCTTCTGGTGACTCTTGTCCTGGGCGTTGGGACAGAGAGATATTAGTACAGCAAATAAGGAGATAACAGGGATACAGATAGGCAATGTTGTGACTAATGCTGGGACATTATCTGTGTTTGATACATTTGTCTGCATCATGGTTGAAGTCCTTTTGAAAGTGAGCATCATCAGTAGCCGGTAGTACTTATATACATTGTATGAAACCATACGTCACTGTCACTTTATCTGAATCAAAATATTACCTTGATATCATGGCAGCAAAATTTATGTATATAGCAGTTAAGACTGTTGTGATGAAACTTGTCAAATATTTGTCAGATATTTAATTCAAACGTTGGCCTATTTAAATTTCTCTCCGTATGGTGTTTGTTGGAATCTGAAATCTGGAAAAGTCATACCTTTTTATAATGAATGTAGACTTTTCTATTTTCACTCTGAAGTAAAATATTTATTCATCTATCTGTTGTAATTATCTATCTTATTGTTGTAACTAATTTGCATAAGATCAGATTTTTGAGTTAAATTTTTCCTTAATATATATATATATATATATATATATATATATATCTATCGGTCTTATGGGATCACAAATCAGTCTTAATGACTCATTAGAACTGGTCTGAATCAAAATTATTCTAAAAACAAATGTTTATTCAGTGATCACAATTGACTGGAAAGGACATGGAAATGCATTGGTCAAAAAGTGTGGCAACTGGGGTTTACATTAGTCTGTTTACTTCCTACAAGGCATTATGATGTAATATACACTTTGCTAATAAAGATTCAGTTCTTAGTAGTTCTTCTAGCTCTTTCTCTGGTCAGCAGTCATTATAACCATATGCTAATGTCCAGTGAGTCAGCATTCGAGCAGTACAATGCGCTGAATGCATCTAAAGCCTCACGTGGGTGTATCAAAATAACAACTAGCCAAAGCAGTTCAGAGTGAGGTGGACAGTGTGAGCAACTCTGTTGTCAGTGTGAGCAACTCAGAGTCATTATAAACTAAAGAGATGTTATATACTGCGTTGTTGTTTTAGGTGGAAACACTAGTACAGGCGCATCTCAATAAATTATAATGTCGTGGAAAAGTTCATTTATTTCAGTAATTCAACTAAAATTGTGAAACTCGTGTATTAAATAAATGCAATGCACACAGACTGAAGTACAAACCCGATTCCCAAAAAAGTACAAAGATAAAAACAGAATGCAATATGGAAGTTTCAAATTTCAGTATTTTATTCAGAATACAACATAGATGACATATCAAATGTTTAAACTGAGAAAATGTATCACTTTAAGGGAAAAATAGTTGATTTTAAATTTCATGGCATTAACACATCTCAAAAAAGTGGGACAGGCCATGTTTACCACTGTGTGGCATCCCCTCTTCTTTTTATAACAGTCTGCAAACGTCTGGGGCTGAGGAGACAGTTCTCAAGTTTAGGAATAGGAATGTTGTCCCATTCTTGTCTATAAGGCTTTAGTTGTTAACTGTCTTAGGTCTTCTTTGTGCATCTTCCTCTTTATGATGCGCCAAAGTTCTATGGGTGAAAGATCTGGACTGCAGGCTGGCCATTTCAGTACCTGGATCCTTCTTCACGCAGCCATGATGTTGTAATTTATGCAATGTGGTCTGGCATTGTCATGTTGGAAAATGCAAGGTCTTCCCTGAAAGAAACGTCTGGATTGGAGCATATGTGTTCTAGAATTGGAAACCTTTGCCACCAGCATTGATGGTGCCTTTCCAGATGTGTAAGTTGCCCATGCCACATGCACTCATGCAACCCCATACTCAGAGATGCAGGCTTCTGAACTACAAACTTGGGTTGTCCTTGTCCTCTTTAGTCCGGATGACATGGCGTCCCAGTTTTTCAAAAAGAACTTCAAATTTTGTTGTCCGACCACAGAACAGTTTTCCACTTTGTCACAGTCCATTTTAAATAGCCTTGGCCCAGAGAAAACGCCTGCGCTTCTGGATCATGTGAATGGCTTCTTTTTTACCTAAAGTTTTAGCCGGCACGGCGAATGCAATTGTGTTGATGTTTTCTGGAAGTATTCCTGAGCCCAATGTTGTGATTTCATTACTGTAGCATTCCTGTTTGATGCAGTGCCGTCTAAGGGCCCGAAGATCACGGGCATCCAGTATGGTTTTCCGGCCTTGACCCTTACGCACAGAGATTGTTCCAGATTCTCTGACTTTGGATGATATATGCACTGTAGATGATGTAACTTCAATCTCTTTGCAATTGTTCTCTGAGAACTCCTTTCTGAATTGCTCCACTATTTTTCGCCGCAGCATTGGGGGAATTGGTGACTTTCCCATCTTGACTTCTGGGACACTGCCACTCTGAAGGCTCTTTTTATACCCAATCATGTTGCCAATTGACCTAATAAGTTGCAAATGGTCCTCAGCTGTTCCTTATATGTACATTTACTTTTCCGGCCTCTTATTGCTGCCTGTCCCAACTTTTTGGAATGTGTAGCTCTCATGAAATCAAAATGAAAATTTGGCAGACATTTCAAAATGTCTCACTTTCAACATTTGATATGTTATCTATATTCTATTGTGAATAAAATATAAGTTTATGAATTTGTAAATTATTGCATTCCTTTTTTATTCCATTTGTACAGTGTCCCAACTTTTTTGGAATCGGGTTTGTAGTTTAAGTCTCTGTTGCTTTTAATTGTGATGATTTTGCTCACATTTAACAAAAACCCACCAATTCACAATCTCAACTAATTGAATATGGCATCCAATCAGCTAATCAACTCAAAACACCTCAATGGTTTCCTAGCCTTCAAAATGCTCTCAGTTTGGTTCACTAGGCTGCACAATCATGGGAAAGACTGCTGGTCTGAAGTTGTCCAGAAGACAATCATTGACACCCTCACAAGGAGGGTAAGCCACAAACATTCATTGCCAAAAAAGCTGGAGTTCACAAGTGCTGTTCCAAGCATGTTAACAGAAAGTTGAGTGGAAGGAAAAAGTGTGGAAGAAAAAATGCACAACCAACCGAGAGAATTGAGCCTTATGAGGATTGTCAAGCAAAATCGATTCAAGAATTTGGGTGAACTTCACAAGGAATGACTGAGGCTGGGGTCAAGGCATCAAGAGCCACCACACACAGAGTGCAAGGAATTTGGCTACAGTTGTCGTCAGAGGTGTCTTACCTGGGCTAAGGAGAAGAAGAACTGGACTGTTGCTCAGTAGTCCAAAGTCCTCTTTTCAGATGAGAGCAAGTTTTGCATTTCATTTGGAAACCAAGGTCCTAGAGTCTGGAGGAAGGGTGGAGAAGCTTATAGCCCAAGTTGCTTTAAGTAAAGAGTTCAGAGTTTCTTTATTTCGTACCCGTAGGTAAATTAGTTTCCAATGAATAACTTCAGGCACTTTCTCACAGATGCAATAAAATAATACAGTACAAAAAAACACACTACAAGTCATCGTTACACAATAAAAACATAAACACCACCCCTTTGATCATCTTATTACTGTTTATGTGATTAATCACTGCAGGAACAAAGCTATTCTTGTATCGTTTTGTTGTGCAAAGCGGTACTCTCAGCTCGATTAGCGGAAGATACTGGAACTTTAATACAAGGGATGGAGCCTATCCTAAGATTGAGCTCCCCTTCTACCTCTAATATACAGCGAACAGGGGTAAGTAAAGGCTCCCAATCAACCTAGTCCCATTTAGCATTTGATCAATAGTTCCGGCTTTTTAATGATAATCCCGTACCAGGACACCAGAAAAAATGACAACATGATTCGATGTACGCGTGATAAAACATAATCAATATGTTTTATCAATGGAAATTTACACAATTTCCTAAAAGAACAATCGCTGATGCCCTTTTTACACACAGCTTCACAGTTGCTTCAAAACTCAGCTTTGAAATTATGTCCCCAAATATTTGTAGATTGCACACTATCTACAGTTTGACCCTTAATGTATGTAACCTTATGATGGGAACGTTCTTTCTAAAACAATGATCATGTCTTCAGTCTTCAATAGGGATGCATTTTAAGCAAAAGTAATATTCATATCGCTGGGTATTATTCGATTCTATTCGAAAATCGCACCCCTCCCGCGCTGCACACGCCCACCCACCCACCCACGCACGCACGCACGCACGCACGCACGCACGCACGCACACACACACACACACACACACACACACACACACACACACACACACACACACAGAGAGAGAGAGAGAGAGGGGGAGAGAGACCATCCAGGCTTTCAATCTGATATACAAACTGTTTAATTAATTAGAGAATAACTATAATAACTAAATAATTAACGTCATAATATTTTAAGAATAAAGTCAAAATTACGATCATAAAATCATGTTACATTGCCTGAAGTTAAAGTTAAAATTACACCTGTATAGACCCCTTCAATGTTTGTAAACATCGAAAGCCTAGGTTGGGTGCGCGCGCAGCTTGGGGTCAGAAAAATGGCGCGGCTAATAGACCGGCATATTGTGTCAAGGAGAAACAGACAAGCCTTATAGATAGATAAGATACTTTTTTATTATTATTTGTACCTTTCCATTTTTGTCTTAGGTGTCTGGCTTTGTTTTGTGTACACAAACAAGGAGGGCACAAAGTCAGGACTACTGGAGTCAAGTGATGCCTCTCCTACAAAAAAGAATTGCACACATTGATTACAACACGATCTGCTGTTGTCATAGTGAAAACGCTAATGTAAAGCTAGTCTGCTATCTGCTAAGTCTGTAGCATGCCACAGGTCACAATTTATGCCAGATCAAACTTCACCTAACTATTAAATCAGTCTACAGTTTACAGAAAACATTTGTTTACTTATCATGGCTTAACTCTACCGTTGTTGGCACAATGTTGGCGCTAGCCTGCGGCTAACTACTTGCAGCTGGCTACGTCTGTAGCATTGACACAGGTCCATGACATTTACAACACTATTAACTTGCATAGCTTAACGTACAGAAAACTGTTCATGCAATCCAGGCTTTCGAGTTTAAGCAAACAGAAAGGGATGATAAAGGATGACTTTAA
Source organism: Schizopygopsis malacanthus (assembly GCA_027474115.1). Classification (NCBI taxonomy): domain Eukaryota; kingdom Metazoa; phylum Chordata; class Actinopteri; order Cypriniformes; family Cyprinidae; genus Schizopygopsis; species Schizopygopsis malacanthus. The sequence goes on from CM049870.1 coordinate 16,967,771, forward strand.
CGTTTCCTGATATGAAGTGAGCGCTACCAACACGAGCCTCTTTGATCGTAGTATTGTCCCAGTCTGCCCGTTTAATAGCTTCCTTTAGATTGGCAGGTTTGAGCGCAGGAAAATACTGTTTATTCTGCATATTTATTTTGTGATGAGCGATGGACCTTGTTGGGAAACCAAATACTAAATCGCTGATCTGGAATCATCTCCATTCATGTCACTCATTCGCGTTTGTACAAGTGTCTTCAAGTTCACGTCATCGCAAACGCCCGGATGATCAGGTGTGTATTGGTGAGGATTTCTCCAAATTGGTCAAATACGAATAAGACCGCGGTAAATGGAAGATGTTAACAAGAAATGTGGCAACATACGGCGCGATTCCTATTCCACAGAGAGTGCGTGCAGCAGACGAGGAGTTAACGCACCCGCTTGCTTGGTGGAGGAACAGTGAACTGGATCTAAACCAGACGCCGCGTCGCAACACAACAGGTTGAGTCTGTCTACAGGACATTTGAACTTTGTGTCAGTACGTCATAAATAGGATGAGGCAGTTTACTGTGAGGGATTTGTCGTGTTGTATCGCGCATCTGGTGTAGACAGCATCACTGATTATAATGGGTTCTCGCAGTGCCGCTCGTGTGAGGTAGACCGGGTGTATTTAACTTTCTCATTTAAGGCTACTTTCCTATTTAACTGTATTATTTATTTGATATTTATTTTAGTGTTTTGCAGGCTGAGTGTTCACTGACGTAAGTGCTAAAATAAACACGTATGTTTGTTAATAGATGATTGAGCCTCATTTATTGATTTTTTCGTTTCAGAATTATATATATATATCACAACACCGCGCCACCTGTGGTAGTTGGTCCATTACCACCGCGGTGGTAAAAATCTGCCACCGTCACAGCCCTAAGTTTTGTCTTGACGAGAAATTCTCTGGTTAACACACAATTCAATGGGATGGAATGAACTTTCTGACCCCGACATGCGCACTGCGAACTTCAAATTTTCCTGTGACGTATACCGTGAAGGGGTCTATACTATGCCAAAAAAATTATAATAATAAGTGTGGCATCCAACCTGTCATTCTTCACATTTAACACGAAAAACAACACAAATATTTTGTGTCAGAGACGCGGCTGTCGGTGCTCGCGCTGTTCACACGGAACAGAACACAACGCGCATGTACTGAAAGGAGTTGTCTTTCGCGCCCAAATGCTTTTTAATCGCTTACATTTTTAAACAAACAAGGCTTAAAAACGCATGCAAATGATACAATTTAGTGACCACCTGCAGTGGCCAGATCTGGCAAGTGACAAATCTGAGCGTCCTTCACGCCATCGGACAGTCTTTATTGTCAAGCCCTGGTACACCTTTAGAAAATAATTGCACAACCTAATCGATATTCTATAATTAAACCGAATATTCGAAAATCGTGACCCATCCCTATCTTCAATACATTCAAGTGAAGGTAGGACTTCTCACACCACTCTACAAAGTCACTGATGGCTGGTCCATGACCAGTCTCACCATTCTGAAGCAGACTAACAATTACAGTATCATCTGCATACTTCAGAATAGTACAATTCTCCCAATTACTTTGACACATATTCGTGTAGCGTATAAACAATAAAGACGAAAGTACACATCCTTGTGGGGAGCCAGTGAAGGAAGTAACCTGTCCAGAGAATGTATTGTTTATTCTTACTCTTTGCGTCCTATTAGTTAGAAAGTCTAAGATCCATCCCAATACATTATAACTCAGTTTAAATTGTTCTAAAAACCTACCTATTAAGACATGAGGTTGAATTGTATTAAAGGCAGAAGAGAAATCAACAAATAAAACTCTTGCGCGAGACCCTTTCCCCTCCAAATGCCTAATCAGTAAGTGTAGTAAAGTGACGGTGGCATCTTCTACACCTCTTTTAGGTCTATAGGCAAACTGCGTTGGATCTAACAAACTCTGTTGACCGTAATATTTAATCTTTCACAAATCTTTCAAAAAATTTCATTACTACTGATGTAAGAGCCACCGGTCTAAGGTCTTTTAACATTTTTGGACAGCCCAGTTTTGGGACAGGAACAACCACTGCATCTTTCCACACACTTGGAACATGCTGTACTCTCAAGGACATATTAAAAATACAGTGAAATACAGGACTTAATTATTTTGCACATAATTTGAGTACCCACCCACAGATGTTGTCAGGTCCACAACTCGTATTTCCCTTAACAGAGAGGAAGGCCCTCTCCACATCCCTTTGATTTATACAAGAGTGCTGGTTATCATCAAGCTTGTGTCGTAGGTCCTGAATTTCCCCACTAAAAGCAGTTCAAAACAATTGAAAACAATTCAAAGCATTTGCTAATTCTAAGTCTGAAACATAACCTTTCAAGAGGATTTGATTGTTATGCTTTGGACTGCCATGCCCTATTATACTTTTCATACTGGACCAGGCCGAGCCCAGCTTATTAGCAGCCATTTGACTCTCTAGTCTCGCTTTATAGTTATTTTTTGCCTGTAGGATTTCTACCTTCAGCTCCTTCGTGGCTGCTTGTTTATTCAAATCAATAAAATCACCTTGTTTAAACACCCATCTCTTATTTTCTATTTTTGATTTAACAGATTTGGTCACCCATGGTTGATTATTTGGGTACACTCTCACCCTCTTATGTGGAATTATCATATCTCTACAAAACGTGACATAAGAACATGTCACGTCAGTGAGTTCATCCAGATTGTCACCACAGCTTTCTCTAAACATATTCCAGTCTGTACAATTTTAATACTCTTGTAAACGGAGCACAGATTCCTCAGTCCAGACTTTTACATCCTTCATTTGTACTTTCTCTATCCTTAAAACAGTCTTATATATAGGCAATAGAAATACGCAGTTGTGATCAGCGGAGCCTAAAGAAGGTAGTGCAAGTGATTTGTAGGCATTCTTCACAGATCCATAACACATATCCAGCATTTTATTCCATCTGGTAGGGCAGGTAACATACTGATGATAATGTGAGAGTACTTTTTTCAATGACACATGGTTAAAATCACCCAATATAAAACTCGGTGCTTCAGGTGCAATTGACTGTAATTTTTGTTCCATCTCAAAGATGGTATAGATGGTAAAGTGTTAGGTTTCCACAGCCTGTGATGATTTGGGGTGCAATGTCATCTGCTAGTGTTGGTCCATTGTGTTTTTTTGGAAACCAACGTCACTGCACCCGTTTGTATGATAAAAAGTGCGTTTTTACGTTTTATAGTATTTGCCATTTAATTCCATCAGTATACGATTCTACCATTAGTCGTTCATTTAATCTGTGTTGATTATGTTTTGAACTTAAGCTTATTCTAATGATTGTTTTCATTGTACAAATATGTCTTCTGTTAGCAACAGCACCTCAGGTAGCACTGGGACTAAAGATATGTGAGGAGAACAATGTAATTATTGCCTAAACATTCTTCTCATACTCCATGATTTGTATTTAAATAAATGACTGAATGCCGCATTTCACTAGGGCTATGCGATTAATTGAAATCGAATCGCGATTTGAGATGCTGCGATTTGTTAATCGTGATATTACTGTTCCAGAGCATATGCATGACTGCCAGCCTTGAGTGGCAGTCTTACTAACCAATAGAGAGAGCACACCTCCATTCTCCCTGATCAGCACTGCTCTAGCCAACTGCATAAACGCCCACCATTTAAAAAGGGTCAGATCGAAAGTTAGGCAAATTAAAACTAAAGAAAAACGTATGTAACTACAGCTTCGAAATGACAGACAACGAAAAAAAAAGGTAATTTAAAAAAGGTAAAACGAGCGCATCTGGATGCATATGGACAAGGCCTGACGTACGCGAGCTACCTGTCAACTCGCGCCTGGCTCCGCGTTTAAAACGAATGTAAAGTAAGTCTAACTGCTTGCTAATTTCACTTGGATGAAATGAAACATTCAGCACATTTCCCACTTGTTCTTAAAATCCCAAATTCTTAATAATGAACAAATCAGCCCGTGTAACATGTAATACTTTAATAATTGACTAAAGAAATACAGTTATTTATTTATAAAAAATAAACACATCTTTCCTGTGAAATTCAGTAATTCTGTAAAAGTAGTAATACCATTATAATAATCTTTCCTGTAAAAAAAAAAATACAAAAATAACAGTAGAACCCCTCCCAAAACACAATAGAAAATGTAATGGATTTAAGGGTTATAATGGCAATTGCATTGGTTTTAATTTAAAATATATTTGATGCATTGATTCAATAGGTTGGTCTATATCTAGCAGATTGCAACCAGTAGAACAACAGTAATTCCTATTGGAAAAATGCCCAAAACAAAAAGGAATTTTGTAATGTTTTTTATGGAAACTATAGGAATTTCTGTGACGGTTTCTATTGTATTTTTTTTTCAGCAGGGTAACGATACTCATACTGTGCTGCACATTATTGACAATATTGAGCTGAAGCTTGACTTTGCAAATGTAAAATCTCAAATCAAATCGCAATATCTGTCAAAATAAAATCGCAATTAGATATTTTCCCCAAATCGCACAGCCCTACACTGCACCGTCTTGTTTACGGTTGCTTAATGATTTTTATGTTCTCGGCTAAGGCTTACTTCCAGTCAACATAACCGTTCCATTCGCAGCTGTTGCTTAAAGTCCCTAGATATAACTTCCTCATCCTCATGCACTAAAAAGGTTGAATAGATGCATTTCTTTATGCATTAAATACTTGAGTTGTTAATTGCAGATAAACCATTTCTGTTACTAAGTATTGTGGTGCCTTACACCAAAAAATAAAATCATTTGAAGAGTCAGGACTAGGGCTGTAACGATACACCAAACCCACGATTCGGTTCGTATCACGATTTTTGACCCACGATTCGGTTCGTATCACGATTTTTTCGTGGGGGGTGGGAGAAAAAAAAAGAAAGATTTTTAAAACAATATTTTTTATTAAATAACATTTGAAAAATCTTTATAAACTGAACACCAAATAACAAGATTAACTATGCAAATTATTAACAATATAAATGGTAGGGATGTGCATTTTAAGCAAAAGTAATATTCAATAATCGCTGGGTATTATTCGATTACTCGAAAATCGCACCCCTCGTGTGCATGTACCCACCCACCCACGCACACACACATACACAGAGAGAGAGAAGGAGAGAAACTATTCAGGCTTTTAATCTGTAAGATAACAGTTTTATTAATTAGAGAATAGTCTATCTTAACCTGAGACAATTAATGGTCATAACTTATGATTGCTGAAACATATTAATATAACATAACCGAATGAGGCATTTATTAACAGAACAGTCCGTTGATTATCAACTGCTCATAAGGTTAGGACATTTATATTTAAAAAATGAGCATGAACATTCATAAAAAAAAACGTAACCGTTTGATTAATTAATTAATGAATATTAGGCTTAAAACATATTACGTTAAACAGAATATCATTCTTAAAACATTACGCGCTAAAACATATTTTGAACAACCTGAATGACGGCACTTATTATGTGAACATTAATTTTATCGTCTGTCATAACAATAACCTATTTCATATAGGTTATTGATGAGCAAATCATTTATTTGAATTAGCGAGAGTTAGAGAGAGAGGTATGAAAGTTGCGCGTACATGTGCACCTGCATCTGCGCGTCTCTCTCTACAAGCAATGAGGCTTAGTTACTTTAAAAAACGATTTTACCTCCTCATTGCAGAGAAATATAATGTTGCGAGTCAGTAGCCTATCGAAGCTATTTTACTAAGTAAAAGTTCCCGTGCTGTTTGTGCGCTGCACGATCTCTGATATCTGTGCAATAATGTGTGTGCGCGTGCGTCTATGAAAGCAGCATAGCCTGCATGTAGTTTTGGTTTAGCTACAAACTCAAGCCCGAAGCTATCCATTAAATATTAACGCGGCCCGAAACCCGAAAGGGAAGCAGACCTCTCTTGTGAACAGCCTGAATGACAGCGCTTATTATGTGAACATTATTTTAACGTCTGTCTTTATAACAATAACTTATTTCATATATTAAATGAACATGTTCACATGCTCGGAAAGAAGACGGGAGTGCAATCTGTTCACAATTAGTCTGGGGAACTTTTAATTGAACTAGGGAATGAATATAGATCCCTGCAGTTTATCAGAATTCGCCGCCCGAGTCCGACCAGAGCCCGTGTCTTTCTCTATCTCTCCCCAACATTATAAATCTGCTTTTGCGGCCATTAAAATAGTTCCGTTTGGTTTTTAATAGCAAAGTGGTCATTAATTCGTTTAGTTTCTTTATTAATTTAATTCAGAAATATGATTGGAGCACGCACGCGATGTCCTTGAGGGGAAAATCTGTGTACCACTAGCTCAACTTTTGCAGGCAGGCGTCACATGATTGGAAAGGTAGTCACGGGGTGTGTCGCGATTCTCCCTTATCACACCGCGACACAGGATCGTGGATCTGAGTGTCGCGATTTCGATTTCATATTGCGTATCGTTACAGCCCTAGTCAGGACTGATATTTGCTATTATAGTTAAGCCAGAGCTACTAAATGTCAGTTTCATCAGTGCATCTTAGATTTTGTATTCTCCTGGGTGCACAAACTGCAGATTATATAAAAAAAAAAATGAATTTATTGGTATCATATCGGAATTGGCTGTGAGAAGGACTTTATTATCGGTTATCGGTATCGGTTAAATCTTTTTCATATTGTGCATCCCTAGTATATAATTATAGTAAGTATGTGTGGTTAAGCTATAGCATGTGTGCATTTATACTGAATGGTTTTGGACTACTGTTTTTCTTACAAATAGGCTACCTAAAAACCATATAGTTACATTTTTACCATGTTATTGAGGTGCTATATGTGTGGTTTTAACTGTTTATCATGAAGTAAATGTATGCTACTATGGGGGACCAATGCTTAATAAAAAAAAGAAAAAAAAGAAAAGAAAACCTTGGTCAGAAAACTGAGGTTGCTACATTTTTTACAGATGTTACTGATTATGATAATGAACAAAAAATTACCTCTGCGTCCTCAAACTCAAGCTACTATCAAATGTGCATTTCTAAGAGACAAAAAAGTGATATAATTATTAATATTATCAGGCAACCCAAACCGGTTTCTTGATTTGAAATATCACTCATTAGAGCATGCAGAAACTAGATGAACTTTAGATATTTATTTTGTTAAGGAAAATGAATGGTCTGGTTTCTACAACTTTCAATTTGGAGCAAAAATGTGGCTTTAAACTTTAAAGAAATAAAGATTTGTCATTTATCGTGATCATTATCGATATCGACTGATATGAAAACAATTATTGTGATAATTCTTTGGGCCATATCGCCCAGCCCTATAGTGTTTCTAGTCTCAGCCGTTTGTAAGCTCTTTCAGTAGCTGTGGTCTACTAAAAGACTCAAAGGCATCAGGGCTAAAGTGGAGAGAAAAAGAAGCGGGTCTTTAGGAAGTTTTATTTGTCCACCACAGGCATCTTCTCATTCTTTTCTCGTCTTTTTATCGCTAGGACAGTCTTACATTGCTTCTCTTGTTGCCCTTTGACTGAAAATTACAACCAAAATCCACACAATGTGGTATCATATCAGTATTTTATTTTCTGAGTTGTTGCGGTAAAAGCCAAAGACTATAAAACTAAGCGCCAGGAGCTGCAGTATTGATGTCATCGATGCAGAATCCACTGTGCACATAAAATAATGGCACCCCCCATAGCCCAAAAACTCATTTTTTTTAAATAAATTACATTTTCATGAGTTCTCTACTACATATTCAAATTAGAGACATACTTTACATTATATTAAGCTATGCATGTCTTAATAACCGGGGAGCCCTTTAAATAGACTGCTCCATTTTGTATTTATTTCTGTCTTATATTAAGTATCCTGATATACATATTCTTATGTATAACCCCATTTTAAAGGCATATTAAAATGTTCAATGTATAAGGAATATTTTTAGTGATTAATTATATAACACTATATATAAAGCTTTAAGCATCAGAATCGGCATCGGTGTTGGCCAATAACCATGACAAAAAATCGGTACTCTGTATCGGCTGCAAAAAATCCTGATCGGAGCATCCCTACTAATTAAGTTTCATACTATGCTGTTAGGAGCATTGTTTTTAAAAACATAAAAAAATTAAATGCACAAATATTATGAAGTTACTTTATAATATATGCCTCCTGCGCTTACTGTGTTTGACGGGTCCATTGCTAGACCATTTGAAAATGTTAAATGCACAACTAATGCTGCATCTTTTTCTGTAAAAAGAAAAAAAGAAAGTCCAAAAAATAACTGTGATGTTACAGTTTTATTGTTGTATTCAAAACATATTAGCGCAAAACACTTTCATTATGGTTTTATGGTAACTGCTAATGTTTTGTAAAGGAGGCTAGAAACTCAAAAAAAAAGTTTTTGCTCATAAAAACAAACCAATTTTATAATAATAAAAAAGTTTGATCATAACAATTTTAAGATATAATGGTGAAAAACAATGCATGACCTCTTAGATCCATAAATAATAGATTTAGTTTTATTTATAGTTTGTGCGATTAAACTTCACATGTATGGTTACTTTTCACACTGTATGGATGGTTTCATGCATTCACATTGACGCACCTGTTGATTTGAATGTCATGAATTGTTCAGAAACAGTCAATTTTGTTAGTCTCCTCTGTAGATGTAAAAGTACAGCCTCATCTGATGGCTTTACTTTATTCATTCCTAACAAATACACAAAGTGGCAACTTTGCTAAATAAAATTTTCTATGCACAACATGTAAAGTATGACTTTGCATATTCTCATTTGATGTTACTGGGCAGTAGACATGACTATGACTATACCACCCACATTTCAACATTGCGTTGCTTAATTCAATTTCTCATCACCATAATTGTCTGGAATTTTTCATCCCGTTTTGTTTATGCCTAGCTGTTCAGCATCAGTGTGAGTACATACTGTGAACGGTCTTCATTTCACTCCCACACACGTGTCAATAATCAGCCTGTGCCGCCACCTTACTATCGGTCTCCCTCCCTGTAACCTGAGCCCTCTGTGATGTCACTTCCTGCCAGTCATGCGCTCCACCTTAGCCTATACTCGTGTTGCAGCCGTTCTCAGGTTACACTGCACCGTCTAATGCATTTTGGGAAATAAAGGTGTGTACTAGCAACCTAAGTTCATGAGTCATGACCCTAAAGCCGCCTCCCTTCTCCTCCGGTCTCCGGCACTGGGAATGAGTGGCATCCCGGCCAGCTGACGTGCTTCAGACGAGCGGTGTATGTTGTTTATGATGTCAAGGCTGCTGAGAAAGAGGGAGGGAGGGAGGGACCTTCAGGAGTTGTTGACTCAGAGCGAGTGAGCCACCAAAACAGAAGTTGTGAACTTAAGAAGGAGGGACAAATGAACGGGGCGAGTGCGAGCTCCGACATCTAGGATTACAGGGAATAGTGGAACTGTGTTTGCCCTCCCTGCCGCAGGCCCCGGAACAGGCAGAGGACGGGGCGCACCGGACGCAGGGGTACAGCGCAAGATTATGGGACAGGGAGCCAGCACTCAGTCTTTAAACCCGAACCCTGCTTACATTTCAGGTAAGTCACATGGATTTCTGAGTATGAGGATGATGGGATGCATTTAACGTACTTTCTCACGGTTTATTTGAAAGCCAGACCTGTTTCTCTTTTTTTCCGCTGGAGGGGATCTGGTCTTATTACTTACGCGTACTCATGCCAACTGCCCTAGTCTGAGCAATCGCAGGTGTACACTTATTAACGTGAAGGTATAATAAGAGACAGGCATGGGCAGGTGGGCTGAATCTACGCTGAAGGAATGTGGCGATTGTGCAATCGGATATTCTCATGTTTCTGTCAAGCACGCTTCCTTTCGCGTTAGACTTTACTGATGATATGAGAATGTGTAGCTCTCTATAGTAGTTTTTACATTGCATCTTTTTAATCATGTATGACCATGTGTTTGGTGCAGGAGTTGTGTGCAGCAGCGTTAAAGGAGAAAACCTGTTTGTGCTGTCTGTTGACTCAAGTAGTTTCTTGTTGACACTGTTTCCAGCTCTAAAAAATGCAAGCCAACATGCAACCTTGTACGGCGTCAAAACACTGATAGAGACTGTGGAGCTCATTCATAAAACAATTCACATTTAAATGCATTGAAAACATCAGCTTGTATAAGAATGGTTTTCAGATGTCTTATGTTCTGAATTATTATGCTGTTGCTTCTGTATGGTGTATATAATTTTTTTTAAATGTGCCAGTTCTTCCCGAAATAATAAAAACACTCAATACTTAAAATGTATTTGCTGTGTGCAGTGTTTCCCACAGGAATTTGTGAGATTTGTGGAGGCAGGTGACGTCACATATTAATTTGCATATTAAGGACGTAATTTTGTCAAGTTTGCTTTCAGACGAGTTTTGGCACTTCAGATTTGTTCTACTCTATGAACGGTCACATACTGCAATACAACTGAATGCCCAATAAAGATGTTCACATTATATTCTGTTGTCATACATAAAACCAGTATAAATAGTACGACCCATTAATACTGCATGTTAACCAGGAATCACTCTCACTATACTCTTTAAATCCTGATTTATAATCGTGACATTTTCTGATAAAATCAATATACATCTAACTTACACTAAAAAGTGACTATATGCGGTGGTTTTGGCTTCTGTTTTGTCTCATTCAGCGCACTGCCTGCGTCTGAGTAGCAAACTATGCGCATATTAACAGACGAATTATGTTCATATTTAAAGGTCCAAACACACTCAGTAAGTGACCGGTGCTTGGAAACGCTGTTTTGTAAATGATTTACTGACAATGAGTCGGCTGCAGCCAGCTGAAAGTGCTTTTTCTCTGCCGCTCACTGCTCAGAACAGACGCCGGGAGAGTCAGACCTCGCTCGCGCTCTGGAGACATCTTCCAACTGAACGATAGCTAAGGTTTTTTTTTTTTTAAGTTGCTAGGTTTGTCGTCACTATGTACCTGTTATGGAAAAAAAGCCGCCAGAATGTTCTGAAATTAGCTAAATATTGTTCTAAAGTCGCGCTCGTTTGTGAGAGACGCGGGTGCTTATGGCAGCGGGTGGGGGATATTGTTGTGGCCCGCCACAAATAAATGAACGAATGGGAAACACTGGAGGTTGTCTGTGGAAGTGTCGAGAGTGTCCAAAAAAGGATTTCAAGCAGAGATACTAGCAATCTTCTTTTTATTATTACTACAAAGTGCAAAAAAAAAGTGCTCAGTGCATTTTAAAATCATTTACAACCAGCTCACATTGAAGAGTTGTCAACTTCATCTTGATGTTGAATGAATTGGAAATAAAGTTGACTTTTTTCCCTATTTTTATGGGACCGATGAGCTATTATGCTGATTGATTTAAATAGATTCAGATCAACCAATTATATCTGAGAGTTGACAACTAGGCGACAGTTGCAGTCACAGAGTTAAATGTGTGTACTGAGCTTGTGTGACAATGTAGTGTTCTACTGTTTGACATGTTTATCGTTGCCTATTGTCCACAGGATCAGATGGTTTTGTTTTGTTTTGTTTAAAAAAAGTATTTTAATGGCAGCAGCATTCCATTCCGAATATAGCTAATCAAGTACATCCAACAGTCAACTATGGCATTTTAAATGTATTTTTGCCCAAATTATATTTTATTTAAAAATATTATATATATATATATATATTGAAATATAAATAATATAATAGTATAAAACATTGTCTTTCTGTATTTATATATTTATAGTTTGGTTTGTTTGTACATTACCAAGTGTAGGGTCAGTGATATTTTATATTTTATTCAACAAGGATGCGTTCAATTTATCAAACGTGATAATAAATATATCTAATGTTACAAAACATTTAAATTTAAAATAAATGCTTTTTAAAAAAACGTTCTTTGATCAAAGTTTGCAAACAAAAAAAATAAATCTCTCAAATATATGAAGCAATGTTTTCAACATTGATAATGATCCGAAATGTTTCATGAGTGGCAAATCAACATATACGAATGGTTTCTGAAGGATCACGTGACGGGCGGCTCAGCTTTGCATCAAAGAATTTTGAACATTCATTCAAATGGAAAACAGTTGTTTTAATATGTGATAATATTTTACATTATGACTGTTTTACTATATTTTAAATCAAATGAAAACACCCTTGGTGAGCAGAAGTGTTTTATAGGGCTCAAATAAGCAGCAGTTTTTCTGGTGCAGCAGCTCTAGTGCATGCTGTTACGCACACACATACACACACACACACACATTTCTATACATCCCTCAGTTTCAGACAAGCAGCTTCTGATGAATTATGTTGTTTTAAGGTGTTGCCATGAATCTTCTGTTTGTTCTCTATCAAACGGCATCACGTGTCATACTCTTTTCTCACTTAACGTTTGGTCATTGTATTAGCATGATCAGTTCTTCCATTGACTCTTGACCTCTGTGTTTATTTACATACACTGTCCTCGACGTCCGTGTGTGATGTCCTCTACCATTATTGTGGCGTAATGGGTCGAAATCGTAACCCAAAGGTTGCGGGTTCAAGTCTCAGGTCCGGCAGGAATTGTAGGTGTGGGAGTAAATGTCCAGTGCTCTCTCCTCTCAATTCCACGACTGAGGTGATACCCTTAAGCAAGGCACTGAACCCCCAACTGCTCCCCGGGCTGCCCACTGCTCAGGGTGTGTGTTCACGGTGTGTGTGTGTTCACTGCTGTGTGATTCATAGTATGGGTGACCATATATCATACTTGGCCACATGTCACATCACTTTTTTTCTCCTTTTTTATCATAGCTGTACGTTGCATGTCGACTCTAATCCGATTCTCACGTATGTCACTGATAGGAGAGGAATTTGCAGCCTTCCTGAAACAAAGAGCTCATTGAGGCTGAGGCAGTGCTTCGTAGAAACATTGATTGAGATGTGTGTGGGTTTGTCAGGTGAAGATCAGTGTTTGGTGTTGTTTGGTTAATTGTGGCCTGTGCTTTGATAGTGTTACGCTCACTTTCATTTCTTTATTATTCTGTTTCATCTGGGTTGGGGTGTCATGACTATGAGCCAACTTGTTTTCTCTTGACACGGTGGCCTTCTTTTTTTTCCAAACAACACAAGGACAGTGTGTTTTCCCAGTAAGCAATAAGTAGACCCAGTAGACCTAATTGGCAGACCCTTAATGGTGAATGTGTAGGACTTTGTAAATTAAAGTGTATAAGAGTCTGTTTTTGGATGCCATGTCATTGACCAGTCAGAAGTGATCTTTCATAATATAATTAAGTGAGGTGCAGGTCTGAATGATTATTTACATTTTCACAGAATTTTCATAAAACAATATGCGATTACACCTTTTCCCTGTCACATCTATACTTTCATCAGAGGACTTGGTCGTTTTTGACTTGAGGGTGTGTTTGTATGTCGTCTTAAGGGTTTTTCCACATGTAAAGTGTTTTCGTTGGAAAAATCCAATTTGAGTGAAGTAAAGTGGGTCTGTGTGCTGTCAAACCTTTTTCAAATCAGTTAAGAGCATCTAGGCCAATGGAGCTGTCAAAAACCATAAACATTGCAAAGCGCCCCGTGTGTCATGCCCTGCCTTGTCTTGTGTCTTCAGACCAGTTTAATGGTCTCAGACTCATTATTCATGCTAAATAGACATCATTTGCGCAGTGAATAACACAGCCTTCTCTTTCCTATGTTACAACACACAGGAAAATGGCATGTACTGTGGAATTTGTGGAGCAAGCAACATCTGTGGAGCAAGCAAAGAGGCAACAAGAATGTTTTTGTATTTTTCCCTTTCTTCAAAAACACATCTAGTTACGCTTTACTTTACAATTTACTATCCAAATTCAGTCCCATGCAAAACATTCTGGGTACTAGACATTCTTTGTCCATTTATGTTGACAAAAGGTGTGTATGTAGTTGGGCTGTGCGATATGACGATATATATCGGATGGACGAAATAAAAAGTTTCATCATTTCATATTATGTTCTATCGTTTATTTCGTGGTGTCACAAAATACATTGTTTACGGTAATACCTTTTCATCATTTGACTGCAATCTTTATATGCCGCCCACCACAGGGTGTGACGGGGAGACAGAACGAGCAGCCAGGACAACCAGGACCTCGTTCCTAAACGAGGGATTACATCTGTAGCATGGTCATGCATTTTTAAGCACTGCAGTTTTAAAACAACCGATTTTAAGCTGTTGAAGCTCAAACAACAGACCTATATGCAGCGCGCCGTCTCTTTCTGTGTGAGAGGAGCGTGCTTTTCCTTTTTTGCCGACTTTGAACAATTACATAAACACACTTATATGCGTCAGAATCCCCATCTTTGCAAGTATCCTCATAAACACAGCGATTTAGGTCTTAAGAAAGAGAAAACGCGAATGTAACAGTAACTTAGCTATATTGGATCCAGACTTCGGTCTTAAAGGGGAAAGCTGTCCAATATTCGTTCTGTGTGCCGTTCATGTTAATCATAGCACACTGCTAGAAAATCTCTCACTGCTCTTGACTAAATCACTTTTGTAACTTTAATAAGAATAAATAACAATAACAATGATATATTTATAATATGTATAGAATCTATACATACTATGCGTGTTAATTATATCTATCATAGATATACAGTATAGATATAATTAAATCAGTCAAGACTAATTAATTTACATAGTTTCTTATCCTTATTTCATCACTGACAGTTTGTCTAAAAATACATGCAAATAATTCAAACAACCATTCACTATCTATTTCCTGAATATTACTGATACACTGATCAAAAAGTAGGCTTCTGGTCACATGCGTTTTACTACTATATAGTATTATAGTAATAATGTTGTACTTTCTCCTGTTTTATTGTTGGTTTCCTCTTTTCTGATCATTTGTAATGAGGATAAAAAGACAAAAAACAAACATGCAAATAAGTTCAAACATCAATTCAATATCTACTATTTCCTGAATATTATGAAATTCAAGAGGGCCGCCCCATGATGATGTCATATTATGCAAATTAGATGAATATATTTACACCCCACATAAACTTTTGGTCATGCCCAAATTTTTTTCTAATTTACTGTAGATCTCTATCCTTACACCCTTTCAAGTCACAAACTTTTGAAATCTTGATGTCAAAATCCAGAATTTTTTCCAAAAAAACCTGGCGCCTAAAGGGTTAAGTTTCATAGATTTAAGCCGATTAAACTTAAATGTTTTATCACAATTAAGGTGCTCCTATTATTGGTTATGAAAGGTTCATATTTTAGATTTGGGAGTCCCCAACAACAGGTTGACATCCATGCAAGGTCAAAATACACTTTCATTTTCTTATAATATGGATTTTTTACCTTATTTGCTGAACAACTCCCAAACTATTCGCTCAACTATTCATTTTCCCAAACCCCTACCTTGCATGATGCTAATCTGCAGTTATTGATCGATTTCATTATAAGCAGAGTTCAGTGCATTTAAATGATTCACAGTCGACTCTTTCTTTTGAGAGACAATAACTTTTTGCACTTTCAGATTTTACTCACACTGCATAAAAGGTAATTTTCAAAAATCCTTAATAGGGGCACTTTAAATTAAGCCATTCAGACATGACCGCAAGTTGAAAGAAGTTGTGAGATTGTGGCCACAAATAGGCCTAAAACAAAACACATTAATATAATGTGCCACAAATTAATAAATAGGGCTGTGACAGTGACCGTGCACCACGTCACCAGCGGTGATCGGTTGCCACCGCGGTTGTGTAGTGTCCGTGATGTCACACACTCTATAACAAGCATGATATAAAGTTTTTTGAACAAGTGTAATAATAGTAACAGTTGCAAATTGTTTTATTTAGACTATAGATTTATGTTAATTCTCAAATTTTCTCAAATGCCATACACAGCGTTTCCTTTAGATTGGCAGGTTGGAGCGCAGGAAAATTGTTTATTCTGCATTCAGCTAATTTATTTCGTGTTGAGTGATGGACTTTGTTGGGAAACCAAATACTATATCGCCGATCTGGAATAATTTCCATTCATGTCACCATCCGCGTTTGTACAAGTGTCTTCAAGTTCACGTGATCGCAGACGCTCGGCTGGTCAGGTGTGTTAATGGTGAGGCTTTCTCCAAACTGGCCAAATACGAACGAGACAGCGGTAAATGGAAGATGTTAACAAGAAATTTGGCAACACCGCCGCGATTCATATTCCAGAGAGCGCGTGCAGCAGACGAGGAGTTAACGCGCCCGCTTGCTTGGTGGCGAAACAGTGAACCGTGACGCCGTGCTAAACCCGGCGTCGTGACGCAACACAACAGGTTGAGTCTGTCTACAGGACATTTGAACTGAAGATGGCGCTCTAGCAACATGTGAATTGGTGTACTCCGGCACAAACTCAACTAGCTTAAATTGCTTGTAGTGCTTTTGAGAAACGACTTTCTCACTCGGTCTTAACTTAGAATATTATTTAAATAGTAGCTACCTCATTAAGCGAGTGTGACACAATGGGCAAGTCCGAAAAAAGAAAGAACAAGAGCACGTCTCAGATGAAGGCTAGTCCTGCTAGAAAAGCAGATAATGAAACACCACACGTTTCCGGCAATCTTGTGGCGGAAAATGTACATGATTATGCCAAAACAGACATGGATTCTGACGAGTTTGTTATATGAGGAGGAATTCCCTGCACTTCTCGACACCCCTTGCAAGTCTCAGGCTGCCAAACAACGGAAAACAGAGCGTTCGGATGTTGCTATTCTCTCTCAACTTGGAGCTCTTTCGCAGGTAATAAAAACTCGGTCTGATTCTCTGGAAAACATGATCGGAGAAAATACACGAGCGATTACCAGCAAGAAAGAGGTAATCAATGAAAATACCAAACAAATTACTAGTGTGACGGAAGCTATCGAATTTTTGAGTGCTGAAATTAACAGTCTGAAAGCCAAGTACGGAGTGGTGGAATCCACGCTGGGCAAAATGGAGCAGACTTCCGTGGAGCAAGATAGAAGGCTGTCCCAGCTGGAAAGTTACTCGCGACGGTGGAATCTGAGACTCCATGGTGTTCCAGAAAGAGAACAAGAAGATGTTCGCACTAGGGATGGGTCACGATTTTCGAATATTCTATTTAATTATAGAATATCGATTAGATTGTGCGATTATTTTCTAAAGGTGTACCAGGGCTTGACAATAAAGACTGTCCAATGGCGTGAAGGAAGCTCGGATTTGTCGCTTACCAGATCGGGCCACTGCAGGTGGTCACTAAATTGTATCATTTGCATGCGTTTTTAAGCCTTGTTTGTTTAAAAATTGTAAGCGATTAAAAAGCATTTGGGCGCGAAAGACAACTCCTTTCAGTACATGCGCGTTGTGTTCTGTTCTGTGTGAACAGCGCGAGCACAGACAGCCGGGTCTCTGACACGCGCGAGCCGCCTGAACGGGCAAATACATGAAGTATGTCAAACTACCCTTCTTGGCAAGTAACTTTAGCAATAATGAATCTATATTGAATTTATATACTGGAGTACAGATGCACAGATCAACAGGATATTTGTTTGTTTTATTTTAGAGCATCTTCTGTTCCGTGCTTGAATACAAACTGCACTGTCGGCACTCGGGCGCGGCACACAGAGTGTGAGCAATAACCACGCCGGAGAACGGAACTTCTGATACGTGCAGCCTGATTGCGTGAACAATAGACCTGTTAAACCATACATTGTGAGAGGGCCGTTTGTTACAGCGTCCCAAACAACTCAAAATAATAACTCCACAGAGTGCTTCTCTGCCGCCTTCACGTCCTGTTTCCCATTAATGAAGCCGTGACAAGCTCCCTGCATTCAAATTATTAGTTTTTTGCTGAAATAATAACATAATATTCCACTGGTTGATATATTATTTTTATATGCAAAATATTTGTTGTTTTTCGTGTTAAATGTGAAGAATGACAGGTTGGATGCCACACTTATTATTTTTGTTGGCAGAGTATACAGGTGTAATTGTCACTTTAACTTCAGGCAATGTAACATGATTTTATGATCGTAATTTTGACTTTATTCTTAAAATATTATGACGTTGTAATGCAATTTAATATGGAGCTATTGTTTCAGCTCCGGGAATTATTTATTAAATATTCAATATTGCTTGATTGAAGTAATATTAATATGTAACTTACGATTTATACTTTAAGTGCTCGTCCAGCGATCACTACATCAGTATATCTCTATTAAATCTCGCTTCTATTGCCTCATGGCCACGGGACAATAAAACGAGATTAATACATCTCTCAAATTCGAGCTAGGTTAGCGTCGTCTTGGTGGCAAATAAGGATAAAATACTTAAAATCACATTCCAGAGACAATTCTTTATAAAACGAAACAAGGTTTATTTACAATACTAATATTCTAACATACATAATAACACACAAACATACACATGCATAGATACGGGGGTTTTGAGGTTAAGGTTGAAAGAATAACATTCTTTCCTATTTCATAACTTAACCAACCAGCAAAGATCACGAAAGATGCCTAGGCTTTCTTTTCTGCATTCAGATCAAATTTACCAGTTTAGTCAGGATAAAACTTAAGTTTGTTACTTGCTTTCTGTTGGTTTAAGCAGGCTGTTGCTTTAGTTTCGTTTCCACGCGTTGCTCTGGGAACCTTTGTCTCGTCTCGCACGTGGGTTTCCACGCGTTGCTTCGGTCCTGTTTCGGAAAACCACGTGATTGGTTCGGGTTTCTCCGATGGCTCTCGTTTGGAAACACGTGATATATCTGGAAGTTGCTGGTTGGCGGCACCGGGGAAGCTCTCCTCTGCAGTCGTTGAGTTCGTTGCTCCGTGATGTTACGGCTTTGGCACGGTCTTGGACTTCTTCAGATGGTTGGTTTCAAGGCGAGCGTCCAGCGGACCGGCGCGCGTTGGAGGGCGCAGTTGCGAAAGCAGGAAGCGTTAGTTTCGAGAGGTTCCAGAGAGTCAAGAGATTCAAGAGAGAGAGCGCGCACACTGGCGCGTTGTTTTAAACTGTCCGGTTTTGGACATCACCCACAGGCGGCTGGTCCAATCAGAGTGTCGGTATGGGGCGGAGCCCCGCCCGTGTCCAGGCTTTCTGCCCTCGTTACACTTTGTGATGAAAAATTAAACTTTTACCCATGTATTAAAACTCTTATCAGGTTTACACATTTATAATATCACCACATTCGTTATCTTACTGATTCATACATTTTTGCAACCGTTCATACAAGTCTAAACACTGCAACCTACATATTCCAGCTTAAAGCACGATTAGAAATCAGCCCACGTTTTCCTAAATAATTCATATTCCACAAGCATATGAGAGAAAGAGTACAACATTAATATCCATATGTTTCTTGTGTGGATGTTTTTGAAAGTCATGAAACGAACGAATGTCTTTTAGAAACGTTCCCGTCACATTCCTTTGTTCTGTAATAGAAAGAAAATACGCGCTTTTGGTGCTGGATGAGGGGGAGGGGTTTTAGAGAGACGCTGATTCCTTTGGTGACCTCTAGAGCCAGTTGAATTCCTGCCGACATACATTACATATCCCCCTTTGGCTTGGTGATGTTCCCTGATGGAACATCGTCAGGCCCTGGAACAAGAGGCAGGAAGAACAGGCACATACAAGACACAAACATCATTTCTATCACTGACTGAAACCTGGTGCAGGGTAATTTGGGAAGGAACAGGTTAGAAACTTGAGAAGACATAGGGATGCATTGTTTATCATTATTGACAATTGGGTCATTTTTGACTGTTATAATTGTCAGGGGTTCGACGAGGCGGTATAGGCATGATCTCAGTCAGGTTGGTCGAATTCTCGGGTTCGGGTTCACCACGTCGGAAAAGGCGCGGGACGCCTGACGGGTATTTGTTGAGAGACTCTTGAACGGCGTTCACTCGCTTGCGTAGGAGGAAGGCCAGTGTCAAAGTCACAACATCTCCTACGATAGTAGAGATACAAAGCTCTGTGTCAGCGGCAGACAAAGACCGAATAATTGGCACGTCGGCGGGCGGAAGGCGAGCGATAGCTTCCAAAGCTGTCAGCCGGTGTCAAATCAATAAGAGATTTCGATTTCAACCTGATATTCATCGTCGGTGAGGTGATACAATGCTAACTCATCAATATGGAGGATCGCGCCCTTCGGGACAGTGATCCATAAAGTTTGGTTGGGCAAATTAATGCGCGTAGCGGTGTCGTGTTAATCGCATGTGAGGGTGGCTGTTCGTGCTGGGGTATTGACCAGCCATCGGTTTCTGATGGTTTCGGCTTGCGTTACCTCAACTTGAGAACGTGGTGTTGCTTCGGCGGGGCCGCTAGTGTCGGGTTTAATGGATTCTAAACCGCAGATGCCCTTGGTATTATTGTGTACGCAGAGTTTACTCGGGTAGGGGGAGTGAATGTCCTAAGTGAGCGTGCCCATCTTTAAGTTTGGGGCCAGATACAACTGTTCGTTGTTATCGTGATACGCAGCGACTTTAGGAGTGTGTATTTTGACATAGGTTTTCCCTTGCCGTAATCCCACATTCACAACGTCTTTGAGCCGGTAAAAATTATTAACGTCGATAATGGGCAAACTGAGAAGACAACTAAGTCACCTGTTTTCGGGTTTGCGTATATGGGAATAGCGCTACCGGGAAAGGGGCGAGATGGGTTTGGATGAGACTAGCGGGGCCTGCAGTGTCCGAAGTTACAACGTTTGAACAAGGCTAAGAGGTATCGTGTAGCACGGAATCCTATTCATGGCTACGTTGTCAATCAAGGAACTTACATCGTGTATCATGTCGTTCATGATTTTGGCGGGTGGCCTCGATCGGTCGACAACGGTTCTCACAATGAATTACAACCAATTTCAGGACCTGGATTCAAGGATTGGTAAAGGGGGTTCAAAGTGAGAGAGAGGAAAGGAAAAACACAAAGTGAGACACGAGATAAAGAAACCAAACGCAAAAGCAAAAAATAAATAAAAATACAAATCAAACAAAATTAAAAAAAGTTTTTAATAAAAAAATGTAAAAAAAAAATTGAGAGTAACTCCTCTCTACTAGATTGGTCCTAGCAGTGCTGCGGAGGAGAGAATATGGGTTGTGTCTAAGCATGGTTGCTATATGTTTTCCTAAAATGACAATACTTATGCTTGTGTGGTGCATATGGTTGTCGGTCTGTGTCAGTGGGTTTGATCTTCCCCCTTTTCCTGTCGGTGGTTTGGATTTGCCGGTTGGAACTGGCAACCCATCATGGTGCATCGTGTGTGTCAGCGTACTCCCCCTCTGGCCGTGAGGTACTACGAGCTGTGCCGCAGTGAGTGGCTCAGGGACATACATGCGGACACCGTCTCGCAGATGCAGCATGTACTTGACAGAGTGGAGCGTGCGGAGCTCGGAGGATGTGTTCAGGTCCGTGGAGGAAATGGAATGTTCTAATGGGTTTGACATGTGAGCTGTCATTGTTCGGGGTGACGAATCCGCAGTTCGGAGGATGAGGAGATCGTCAGCAGCGAACTGAGGTGGTATGGCAATGCGGGAGAGGGCAGGGGTGTGCTCGCCAGTGGCGTGCTGGCGGCGGGTTACTGCTGCCACTGTAGGGTTGGGTGGGAGGGCATGAAGTATCCATGACTCTTCATGTAATGCACCTGCTTTGGTGAGGGCATTGGTTTGGTCATTTGAGGGGCTGGAGTTTGGGAGGCAACGTTTAGGATGTCAGAACTGATCTGGTGTTCTTCGGAGGAATGGCAGGTGACTGAGACAGCACTTTCAGGAACTTGAGGAGTTTCATCAGCAGGTGTTTGTTGAACGCTGCTGTGATTTGGAGTATTGGGTATTGAGTTAGTGTTTAACTCTGTTGCTGGGTTGTCAGGTGGGGTTTCATGTCCATCTGAAGTTAGGGTGTTTACTGTTCTCTGAGAGTGAGGTGAAGCAGTGCTGTTTTCTGTGGCTGATTTGTTCAGCTTGTCACTGCCGTTTCGTCCAACAGCTAGTCAGGCTGAATCTGGTTTCTCTTTCTTTTCCTACTTCCGGTCCTCTTTACGTTGGAAGAACTCTTTCACCATCATTTCCATCAGCTTTTGTGAGTCAAAATGCGGTGGTGTTGAGCGATTCCACAGTTTCTGTCCACAAGGGGTGTAATGAACAATATAGATTGAATAATACGCAGTTGTTGTCATGTTTTTATTTTTAGTTCATTATTTTATTTAAGATAGATGTAAGAAATAATAAAGTTAATTGTATCCCACTAAGCCTTGGCATTATCGTGTAATGAGACTTTATTTTATTTCCGTCCCCAGAAATTGCGAATGTCAGGGTGGGACATTCATTGCGTCTGGATTTTTCCTAAGTCATCTATTTAATTTCCTTTAATAAAATCCTGAATTTTGGCGCATAATATTTATTTTGGTGTGTCTTCTACAAGATACTACTACTAACACTGAAAGTATAATTCCCTTAATCCACCACGATGGAATGGAAACATTTACTAACGTTCGTTACATGTTCTGTCCAAACAGTTACGAACGTTAGACTATGATTCTAAAAGAAACAGATTCATTTTTCCATGTAATTATATCAATAGCAAAACGATAAAAACATCTTGTGTGGGTTAAATTCTTATATGCGTTGCTACATGAAAATTGTTAATAAATCGGGATAAAACAGGGGCAGAGATTTTCTGTCCAAAAATCATAACGCTCGTACATTTTATTCTGACGCTGAATTTCCATCTCCTAATGTCTCAACGGTTCTCATGTCAGAAATAAGATTGTCTAGGTCACGCATGCTCTGCATGGCAGGAAGAGTTAACAGGATTTCACGGATTTCGGAAAGTTTGTGGCTTCTGTCCAAAAGTTTACGAACGTTAAAATGTTACGAACGTGATAAACTTTGGTTAAGTAAACATTAAATAGGATCATTATGATGAGAAAGGATAAAAGAGTGTGCAAGTCGGATGATTGCTAGTGGTTTCGGAACGAAAGCGGCGTCGTGTTCATCGTGAAAGAGCATGCATGAATGGTGGTTGTATACATTTTGACAGATTCTGCACATCTGTCCAACTTCGAACGTTGTTTTCGGAGTATTTTTGACTCAATAAGCTGTTCATGAAAGTCAACATCGTCAATGATTTTGCTGACTTTTTTCCGTGTTTTTTTTTTTGTCCAATGTTCGTAAGAATATAGCTTAGGCTGTCGAAGTTAACACGTTAATAGTGTGATTAGAATAAACTGTCGGCGTTAATCGCATAGGTTTTTAAACAACAGTGAACTGGGCTATAATGTTAAGGAACACACGCAGATTTTCCGCACCGACGGCACACAATAAAGCTAGTTTAAACATTAGCTTTGTGGTAAAATGAAGCCCCACAGCCTGTCAAGTGTTCCTTCATGTCCAAATTATATACAGTCACAAAGAATTGTTCGTTACACAGAATCTGTACCAATAGCATGGACCATAAGCATCACTTGGCCACTGTTTGGGTTCCTCCTCAGTGCATCCTATAAATGTTGTCATGTCTTTCACACATTCAGTCTGTTTTTCTTCATTAGTAAAATACAATTGTATAGGAGGAGTTGAATCACGTAGACAGCAGATTAAGTACAAATATTAATATGCAATAGCGCATAAATTTCAGAATTATCCAGAAACGGACTTCTGATACGTGCAGCCTGATTGCGTGAACAATAGACCTGTTAAACAATATATTGTGAGAGGGCCGTTTGTTACAGCATCCCAAACAACTCAAAATAATAAACCACAAAGTTAACAGAACGATGCAGGAGAGTGCTTCTCTGCCGCCTTCACGTGCTGTTTCCCATTAATGAAGCCGTGACGAGCTCCCTGCATTCAAATGATTAGTTTTTTTGCTGAAATAATAACGTAATATTCCACTGGTTGATATATTATATTTATATGCAAAATAGTTGTGCTGTTTTTCGTGTTAAATGTGAAGAATGACAGGTTGGATGCCACACTTATTATTATAATTTTTTTGGCAGAGTATACAGGTGTAATTTTAACTTTAACTTTAGGCAATGTAACATGATTTTATGATCGTAATTTTGACTTTATTCATAAAATATTATGACGTTATTTATTTAGTTATTTATTTGAGAAAGATAAACTGATCAAACGTGCGCTGGCCGCTTGGTATTTAAAAAAACAAAAACTTGAATTTAACAAAAATAAGATGTTCCAATCATATTTCTAAATTAAATTAATAAAGAAAGGAAACAAAATAATGACCAATTTGTTATTAAAAACCAAAACTGAACTATTTAAATGTCTCAACTAGAGAGAGAGAGAGAGCGCGAGAGAGAGAGAGAGAGAGAGAGAGAGAGCCTCAGACTGTTGCAGGGATCTATATTCCTTCCCTTGTTTCAATTCAAAGTTCACCGAACTAATTGTGAACAGATTGCACTCCCGTCTTCTTCCCGAGCATGTGAACATGTTCATTTAATATATTTGTTTATATGAAATAGGTTATTGTTATGAAGACAGACGTTAAAATTAATGTTCACATAACAAGTGCGTCATTCAGGCGGTTCACAATATGTTTTAGCGCGTAATGTTTTAAGAATGATATTCTGTTTAGCGCGCAATATGTTTTACGCTTAATATTCATTGATGCATTAATCAGATTTAAGATTTTCTTTTTAATAATATGAATGTTCATGCTCATTTTCTAAAAATAAATGTCCTAGCGTTATGAGCAGTTGATAATTGACGGACTGTTCTGTTAATAAATGCCGTCCTTCGGTTATGTTATATTAATATGTTTCAGCACTCATACTTTACAACCATTAATCTTCTTGGGTTAAGATAGACTATTCTCTAATTAATTAAACAGTTTGTTATCATACAGATTGAAAGCCTAGACGGTCTCTCTCCCCCTCTCTCTCTCTCTCTCTCTCTGTGTGTGTGTGTGTCTGTGTCTGTGTCTGTGTCTGTGTCTGTGTCTGTGTGTGTGTGTGTGTGTGTGTGTGTGTGTGTGTGTGTGTGTGTGTGTGTGTGTGTGTGTGTGTGTGTGTGTGTGTGTGTGCGCGTGTGCGCGTGTGCGTGGGTGCATGCGCGGGAGGGTGCGATTTTCGATTAGTATCGAATAATACCCAGGGATTATCGAATATTACTTTTGCTTAAAATGCCCATCCCTAATGTTTACAAGCTTTACACGTTTTCCTCAGTTTGAAACACTGAATGAGCTTTTACATGAAACAGACTAACAGTCATCATTCATATTTCAGATTCTTAATTTTAAGAAGTGTATTCAAGAAATGAAACAGCTATTCTGTAAATTAAGTTTGCTGTGGTGTTCAGAGCATATAATTAAACACATAATTATACATTTTAAGTGTTAAAAAATAATTAGTCATAACTCTTATATCCTTTGCAAACATACATATATATATGGACTTTCTTTATTTTATTATTTAAATTTGATAGTAAATGATGACAGGTTATTTTAATGCGTTATGAACTTGTTCTATTCTTTGCCAGTTTTCATGAAATGGTATTATTTTGTGTTACAGAGGCAATCTTGCAGGATTGTTAAAAAAAATTCCATCCACGTTACACACGTTATAACTTTGCACACTTGTAGGAGTTCCTTTGGCTTCTACATTTGGCAAATACATTTGAAAAATATACCTGTGGTATTTGTTAGTAATTTTGCTGGCTTTCAGTTTATGAACATATCAGAATCAAAAATGCACCTTTAAGTTTATAGAACAGATAATATTAGATGGCCACCCTGCCTGCATGGAAGTCCTATTACCAGTTTTGTGACCCATACACAACACATGACTCATAACGATACCAAATTAGGAGCAAAGCAAAACATGAACTGGGATTCAACCATAATTGTATTAAACTGAATTAGATTAAGTACACTTTCTGCTTGAATTTACACTGTTTTTCCGTCCATGTTACATACGTTAATTTTTACATCAACTCAACTTTGATCAAAGTTTACTAGTTTACCATTGCCAGATTTATCCTGCCTTTCACACAGCTGTACCCCAGGTTTTCTCAGGATGTTAACCTGAGGACAATGGCTTTCTCCATGAAGATTGATTTTGCAGGCTATTGTCCTTGCAGTTAGGCCTAAACTGTGGAATCGCCCTGTTTCTTGTTCTTGTGTGGATTCAGTTTGAGCTCGGTCAGTTTGGAATCTTGGTGAGTTCTTTCGTCGATTCCTTGGGCTGACTGCTCCAGGGTGAGTTTGTCGCTTTCCCTTGGAGTTTCCATGCGAGCCTGGCTGGTTCCACGATCTATTCCGTGGGCTCTCATGAGGCCTTGCTTGGTCCCATGACTTATCCCAGTGTCGTCCAGGTGAGCGTTGACGTCCACGCGGTCCATCCCAGCAGTCATACCTCTGTTTAGGTCGGGTGCCAGCGTGTGAGTCTCGTTCTCTGTTGGACGGGGGTGCATTCCACTCTCTGTGTGGTGGCTTAGCATTGTCTTGGCGTTGGGTGCCCTCTAGAGCCAGTTCATGGTGTTGCGTGTTGAAATCAAGAACTGCTGGGGTTTTTGCGCTCTTTTCTGAGGCCATCTTTTGTT
The DNA here is from genome assembly GCA_027474115.1 of Schizopygopsis malacanthus. Classification (NCBI taxonomy): domain Eukaryota; kingdom Metazoa; phylum Chordata; class Actinopteri; order Cypriniformes; family Cyprinidae; genus Schizopygopsis; species Schizopygopsis malacanthus. The sequence continues at coordinate 16,994,347 of CM049870.1, forward strand.
TGTAGTAGACCTTTTGCACCAAGTCTCGCAACTGCTGAGTGTTCATCGTTCGTGGATATGCGAGAACGCCAAGATGGTGGCTTATGCCAGGATGAAGGTTCCTGAGGAAGAGAGTTTTAAAGTTCAGTTCATCTTCCATGTCAGAATCATTGCGAGTTCCAAAATATGCTTGTCTGAGTCGACTATAGTAAGCTTGAGGAGGTTCATGACGTCCTTTTCTCGTCTCCAGGGCAGCCACTAAGCCTTGATCGGACTCAGGGTCGGCGAACTCTTTAATGAGGGCTTTTCGAAGCCGTTGATAGTCAGTCTTTGTGTTAACAGGCTGCCGGTCAAGGAAGCTGCGTACTTCAGGACTGGATGTCGTTCGGAGTAAGTAGAGTTTATCTTTGTCCGTAACGTTAGGTCGCATTTCCAGATGGAAATCAATATCTTGCAGATACACTTGGACCTTTTGGCTGTTTGGCACGCTGGGGTTGAATTTGCCAACGTTTCGGGCCAGCTTGTCAAGATCTTTTAGGTCCAAGCCGTGCGACGATCTGCGGCTGGCTGCAGCAGATTCTTCTGGTTCTGTCGTGATATAAAGTTCTTCAGACGGCGCTGGTGAATGTTTTACCACCACCCCCTCTGCCTTATGTTCACGTGTCAGTCCAGGCACAGGTGACTTGGTCCTGCTTGGCAGGGGTGCGGTTGGTGCACGTCCTGTCCTTGACGGCTCATGGCGTAGTTCGTAAGCGTGCTTGAGTTCCTCTTGGAAACTTTCAGACTCCTCTGTGACGTAGTCGAGCTGTCGTGTTAGGCGGCTGATCTCGTTTCTTGACTCAGCCAAATGAGCTTCGAGGGCTTTGATTCTGCCGTTTTTGTCCCTGAAGTCAGTCTTTGCCTTCTCCAGTAGCTTCTCTGCATACTGTAGCTTGTCCGCACGATCAGCGAAGTCCTCTTTGATTTGCTGCATTTCGTGGCTGGTAGCTGCTAGAGTCTCTTTTAGCCTGTTGATCTCCTCCTCGGCGCCTTGCTCCACCTCATCGGTCCCTTCCTGTCGTTCCTGAGCTTCACGTTCCAGCTGCTCTATGCATCGTTGTGCGCTTGTCAGCTCCTGCTGGCGTTGTGCGGCGTGCTTGTCGCTCAGTTTGAGGGTGACGATGAGTGTGTGACTTAAGGAGCCGGTGATCTTGGCTAATTCTTTGTGATTGTAGTTTTGACTTGGGTCTTGTCTCATAATGCTTGTGATGTTGTCATCTAGTTGGTCCTGTGTCTGATGTTGGAGTGCTTCAGCAGCTTTAGGGAGGATGCTGTCTGTTGCAACACTTAGCCACATTTCCAGTCCTTCCCAGTGACCGACATGTTCTGTTTTGTGAGACATGTTCTGGCGGGTGATGGGGATCTTGGACCGAACTGACACAGACCTTGGATGGGAAACAAAGCAAAACAAAACAACAGGGGTGTGAATGTGCACAGTGTAGTGTATGCTAGTGTTGAGTGTGATTCTGTTTCTGTGGTCCTCTGTGGTGGGGTGCGTGTAATTTGCAGCTTCTGCGTAGAAATTGAGCACACGTAGAGGCAGCACAGCTGGGAAACAGAGGAATAAAAGCACACTAACAGAATGAGTAAACAGGGATAACAATTGTGTGCTTCACCTTTTCTTGTATGAGAAAGCCTCCTTTCCCTTTAGGAAGGAGATCAATCTAAATACGAAGGTGAAGGACAATAACACTAAACAGATCTCTCTTTTAATAGCAGATTTTCTGCTTGTCGCTTTTTGTTAAGTCTGATTTAGAAGGACGCTTCTAGTCAGAAAATTATAAGCGAAATTTTCTCTTTTGAGATAGGACTGTTATTGCTATTCCAATTTTCTCCTTGATGGAGGAAAACGACAGCAATGGCAGTACTGGCCCCTTAATGGCAAGATTTTACGCCACAACGCTGGTTCGCGTGTCTCTAGCGCGTGTTTTTTTTAGAATAAATTGCCGATGTCTATCTTCTCATTGCACCTGCTTTAACTTGGAGGGGTAGGATTTCACAATAGAGGGTAAATAGCAAACAGTTCTCAAGTTTCATAAACATCTGTTCAATTGTAGCATTTCTCTCTATTCGTGATCTTTCCACTGGCAAAGTCTTAGCAAACAAGTCAAATTAGAAGAAGTTAGTAACAAAGAGGAAAGGTAAGAGAAGATTTATTTATTCCCAAGGTTTAAAACTAATAATAAGTTGGCAGCATGGTGTCACTGTCACTTCACCAACACAACACTAGGGGGAGCACTATCTACTCTCAGGCCTAAGTAAAGAGGACTTTATTTAATTTTAACTTAATACAATTATTTGAATTTTTTTTTTTTTTTTTGAGTTAATCAGATCACCTAAGGAAATGAAGTATGGCCTACAGGTGGCGCCAGACTTGTGTTAAGTCTGAAATTAGAATTAAAAATTCGAATTTGTGGTTTCTAATGAAAATTTATGATGTTATAATTAAAATTAATAGGATCACTTAGGATTAGAATTTACAAGTGCAATCTGCAATTGAGTTGATAAACCAATATTGTTGCAATATGTAAACAGGAAGTATAATTAATTATTAAATTAATTTACAGCTTCTAAATCACTAGTTTTGGATTCCCATAATAGTAATTAAATAATTTCCAAACTTAATCATTCCTCATTGTGTCATTAACATCAAAAAAAATAAAATAATCTGTATCCTAATTACTTGTAAACAAAATAAAAAAATTCTGGCCCTCTTGATAATAATTAAAGTTTTACTGTGGTTGTCAAATTATAAGATCGCTTGTGATTAAATCACTGGATAATGTTGCTACTTGGAGGCAGGAATGGAAATTATTTTATTAAATGAGATTAATTTCAAATTAATTTGTAATCAATTATGACATTCAATTAATAATTAAAAATTCTTAACAATAGCAACTTATCCACTGATGTGTTTTAAAATCAGAAAAGCCATTATAATTGAATGAGTCACCATATTATCAAGGTAGTAGGTAATGCTGAATTATCTTCTAATAACCCACCAACTATTAAACCGATAAGGAAAAAGGCTTTAATCAAATGTTTATTAAACCAACCTGTGAAATTGTCAGACAGATGAATGGGTATAACATTAACACAGCCAGCTTATTAACATATGTTAGTCTTTTAAATGGTAGAGAGAGAGAGAGAGAACGGACATGTGAGTAGCATTTTCACACACACCCACTGCATTCACTTATATTCAAACTCTCTAAATGCTACGTGCTAATCGCTAGCCGTAAGGCAAACCGCATTGCATTTGCTACAATGCTAAAGTTTCTTTGTTAGCTTAGCGCTAATGCTAAACTGGTCGCTATGACGACTCAGTGCCTGTAGAAAAAAAATAAAATAAAATGTGCTCCACGTTTCAAAATCAACAAGCATTGTTCAGATTTGAATCTTTTATAGCACATATAATCTCACTCGTTTAGGGCGAGATAAATTAATCTACAGATTAATTATAAATCATCAAAGCCTCGGCGGGCTATGCTGATATCTGTCTGTTTAGACAGCACACATAAAACAATTCAATCGATTGCAAATTCTTCTCCCTTCTCAAATCGAATGGCCACTCCTTTGTTTGAGCGCCGCGCATTTGGAATTCACTCGTGTGAAATTAAATACTGGCTGAGAATGACTTAATTAGCTACTTTAATATCCTACAGCCGGGAGATTTGAAAATATAGCTGAGTTTGTGAGTGGAACACGCACTTAACAAATCAAAACTATACAGGCCTCAAATCAGAGAGCAAACGAGGAACACGCCCGTTTGCCTCTCACGCGCTTTAGAGCGACTTCATATTAATTATTTACTGCAGTTTCATTTCTTAACGAACTCGAATTAACAGTTAGACTCTCTTTCATTCAAAACGCACTGTGTTTTACAAACAAGAATGCAATATCACAGATAACCGCTTGTTTATCTATATTCACTCAATTTTTCCGGATAAAAGTGAGAAATAGTTTTATTGTCTCTGGTTTGATTTTCAGATTTAATCCTTAATGCCCGCATCCTCCACCATTCTGTAATGCAATTTAATATGGAGCTATTGTTTCAGCTCCGGGAATTATTTATTAAATATTCAATATTGCTTGATTGAAGTAATATTAATATTTAACTTACGATTTATACTTTAAGTGCTCGTCCAGCGATCACTACATCAGTATATCTCTATTAAATCTCGCTTCTATTGCCTCATGGCCACGGGACAATAAAACGAGATTAATACATCTCTCAAATTCGAGCTAGGTTAGCGTCGTCTTGGTGGCAAATAAGGATAAAATACTTAAAATCACATTCCAGAGACAATTCTTTATAAAACAAAACAAGGTTTATTTACAATACTAATATTCTAACATACGTAATAACACACAAACATACACATGCATAAATACGGGGGTTTTGAGTAGAGATCGACCGATATATCGGTTTACCGATATTTTTCCCGATATTTAAGCATTTTACCATTATCGGTTATCGGTTTTGTAAAAAAAAAATATCGGTTTTGATGTTTTTTTTTTTTTGTTTTTTTTTATACATACATAATTATACAGAGTATAACCAGCAGTGAAATTTTGACCTACATTCGACCCATCCAAGTACACACACACCTGGAGCAGTGTTCACTCAGGAAATGCTCCAGCACAACCACACATGTAACTTTATACAAGATTGACTTGTTTGAAACACGCTGAATTATATTAACATTTACTATAGAACCATTATTTCGCCAATAAACATCTAAATAAATACATCTCTATCGAAATTAATTATTTATTTTCTCCACAAGCGATCGCAGTTTGAGTATAGTTCTGTGTAAATGCATAGATAAACCGCGCTGTCAGCAGTTATTTCATAATCTAGAATGACAAAAACATTTGAATAATTCTGATAAAACATGCCAGTTGAGAAATGCAATAAAATACGATGTTTTGTTTGTTATAGCTTATTTCAATATTTCAGAGAATATTATTCAGTGAATTAACATTATCCAATGAATTATTATTCACTCTTTAGCCTATTAAACAGCTTATAAACCTGAAACTGTAGTTTAAAATGAAGTTGATATTTTGTTTGAGTTTTCCCTCTTTTCCTTATAGGTTTTAAATAACCTGTAGGCTAAGCGCCGTGCGCGTTTTACTTTGACTTTAATATCAGCAGCAAATTCGGTGTCAAGCAGTGTTTAAAATAAAAAAACAGCAAATACTGTGGAACCAAATAAATGAGAAACATTTACATTTACATTTTTTTTTACATTATCACTTAGATCAGGGGTAATAGATCGTATTCACCTCTCTACGTATTCTGTGTTTAGGAGGAGAAATACGGTTCTCATGGCGCTGTGAATACAGACTGAACGGCGGCTCAAAGCCACTGTATGAGAACATGATACACAAACTACTGCTCTCGCTGGATAAAAGAAGCCAGCGTCACACTAGTACACACAAGTTTGGATGGGCAAGTTTTGTAATCAAGGTATGATCGTGCGTTATGTCCGTTATAAATGACGCGCAAACGAACCGTGTATGTGCGCTCTCGAACGTGTCATATTTCTGCTTGAATACAGCTCAGTATATAGTTGAATACAGCGAAATGAATAGTGAATAATAATAAAATACTATTTTATTTATCATTATTAAATTAATGCAACATAAAGATACATCACAACAAGCCTTTTTAATTATTTATTTAATGTGTATTTTATCATTTATTTACTTTTCACTTAGATCTCGGTGAGTTTTCTCCTTGACCTAGATTAATGTCAGACTCAGAAGTCAACAGGCTTAAAACGGGCACTTTTACATTTGGTTTTGAAACTCTTCCGCATCGTCTTGTCCGTTTCACCTCACTCTTCTTGTCAGTCATCTCTCTTCACGTGATAAATGAAATCTGATCTGTGATGTAGAGGTCTGCGCCGGACTATTTTAGGTTGTATTCCGCACACACCCGCTCCCGCGATATATTCTGTTTGTTCACATTTCTGCTGAAAGAAAGAGAGCTAGGCTAACAAATAAAAGTTTAGTCTGCACAAAAGTGTATTTATTTTATTTTTGTCTTGTCAAGAGTCTTGAATTTATTGACTGATAAATGTCAATAACATTTAGCTGCCAACACGGAATAAAGTTTCACAGAGAGGAAAAAAGTTATACAAAAATTGTAATCCCTATTATAATTGGTTTTGTCAGGATATAATTCGTTTATGCTAACATTCAGCCTACAACACAATAGGAAAAAAATGTAGGTTTAGCCTAGTAGCTATTTTATTAGTCTTGTCAAAACACTAAATTCATTTAACATCTTGCTGTTAACACAGTGAAAAGTGCAGCAGAGAAAAAATAAATAAATTCGACACAGTCTGTCATTTAAAATGATAGGATAAGCATAATACAAAAAAAAGGAAAGAGAATTGCACGTCCTTCAAGGACAGCGGAGTAATAAATCTGGTCGGGACAGCCGGTAATGCAGACCTAGACTGCTGTGATGCAAGACTCTCGTTCGTTCGGTGCGTTGCATTTAGCAGCCGCGTTCAGTTTTAATTTTAGTGTCCTCTATCTGAACAAATGTATTTTTATTACTATAAAAACAATCTAAACGAAGGTGGGGGACGGTGCCATGGTGAGCAAGTGATGTAACAATGTTGCGGCTTAACACCAGTATAACCGTCGTCACGTCTATCGCGGCAAGCCTACTTCACTCTATTTATTTACTTTAAAACAGTAAATAAATATCGGTTCTGAATATCGGTTATCGGTTAAATAAACTATAAATAATCGATATCGGTATCGGTTATAAAAAGTCAATATCGGTCGATCACTAGTTTTGAGGTTAAGGTTGAAAGAATAACATTCTTTCCTATTTCATAACTTAACCAACCAGCAAAGATCACGAAAGATGCCTAGGCTTTCTTTTCTGCATTCAGATCAAATTGACCAGTTTAGTCAGGATAAAACTTAAGTTTGTTACTTGCTTTCTGTTGGTTTAAGCAGGCTGTTGCTTTATTTTCATTTCCACGCGTTGCTCTGGGAACCTTTGTCTCGCCTCGCACGTGGGTTTCCACGTGTTGTTTCGGTCCTGTTTCGGAAAACCACGTGGTTGGTTCGGGTTTCTCCGATGGCTCTCGTTTGGAAACACGTGATATATCTGGAAGTTGCTGGTTGGCGGCACCGGGGAAGCTCTCCTCTGCAGTCGTTGAGTTCGTTGCTCCGTGATGTTACGGCTTTGGCACGGTCTTGGACTTCTTCAGATGGTTGGTTTCAAGGCGAGCGTCCAGCGGACCGGCGCGTTGGAGGGCGCAGTTGCGAAAGCAGGAAGCGTTAGTTTCGAGAGGTTCCAGAGATTCAAGAGAGAGAGCGCGCACACTGGCGCGTTGTTTTAAACTGTCCGGTTTTGGACATCGCCCACAGGCGGCTGGTCCAATCAGAGTGTCGGTATGGGGCGGAGCCCCGCCCGTGTCCAGGCTTTCTGCCCTCGTTACACTTTGTGATGAAAAATTTAACTTTTACCCATGTATTAAAACTCTTATTAGGTTTACACATTTATAATATCAACACATTCGTTATCTTACTGATTCATACATTTTTGCAAGCGTTCATACAAGTCTAAACACTGCAACCTACACATTCCAGCTTAAAGCACGATTAGAAATCAGCCCACGTTTTCCTAAATAATTCATATTCCGCAAGCATATGAGAGAAAGAGTACAACATTAATATCCATATGTTTCTTGTGTGGATGTTTTTGAAAGTCATGAAACGAACGAATGTCTTTTAGAAACGTTCCCGTCGCATTCCTTTGTTCTGTAATAGACAGAAAATGCGCGCTTTTGGTGCTGGATGAGGGGGAGGGGTTTTAGAGAGACGCTGATTCCTTTGGTGACCTCTAGAGCCAGTTGAATTCCTGCCGACATACGTTACAACGTTAATTATTTAGTTATTTATTTGAGAAAGATAAACTGATCAAACTTGCGCTGGCCGCTTGGTATAAAAAATAAACTTGAATTTAACAAAAATAAGATTTTCCAATCATATTTCTAAATTAATAAAGAAAGGAAACAAAATAATGACCAATTTGCTATTAAAAAACAAAACTGAACTATTTAAATGGCTCAGCGAGAGAGAGAGAGAGAGAGAGAGAGAGAGAGAGAGAGAAAGAAAGACACGGGCTCAGACTCAGGTGGAGAATTCTGAGAAGCTGCAGGGCTCTATATTCCTTCCCTTGTTTCAATTCAAAGTTCACCGAACTAATTGTGAACAACACTCCCGTCTTCTTCCCGAGCATGTGAACATGTTAATTTAATATATTTATATATATGAAATAGGTTATTATGAAGACAGACGTTAAAATTAATGTTCACATAATAAGTGCCGTCATTCAGGCGGTTCACAATATGTTTTAGCGCGTAATATGTTTTAAGAATGATATTCTGTTTAGCGCGCAATATGTTTTACGCCTAATATTCATTGATGCATTAATCAGATTTAAGATTTTCTTTTTAATAATTTTGAATGTTCATGCTCATTTTTAAAATAGAAATGTCCTAGCCTTATGAGCAGTTGATAATCGATGGACTGTTCTGTTAATAAATGCCGTCCTTCGGTTATGTTATATTAATGTTTCAGCACTCATACTTTACAACCATTCATTTTCTTGGGTTAAGATAGACTATTCTCTAATTAATTAAACAGTTTGTTATCATACAGATTGAAAGCCTGGATGGTCTCTCTCCCCCTCTCTCTCTGTGTGTGTGTGCGTGCCTACGTGTGTGTGCGCGTGGGTGGGCGGGTGCATGCGCGGGAGGGGTGCGATTTTCGAATAGTAATCGAATAATACCCAGCGATTATCGAATATTACTTTTGCTTAAAATGCCCATCCCTAGTTCGCAGAAGGGTCATTGAGGTTTGTCAGCATATCTTACCAGAGGACAAGGACAAACTTCAAAATACCATTGACACTGTTCACAGGTTAGGTCGCAAACAACCGAACAAGGCCAGAGGAATTATTCTGGAATTTTCTTCTCGTTTCTACCGGGATGCTGTGTGGCGTGCAGCAAAGGAGTCTACCTTTCTACAGGAAAATAACTTGAAAATATCAGAGGACCTGTCTCTTGCGGACAAAGAAAGAAGAAATAAACTTTGGCCAGCAGTGGAGAAAGCTAGAAAAGACAACAAACGTGCCTACTTTATTGGAGGTAGGGCTTTTGTAGAAGGAATCGAAATATTCCCTACAGCCTGAAACTTTATTCTCGGATAGGCTATGTGAGATGCCTATTTCATTGTGTAATGAAGCAGTAGGCTAACAAGAGTCTGTTTAAATTAGAGATTGGTGGCTTTTTCTGGAAATGTATAATTTAAAATGAAGTTTTATTTAATGTATATGGAAAAAAAGCTGGTACACTAAGATTAAATACAATTTAATGCCACCTTAATTTTACTTTGACTTTTGAATTTGAATTTGATTTTTTTTATATTACGACACCTGGAACATTTAAGGCCTTTTGTTCTTAAAAAAAAAAAAAAACACTTGTTTCTTTAGAAGTATTGCTTCCTATGGAAAAATGAAGGTCACTTTTATTATTTTAGTAATTTGATATGCTTTACATAACAAGTAAAGTTATGCTTTACATAACTTAAACAATTTAAAACTGACTTTTGTTTCTTGCAAGAATGTCATTCGACCAAAGAGGATTGTAACTTTTGGAGATCTCAGTGGGGGTTAGATTTATGGATGGCTCATGGAACAAGTAATTCAGCTGGTGTTTGTATCCTTAAGAATAAGTTTAATGGGAAGATTGTATGCTCTGATTGTGACCCAAATGGCCGTTATATTTGCCTTGTAATAGAAATTTCAAATTTAATGTGTATTATTGTTAATATTTATGGATACAATCAACAAAAAGAAAACAAAAAACTTATTGATCAAGTGGAAGAACTTGTTTTGATTTTACTAACAAAATACCCAAATTCTTTTTTAATTTTTGGAGGGGACTTTAATGTTGCTTTGGATAACATCTTAGACAGATGGCCTCCAAAGTCACCTGATAAATCAAATCTTTATTTAAAGACGTTTATGGAACGATTTTCTTTAGTTGACAGCTGGAGAGAGACTCATCCTTCTCAGAAACGTTTTACATGGTGCAACAATTCTCTTTCAAAGCAGTCTCGGATTGATTTATGGCTTATCTCTAGAGATTTAAGTAATACTCTGTCTGACATTACTCCATCACCACTTTCTGATCACAAATGCATCTCTATATTTATTTCTTTTTCAGATACTGTTATTCAGCATAGAATTTCTTCCTATTGGAAACTAAATGTTTCATTGCTTAATTATAAAGAAGTAAAGGAAATAATTGATTTCATAATCTGCAGTTATTGGAAAAAAACAAATAAAGAAAATAATTTTGGTAGTAATTGGGAGTTAGCAAAATATGAAATCGGTAATTTTTTACGAACATTTAGCAGTAAATTGGCGAAAATAATGATGAGAGTATTACAATATACAAAATGTCTGATCTTTTATCTAAGTCTATGTTATCTGATGCTGAAAAAGTTGAACTTGCACATTATCAACATATTTTAGATGAGTTTTACAAACAAAAAGCTGAGGGAGCATTTGTTAGATCGCGGAAAAGATGGATGGAAGAAGGTGAGCAGAATTCTTCATATTTTTTTAGATTGGAAAAGCAACAATTAAAAAAAAAATCTGATTGGAAAGCTTATAATTGATGGTAGTCTCTGTGAAGACCAGAAAGTCATTGCCAATTTTTGTGCCAAATATTATAATGATTTATATACATCTAAATTTAATAAGCAACATGCTCTTGAGTTTTTTTATCATTATCTTATATAAATAAATTGAGTAATGCTGATCAAGCTTTTTGTGATGCTCCCATTACTTTAAAAGAAATAGAAGCAATTAAATTATTAAAAGTAAATAAATCTCCTGGCACAGATGGTTTCACATCAGAATTGTATCATATGTTCAGTAAAAATATAGCTCCCTTCTTGCTTAGGGTTTATCAGGAAAGTATATATAAATCATTTCTTCCACCTACTTTATGCCAAGGTTTGATTACTTTAATTCCCAAGCCAAATAAAAATCCAACATTATTAGATAATTGGCGTCCAATAACGTTGTTAAACAATGATTATAAAATAATTGCTTTCATATTAGCCAAAAGATTAAAAGGAATATTACATTCTGTCATTGATGAAACACAATCTGGCTTTATGCAAGATAGACACATATCGAATAATATAAGATTAATATTATATATTTTGGATTATTCTGATATAATTAATGAAGATAGTTACATCTTTTTTTGGACTATTATAAAGCCTTTGACACTTTAGAGCATGTTTTTTTTATTTCAAGCCCTTGAAGAAATTGGTTTTGGTGCTATTTTCTGTAAAATGGTTAAAATGTTATATCAAAATGCAAATAGCTCAATCAAGTTAAGCAATGGTACATCTCCAAGGTTTTTTTTTAAACTGTGGAGTTAGGCAGGGATGCCCTGTATCTCCTTATTTGTTCTTAATTGCAGTGCAATTTCTTAATTTGTACATTAAAAGGAGTCATTTAAAAGGCGTTACAATTGGAAATGTAGAATTAATTATCAGTCAACTAGCTGATGACACAGCATTATTTTTAAAGGACTCCCCCCAAGTCACTGTAGCTTTAAATATTCTCCAAGTATTTACCAAAGCTTCTGGTCTAAATCTTAATATAGATAAATGTGACTTACTGCCCATTAAAAAAAATATATGTTTCCTCAATCTGTGGCATAGCTGTTAAAAACACCGTAACATACCTTGGCATAAATATAACGAAGAATAAAAACAGATGTGCAACAAATTTGAATCCAGTCATCGCAAAAACAAAGAAAAAAATGAATTGCTGGCTTCAAAGAGATTTATCTCTTAAGGGAAGAATTTTGCTCACTAAAGCTGAGGGGCTATCGCGTCTCTCTTATGCAGCCCAATCTCTCTATGTAGATAAGCCAACATATAAACTGATTGATAGAACATTAACAGATTTTGTCTGGAAAAACAAATGCCATTATATGAAAAGGTCTGTTATATTAAATTCCTATAACAAAGGTGGCCTAAATTTTATTGATTTCAATTCTTTAAATTATGCCTTTTAAAATAAATTGGCTTAAGTATTTGAAAAATCAACATTCGATCTGGTATATTTTTCCACAACAAGCATTCTCGTTTGTTGGAGGTATTACATTTATGTTGATGTGCAATTATAACATATCCAAAATACCTATTAAGCTTTCAAATTTCCATCAACAGGAACTCTTGGCCTGGGCGTTAATTTATAAACACAATTTTACTCCCCATAAATTTTTTATTTGGAATAATCAAAATATTTTATATAAAAATAGATCTTTGTTTTTTAATCAGTGGTTTAATAATGGATTTCTTTTGGTAAGTCAGTTATTTAACAGCAGAGGTTTGTTAATGACTTATATATAATTTATTTCAGAATATAACATACCAGTTAGTCCAAAGGAATTTGCCATTGTTATGGGAGCAATAAAAAAAATTTTGCTCTTCAAAAATAGCAATTACTCCCCACTTAAAAAAAGCTTCTTTTCTTGATCCAATAGATACCACTATAGGTAAAATATGTTTTTCTACTAAAAAAGATAGAAATTATAAAATTAGATCTCTTTTTATTGAAAAAATTACTACTTTGTCGCCTGTAATTTCTTACTGGAATGGTCTATTTAGAAATTCGAATTGGAAAAAAAATATGGTCTCTGCAACATAAATATTTCCTCACTAATAAAGTAAAAGAAGTATCTTTCAAATTAATTAATAAATCCTACCCTGTTAAACAATTTATGGAGAAGTATAAGGCTAACATCGATACTAAATGTTAATTTTGTCAATTTCATACCGAAACTGCTTTTCATTTATTCTGTACTTGTCATTATACTGAACAACTTTGGAAAAACATTGGTTCATTTATTAATGAGAATATCCAGCAAGATGTATCCATTACTTCAAAAGGAATTGTGTTAGGACATTATGAGTCTGACTCTACTAAAAGCAATTCTTGTTTTATTATAAATGTAATATTTTTTCTTTGTAAATTTTACATTCACAAATGTAAATTTACCAACAACAAACCGCATTTTATTGTTTTTTTGAAAGAATTTAAAAATTATCTAAATACCATTTCAATGTCAGAAAATAAGCAAGAAAAACTGTTTCATTCTGCAATGACTTTAATTTGTATACTATACTTGATATTTAAATGTCTTACCCTCAAGGTCTTATGTTTTTGTCTTTTTTATTTTCCTACTTTTTCTCTCGTAATCTTTAGTACTTGATTTCAGTTGACATGTATATTAATAATACTTTGTGTATTGTATTGTGTACAATCATTATTTGAATGTCAACTCTGTGTTTTTGTATTGCAATACATTTAAAAAAAAAAAAGGACATTTGAACTTTGTCAGTGCGTCGTAAACAGGACGAGGCAGTTTACTGTGAGGGATTTGTCGTGTTGTATCGTGCATCTGGTGTAGACTGCATCACTGATTATAATGGGTTCTCGCCACGCACGTGAGATAGACTGGGTCACTGAGTGCATTTACCTGTCTTATTTAAGGCTACTTTCCTATTTAACTGTATTATTTATTTGATATTTATTTTAGTGTTTTGCAGGGTGAGTGTTCACTGAACGCCGTAAGTACTAAAATAAACACGCACATTTGTTAATAGTTGATTGAGCCTCATTTATTTATTTGTGCATTTCAGAATTATATATATACACTGTTAGACTTTTTATTGTATTTTTGCGGTAACTTACTGGCAGCACCATTGCCAGTAAGTTACTGTAACTGTCCCTTTACAGTACTTTAACTGTAAATGTGTTTTACAGTATGATGCCCTTACCGCAGTTTCATTTTACAGTACAATACCCTTACCGCAACTTAGTTTTACAGTATATTACTACAGCAATTTTACTATAATTTATTTTACACTATTTATAATACAATATCTTTATTTTGAATATTTTACATGAATGCTATTGGATTTAATAAATTCCAAAGTAACTTGAGTCAATGTACAGCAGTATATTTTTATTCACTGTCACTGTCAATTACATTTATTTTATTTACTTATTTATTTAATCATTGTGATGCAATATTACAAATATATACATATATTTATATATAGGACTAAATTCATAACAAATCATATATAGCACTGTATTTATATCATTTAAATCATAACAATGTGTTAACAATACATTAACAAAATAAACAACAACAACAAAAAACAAACAAACATGTAAAGCATCCCAGTTGGCTGGCCTCCATGCTGGTAAGCCACTGATGGCTATATAACTGAATTCATAACGACAAATCATGACAATATTTAAACAAAAAACATGAACAAAGCATCCCAGTTGGCTGGCCACCATACGGGTAAACCGCTGATGGCTGATCTGAAACAAAACAGAGGGAAAATGAGGGAGAAATTAGTTTCTCGTTATGTTATACTTTATGTAACAACTTAGGTAACAACTTGTGCAACAGCAGTTATTGCCAGTATTGTTTATGTTTAAATAGTATAGATGTTTTGCACATCCTTGTCAGAAAACGCCATTAATTGCCTGAATGTACAATGACGTTAAATGTACACTAAGTAAAAGTGTTTTTTGCTTTTAGTAATATTGTAACTGTATTTTTGATGTTTAGACATTCTGTTGACTATAAGTTACTTTGCAACGTCAACCAGCAGTCATTCAAGTATTAGCAGTATTAGATAGTAACTGCTCAATCTAAATGCCTCAAAAGTTGTAAAGGAAGCAGGACATTGCTCATTTCCACAAGCAAACCTATGGTTTGCTGTGTGCTGATGTTTTTTCACATGACTGCAGAATAATCTTAAATCTGAAAAATACAAGCTGCAATACTTGCACCTGTACATACTTGCATGTGCTCTGTTTTTTTGTTAATTTTTTTCCTGGTGGCTTTGCGACGTGTTGTGGATGTGTTGGTCCACCTTTGTCCGTTTCTCCAACTATTCCTTACTCTCTCTCTCTCTGTTTTCTGGTGTGGCCCTTAAAAGAGCCTTTGGGTTCATAGGTAGTGCCTGCTGACACAAAAGCAAAAGAGAGGAAAAGAGGAAACTTCACAGAACATGCGAGAGATGTTGTATATGTTTGTGTGAAACTTTTTACATCAATGACTATTTACTAATCTGTATGTTATGAACATGGAAAATCACAGATTTGGGATGTTTGATAATTTTTTTGTTTTACGAGAACTATCTCTTTAATATCTTTACAATACATTTCTGATGACTCTATTTGTTGCATAACATGCAGTTAATCTAATGTCAAATACTGTATCTGATAGTAAGTCAAAACATATAATTACAAAGCCAAAGATGCTCAGTGGTGTGGCCCTTAAACGAGTCTTTAGGGTGTAGTGCCTGCCTACTGACACAAAAGCAAAAGAGAGAGAAAGAATAAACATAATTGTCATCAGTGATTATTGTCTATCACCATATGTTATGAACATGATAAATTACAGATCTAGGCTGACTGCTAAATTTATCACTTACACAATCAGATGACAGTCAACACTGAAAAAAAAGATAGAAGAAAATATTTAGCATACAACAGCATGTAAAATGTAATTACTGGTACTATGAAAATTTAAATGCACTGACTTTGAGACCTTCCTTCTATCAATACATAAGAAGCCATAATAAAGAACGATTCTTAATTATTTAATTATTTGTAATTTTTCATGAAATTACATTTAATTGGAATTGCTATAAGTAATGTATATGTTAGAGATACTGTCTGCTGTTTTTCTATCTTATTTTGTACTCATTTATTATCTCCTTTATTACTTTGGTGGTGTAAATATATTCTGTACACATACTTAAAATGCTTTGGCAATACTTTAATTCAAATGTAATGCCAGTAAAGCAACTTGAACTTGTGTGTGTTCCCTGAATAGAGCAGACGCACAGAGAGAGCGAGAGAGAGTGCGCGTGCACAAGGGGTTAAGAGCGCACGAGAGAGAGCCTTTGAGACGCGCTATTTCAAATGACGTCACACACATTTAACGGCATTTAATGGTATTCATTTAATTGACGAGTAATATAGGCCTAAGTCAAGTCAAGTCACCTTTATTTATATAGCGCTTTTAACAATACAAATTGTAACAAAGCACTGCACAATATCAAAATAGGCAAATTGTGTCAATAATGTAAAATGACAGGATTAAATACTCAATTATCAGCTGAATGCATTTCATTATTTAATTTAGTAATGGCATTGTCCAGCTTAGTTCAGTTTAAATAATATCTGTGCAATCAAGTCGATGATTGTGCTGGAAATGAAGTGTCCCCAACTAAGCAAGCCAGAGGCGACAGCGGCAAGGAACGAAAACTCCATCGGTGACAGAATGGAGAAAAAACCTTGGGAGAAACCAGGCTCAGTCGGGGGGGCAGTTCCCCTCCGGCCAGACGAATCAGTAGTTTGTTCCAACTGCAACAAAGTCAGAGTGTAAGTGGTCCACTGGTTCCAGGGGTTTTTCCCCGATGGATGTCTAGGTGATGAGGTCCTCACTGGAGATCTGTCTCTGGGGCTCATCTATGTGTCCTAGACTCCACTCCTACACCATAACTGGCCGTAAAACAGAAAACCATTATTCGTCTAAATATTACATTCGGTACGTTTATTGGAAAAGGCAGTCAGTCAACTGTATGACAATTTAATGGGTTTCATAAAGCAGCAGTTTTTGAGGAAAACGAACAGTCCTGTTTGTCATAGCCAATAATTCGATTTTATTATTTACTTTCTTCATATATTTTTATTGAATTGATATTGGTAATTCTTTACGATCAAAAATAACTAATAAAATAAATTTGTTGAAAGTTTGTAAAAAAAAAAAAAAAAAAAAAAGTAGCCTACTTACCTCAGGAAAATCTGCAGCTGGCGTCTGGCGATCCATTCATAAGGGACGTCCGTTATGCGTGCACTGGACACAAACCTCAGTTTATATAGACCCCTTCACGGTATACGTCACATGAAAATTCGAAGTTCGCAGTGCGCATGTCGGGGTCAGAAAGTTAATTCCATCCCATTGAATTGTGTGTTAACCAGAGAATTTCTCGTCAAGACAAAACTTAGGGCTGTGACGGTGGCAGATTTTTACCACCGCGGTGGTAATGGACCAACTACCGCAGGTGGCGCGGTGTTGTGATTATATATATATATATATATATATATATATATATATATTCTGAAACGCAAAAATAAATAAATGAGGCTCAATCATCTATTAACAAACATACGTGTTTATTTTAGCACTTACGTCAGTGAACACTCAGCCTGCAAAACACTAAAATAAATATCAAATAAATAATACAGTTAAATAGGAAAGTAGCCTTAAATGAGAAAGTTAAATATACCCGGTCTACCTCATGCGAGCGGCACGGCGAGAACCCATTATAATCAGTGATGCTGTCTACACCAGATGCGCAATACAACACGACAAATCGGTCGCAGTAAACTGTCTCGTCCTATTTATGATGAACTGAAACAAAGTTAAAATGTCCTGTGGACAGACTCAACCTGTTGTGTTGCGACGCGGCATCCGGTTTAGATCCAGTTCACTGTTCCTCCACCAAGCAAGCGGGCGCGTTAACTCCTCGTCTGCTGCACGCGCTCTCTGTGGAGGAATCGCGTCGTATGTTGCCACATTTCTTGTTAACATCTTCCATTTACCGCGGTCTTATTCGTATTTGGCCAATTTGGAGAAATCCTCACCAATACACACCTGATCATCCGGGCGTTTGTGATGACGTGAATTTGAAGACACTTGTACAAACGCGGATGGGTGACATGAATGGAGATGATTCCAGATCAGCGATTTAGTATTTGGTTTCCCAACAAGGTCCATCACTCATCACGAAATAAATATGCAGAATAAACAGTATTTTCCTGCGCTCAAACCTGCCAATCTAAAGGAAGCTATTAAACGGGCAGACTGGGACAATACTACGATCAAAGAGGCTCGTGTTGGTAGCGCTCACTTCATATCAGGAAACGTTAAAATCATCCTTTATCATCCCTTTCTGTTTGCTTAAACTCGAAAGCCTGGATTGCATGAACAGTTTTCTGTACGTTAAGCTATGCAGGTTAATAGTTTTGTAAATGTCATGGACCTGTGTCATGCTACAGACGTAGCCAGCTGCTAGTAGTTAGCCGCAGGCTAGCACCAACATTGTGCCAACAACGGTAGAGTTAAGCCATGATAAGTAAACAAATGTTTTCTGTAAACTGTAGACTGGTTTAATAGTTAGGTGAAATTTGATATCTGGCATAAATTGTGACCTGTGGCATGCTACAGACTTAGCAGATAGCAGACTAGCTTTACATTAGCGCTTTCACTATGACAACAGTAGATCGTGTTGTAATCAATGTGTGCAATTCTTTTTTGTAGGAGAGGCATCACTTGACTCCAGTAGTCCTGACTTTGTGCCCTCCTTGTTTGTGTACACAAAACAAAGCCAGACACCTAAGACAAAAATGGAAAGGTACAAATAATAATAAAAAAGTATCTTATCTATCTATAAGGCTTGTCTGTTTCTCCTTGACACAATATGCCGGTCTATTAGCCGCGCCATTTTTCTGACCCCAAGCTGCGCGTGCACCCAACCTAGGCTTTCGATGTTTACAAACATTGAAGGGGTCTATAACCTCTGCCAGGTTGTTGCGCGGCTTTGCACGCGAGTAACAGTTTACATGTTGTGATGTGTAAGTAAAGTTTATATATATATATTTATATATTTGTTTTTAATAATTTACAAATTACATTTGTATCACCACTTGTGTATTACCATGACATTACAAAAATAATAATACAATTAAATTATACCAGTCTGTATTTTTTTTCGATAGCCTATTTTGAAAAACGGTGGGAACCCAATTGTGGATTTATTATTATTTATTATTATAATTATTGTTTATTATTATTATTTCTTTAAAATACTAATAGAAAATGTGTGTGGGTGTGTGATTAAAAAAATAATAATTTTAAAATGAGAAAAATGAATGCAGATTCATGATTTTCTTTCGAACAAGATTATAAACTATAAAACATTATCATATGACATTTTAATAGGCCTATATGTGCATATTGTCTTTGTTTTCAAGAATCAATTGAAATCGAATTGGATCGAATTCAAGAATCAGCTAAAAACACATCTCTTCTATCTTTATTTGACCCTCTAACTCTAGCAATCTCTATTCTAATTCTATGCTTTAAAAAAAACTAACAGTAGCATTTCTAATCTTTTTGTATTCTGTTTTCTTTTTGTTTATTATACAATTAACAAAAGCAAAAAATGCCTCTAACACTAGCTTGCTCTATTTTTTTATACTCTATCTGTTTTCTTTTTATTTATTATATAAAATAAAAACCTTGTTACGTGTACTGCCTAAAGCTAACTGAGACTTGTCATAGCTCTTGTATATCATTGCTCTTTTGTTGATTGCTTCCATTGTCCTCATTTGTAAGTCGCTTTGGATAAAAGTGTCTGCTAAATGACTAAATGTAAATATAAATGTAATGTTTTAGGCCTATTAAAATGTCTGCAGCACATTCAAGAAACCTGTCTTCTTCATTTACAGTAGCACTACTGCTTTTGTGTAAACAGTAAAATACTTTATTTAGGGCTGTAGCTATCGAATATTTTAGTAATCGAGTATTCTACCGAAAATTCCACCTAATGTTTTATTGTTATTTGGTTTTAAAATAGCCAAATTAAATGTTTCCATTTTCATCAGAAATTCTGTGTTGTGTATCTGGTTATCAAACGAAGGCATAAAACATCAATTTCATTTATCTTAAAATTATTTAAAATAAATAAAAACAATGGCAAATAAAGGGAATTTACTATTAAAATAGTAAACTACTACTATTCAAACATGTTAAAGTTAAAGTTGTAAAAATAAAGTTGTAGTAGTATGTACATTCTGCTGAACAAATATTTATGCTGCACTGTCTTGTGTTTTTTTTATATTAAAAACCCGGACTTTTATTTTGACTGGTTGCCGTGAATCTCTTTAAATTTGTGTGTATATGATATGAGGATAGTTTTACTCAAATTAAACGGTTAAACGCTCATGAAGTGACTCTCAGAGCAGTTCTGAAGTAGCCATGGTTATACCCAACTCTGCTACTTCGCTTTGCTTCGTAGAAGGGCATAATTTACAAGCGTTTACTTTCTCGTGGGGGGACGCTTGTCTGAAGTTTAAAATTATTGGTGTACCCGTAAGCCAATCATACATTTTCATATGTTTGGTCATAACGTTTGGTTAGGATGTATGTTATGCGCCGGCTCAGCCACCTCGAACTTCCGCTGTAAACAGGTATGCGGCAAAAACAAAATCAAGCGAAAAACCGGCTGTGAATGACTTTCGCAGATTATGTGAAGTAAATCTATGCGTCCACGGCTCAATTAGTGCATCTAAACTAATATTTGACCGTAGAGACAAACAAGAAAATATTTGCAGCCGACTGAGAGCTCTGAGACGCGTGCACCAAACGTGCTCTCTTTTCGCGCTAATGAAGCATTTAAAATCATTGTTAGTTTTTAATGTGTGATGGACAAAACAAGCCTCGACTGGGCTCGTTTATTTAAAAACGGACTGTCAGCCGTGATAAACCTTCCCGTGTAGTGATGCCATTTTTGATTCTGTCGCTCTCGTGTCCTGAATGCGGCTGTCACTTCAGCTGTTCATTCATATACAGATATGTATTCAAGCCGATGTTTTAATCTGCTGAATAAATAAAACCTATCAAGTCTCTCACCTGTAAGCAACTGCTGTCAGTCCCAAACAGTAACTGAGAATGAAGCCATAATTTCTATTGATTGTATCACTGCCCTGTAATTATTTTTCTTTCTTTCTTTCTTTCTTTCTTTCTTTCTTTCTTTCTCTTTTATTAATTATTGATTATTTTTATTTATTCTCTTTTCATATTTTTTTAATTGTTATTTCTTTGTCTCTCTTCTTGTTATTATCTTTCTTTCTTTATTGTTATTTTCTTTCTTTGTTGTTGTTTTTTTTGTAAAGTATTAATTGTGAGAAAAGGTTTGAATAAAATAAAAGATGAATACCATAATTTACTGTTATTATTTATTGATCGTTTAACTAAAGAATTCATCAACTGATGAGAAAATAATAAATAGATGAATCGAAAAAATCTGCCACCGTCACAGCCCTATGAATAAATCATAGGAATATTAGTAGTAGTAGTATTATGTTCAGGGCTCTGTATGAATATCTATGATTTAATAGGAACTCTGACCCAACAAACAAAACAATTCTGAAATTGTTTTATCAGTATCCTGATGCAATGCTGAACTCTGTTTACGGTTTCTGTTTAGAAACTAAAGGTCTAAAGACCATTATTATTTTATTTTATTTTATTTTATAGACCTAAACTTCAGCTCTCTGTTTTACCACAATATAGCTAATCATGTTAACAAAAGGTTAATTAACAGGATCTGTGGTTAGTGTTGATCTTTGTATGCTGGATAAATCTGTACTGTCACAAGCTGAATGTCTGAAATGCACATTAAAGGGTTGCTCCTCTCAGATTCATGCAGGTTGTGAAAAACTGTGAAATGGCCTGGTGGCTTGATGTGTCATGATTAGGTCTGGTTATGGTATTATTTACAGAAACTCATCTTTATACAGTCCATAATGTGACCTGTGCTTATGGCTACAGGTAGAGAGTTTAGTAGCAAGAAGATTTCTAAAAATCAGCTGGGTGTGTCACTGTGTGTAATATGTTGTAGCTTGTTTGAGTCAGAGTTTCAGTATCCATATAACTCTCATGAATCAACGCCCACTGTTGATACATGTGAGTCATGAGGCTGTTGAAAGTTGCAATTGTTTTGTCAATCCATTTTAGCAAAATATTACACTGTTATCCGATAGACTATAAATGTTTAGGCAATTACAGTTACTGTTGCAAGTATGCACTGAGTCTAATCTTAAGAAACAGAGTCTGCTTTCTTTTTTCTCTCGCTGTGAATGTGTAGCAGTGCGGTGGGTGTGTTGTGTTACTCAGGTTTCTGAAGTAAGTCGGTGGCCGGGCTAATGAGCTATTGTTGTTAATATTTTCACATTTGTGACCCTGGACCACAAAATCAGTCATAAGGGTATTTTTTTATAAAATAATGTAAAAAAAACAATTAAAAGCTGAATAAATAAGCTTTCAATTTTTGTATGATCTAGGATAGGACAATATTTGAACTATTTAACTATTTAAAAATCTGGAATCTGAGGGTATATAAAAATCTAAATACTGAGAAGACTACCTTTAAAGTTGTCCAAATGAAGTTCTTAGCTATGCATATTACTAATAAAAAATAACGTTTTCTTATACTACGTTGAATGCTTGAATCTGAATCTGACTGGCTGACGAAAGTTCTAAGGTGTGCAATTATTTTCAGGGAAACGCACGGCAAACGTATTTCCAGGCAGCTCTCGACCACTTTACGGTTCCGTTTTACTTTGCCAAATGATTTCAGTTATTTCAAAAGGTCTTACAACAGCAATACAATCAAAACCAACAAGACACTGGCCAAAAACATAAACATAGTAAGTAGGGATGGAACCGTTTGCGGAGAAAAAAAAAACTGTACGGTTCTCCACACACGGATCGGCACGCGTAAGAACCGATGTTCAAGTTAAATCTGACAATGCATCTGCAATATTGTTTGTTATAAATAACACATAAAACAAACAGGGTTCGGCTAATGTATGCTTCTCTTGATGGATGCGCATTCTGGCTTCCCAATACATTACAACAACAGCAATGGGGGAAAAAAAGTGGAAAAACCATATGAGCATTTATTCCGTCATCACCCGGGTGCTGATAACGCGCACAGGTGAGACCTGAACAGCACACGTTGATATCGGTGTTTAAACTAAACTCATAAACTTTGGCAGTTTAAACATTTAAGAGCCATAGGACGTGAGCTTGCGTGCGCAGTGAAAAGGTTTGTGAGTGAACTCATCAAACGCGCAAAACATATTAAGCTCTCTCTGAAGTATTGTAATTGAATGGACAAATTCACACACAAATTGTCAAAATGCCCATCTTGGTAAGTATCCTAAAGCAGACATAGCCAGCTGAACGTACAGTATCAGAGCATTATCTTAAAGTGACAGCACTCTCTAACATTAATCAAACAGCAACAACACAGAAATCACTCACTACTCTTGATTGGATTGCTTTTGTAACTTTAATAAAGATTCATCTTTACATTAATTTATACAGTCAAATATGCAATGCTGTTTTACATTTGATTGCAATTTCTGTACCTAAAAACTAATGCTAGACCTACCAAAAAAAAGAACTGAAAAATCACTGTTTATTTTATTTGTATATTTACTCTATTGTATTTATTTGTGCTGTTGTTTGTATTTAGATTGACTATTCTTATTTTCTTGATTTTTATTTGACCGTATAGTTTTTCCCTAAACATACCGAGCCGTACAGAAACCGTAACTCTAAAACCATGATCCAAACCGTGAAAAAGTTGGACCGTTCCATCCCTAATAGTAAGCAATGGGATAAAAAACGACAGATCATTTTCATGTTTCGCCACAAAATTACGTTTTATGTACGTAAAGCACATACTCTGTTTCTCCTGCTCTATCTCCCTTACAGACACACAAAGTTTACACACATTAAAACGTGCTAATGTTGTTATCGCTGCTCTGATGACTTTGTCAGTAAATAGTTTAGCAGCTTAAATGTACGTGTTCATGAGGAAAATAAACTGAAAGTTTCAATAGTAGGGAAGCTTCTGCCGAACACTAATGAGAGACCGACTCGTTTAACGAGAGGTAGGGTAATTCACTGACGCTCAATCTCTCTCACATAACTTAGTTATTAGCTGCATTTGTCTGTTATCAACAGCTCAAGCTTCAGTGCACTCAAAAAAAAAAGTTGTTGAACTTAAAAAAATTAGAGTAAACTTTTCCACGAAATTTAATTACAATTTTCCACCAAAATCTAATTTGTTTGAAATGAGTTGTTGTAATCTTGTTGTATAAACTTAAATTCCTTCAGTGAAGAAAAATTGGGTCATTCCTACTATATCAAGTTTTGCCATGCCTGTGCACAAAACAACAGCAGGGCACAGTCAAATATAAAATATGATAAGCAAATAAAGAAACATACAACAGATAAATTAGGTATATACATACAAAATAGACAATGTAAATAGGCAAATTATATATGTAATAGTTGCAATCCAGCCGCTACATTGTGATTTTAACATCAGTAACCTACACTAAAAAAATAATTAATTGGATGAATTGTCATTGAGTTGGGCCAACTCAATTTGATCAAATATAGTTTAAATTAAATTGATACATTTATGAAGTGATGTTTTTATGCTTGCTAAAATATTTAACTGGATAATAAATAGTTTCTACACTCAAAATAAATTATTTGTTGGATTTACTTAACTTTAGGCATTAGCCAATTTGTTAGGCAAAGCATATGATGATATTGTTACATCCATGGCATGCCCATAATTGTTTCTTTGTTATTAAAACAACTTTGTTTCATGTTAGCTGGTCCTCAACCCAAGCACATGCTCTACACTTTACCGTAACCCCCCAAAACACTAACATACCAGAAACTCTTTTAAATACAAACATAAAAGAACATTAAACATTAACAAGTCTCCCAATTTTATCATCTAAATAAAAAATGCCTAAAATAACATTTTATTTCAAGATTTACTCTCCTTATCCAGCCCTGTGCAAAGCATGATGGGAAGGGAAATCCACTTCCTAGTTACACAAGTAAAATCATTTATGTTCTTTCAAAATGAAAATATTGAGTTGAGCCAAAACGCAACTGTTTCGAGTCAGTTTAACACAACGCAATTGTATAAATGGGAAACCTAACATAATGGTGTTAAATGAAAATTATTTTTTTAAATAAACTGAACATTGTTGGAGAATAATTTGTTTGAGTGCAGTTTCATCTTGATGACGTACATCCGGTTAAGACGAACTAAAAATATTCTTGTTGACTCAATTAAAAAAAAAACGTGTAAACCTAATTTTTTTTAAATTACATTGTTTATATTTAATAAAATTAAGTTGGGACAATTTTTACCAAGAGTTATGTTGTATGAGCTCATTTTAATTAATGAAATTGAACAAAGAGCAAAAATAATTTTTTTGAGTGTAGGTCTAAAATTATGTTTTGGAATTAGAAATGGAGGCGATGGATGAGATGTGGAAGAAATAATGCTACTCACAATAGCGATTTAAGTACAAAAACCAGAAAATCCCTTGAAATATATAATCCGATCGATAAATTGAGGTGTGCCAACCGTATTATAAGCGGAATAATTGGCTCCGAGCCATTGAATTATTAGAAAAATAATGCACACTCGAGGTGTAACAGCTAGGGTTGAGTACCGAAACCCGGTACCAATATGGCACCAGTACCTATGTAACCGGTATGTACTAGAACCGAATCAGAACGCAGATTTCGGTGCCTCATTTGGGTGTCATGTCTGAATATTTGTCCTAAACAGACGTAAAAGCATAATCACCGCCACCGCACGTGAAAAATAATTTCCCTTAAATCTTTGTAGTAACGCGAGTGTGCTGTCTGCTGTTTTCACATTCGACTTAAAAGCACAACTCGGGAAATGAGGTCATCCGAGGAGCATGTGAATGCAGTAATTACACTTGCTCTGACGGCCTTCCATTGACTAGCTAACTCTACTACTACTCCATGGGCTACTAATACACCGATTAGCAATGTATTATAAATATACTTCATTATTATGAAAATACCAGAGATGGCTTGAAAATAACACAGATAAACTATACATTGTTGTAATCGAGTGTTTATTGTATTTATTTTATCATTCAAAATGTTTATCTTCTCTTTACTAGCCCATATCCCTGGAGCTTCATGGGTAGGGTTGGGAATCGAAAATCGATTCCGATTCCAGAATCGGATACTTAAGGTCAGGAATCGGATACTTGTTGTCAAATTAAAATTTCGAATCCACCTATCGATTCCTATGCGCTTTTTTTTCTTTTCATCTGTGAGTACCGGTGTGACCAAGTGATCTGTCAGGACCTTGCTCGCTAATCTAAGCCTCCAAAGTTTGCCTGCATTTGCGATCAGAAGCCTAATATCTGTGATAGTTAAACATGTTGCAAGAGAGGTGTCACCACCAACATGACATTAATTTAATAGATCGTTAAAGATCGCGAACATGATTCAAACACTAACGTGATTCTATTCCTAAATTAAAATGATTTGTCTTTCATTCCTCAACCTTTGAGGTGTGTGATCACAATGTTGTGATCACTTGGTTAATCCGTGCAGCAGTGCCACCACTGATCTAAGCTTGGCCACCCTGCTCAAAACAGTTTTTTTTTTTGTCCCCTTTTTCTTGACAAGAAATGCTTTTATTAAGACACGGAACCGGTGTATTTTTTTGCATCCAAATCAAACGATACTTTTCAGACACGTACTGCAGCTTTGCCTCAGCACCAGGCGTGAGTCAAATGAGCGCGGAAAAGGTACATCAGCCAAATGAGCTTCGGTAGAACAACGAGATGCTGTCAGGCTATATGTCAGTAAAACAAACTTTCCTGTCCTGTCAGCCGTCACTGTGCTCACGGCGCATGCCCTGATCGCTTCATCATAAATAAGCGCACAAGAAACAGCATACGAGTCTGTCGTCAGTTAAGTCATGAAATTACCAAAAAGGGTGATTAAAGCAGCAAACTGTGCATGCATGTATGAATGCATTACATTTCAGAACGTCTCTCAAATGCATACTAAAATATAGGCTATTGTGCAATGGTTTGCTAAAAAGAGACACGGGATAAATGCTTAATCATTATCTAATCACATTGGAATCGAAACTGGGAATCGAAAAGAATCGGAATCGATAAGCAGAATCGGAATCGAAATCGATAAAATTCAAACGATACCCAACCCTATTCATGAGTTCGCTAGTCGCTACTTCTGTGACTGGATCTGTGGATTTTCTGTGCGAGGGCGCCCTCTGGCGTCCAGTATGAACGAAAAATACATCACCCCCCCAAGTTTATTTCAAGTTTGAAATAAACTTGCACTGACTTATCCTAAAATATATCAGTACCTTTGTTTTGTCTCAAGATGCACCCCGGTAATGTTTTTTTCTAAGCATGTTTATAAAAAAATACTTAAATGTCTTAATTGAACTATGGCCTAATCCTGGCTTAGTCTATAGCCCTGTCTGTGAAACCGGGCCCATGTGTTTAGTGCTAATGGCCACACCAATTATTAATTGGTATTTATTTATATATATATAGTATCGGTTCAGGCACCGTTTAGGCACCGGTACCGTTTTAAAAGTATCGATCTGGCACCGTTATCGAAAAAAAACGAAACTATATCCAACCCTAGTAACGGGTTACATCAGTTGTGCATTATTTTTCTGATAATTCAACGGCCTGTCGTCAATTATTCCTTACATATATTTACAGTAGGAAATATCTTCATGGAACATGATCTTTACTTAATATCCTAATGATTTTTGGCATAAAAGAAAAATCTATAATTTTGACCCATGCAATGTATTTTTGGCTATTGCTACAAATATACCCCAGCGACTTATGACTGATTTTGTGGTCTTGGGTCACATATATGATCAATGTAATGTCTCCCTGTTATTGTCGTGTAGTTTGATTTGCATTGTTTGTTGAATTGTATCTAGAGTGTTCTTACACTCTTGGATTGGATATTGGGTTCATTGGGAAAATATTGTCATGTAACACAAAAATTATTTATGAGAGCATGTGTTTAGTAATTTTACATGCAAAACACAAAGAGCTGTTAGTTTAATTCATTTTGGTGGTGTTTGCATATTCTGACGTATTCATTAGTATGTATTGAGACTAGGGATGGGTACCAAGAACCGGTATTTTTTTGGACCGGTACGTAATTGGGTCAATACCGGACTACTGATAAGCTGCAGGACAAACTGCAAAATACTGTTATTGATACTTGTGTTGTTTTATCTCCGTATACTTCAATGTTAATGACGAATTAGAAGCTGCTGCTTGACATTTTCCAATCAGTGGCGGCAAGAGTGAAACATTCAAAAGTGTGGGTTCACATTACAAAACTAAGCAACACCAGTGTCATATGCAATATGTGCAGTAGTGTAATGGTGAACAAAGGAGGCAACACCAGTAATATGAAACATTTACTAACAAAACACAATCTACTTCAAGCAATGTGCTGTATACTATGTTTCCCAGCTCCAACTGCAACTCGCGAGACACATTCACATCAAATGTTATTTTTGCAATCACAAAACTACATTATTTGTGTGTGCATTAAAGTCTTGCCGGTTAAACCTTTTATTTGCGCTGTTCTGACGTGTGCTTATTCAGAACGCATACACTGAAACGTGTCACTAAAAGGCAAACAGCACACGATTACTTAACGCAATCAGACGATAACTAATACTTCCATAAACGCACAATGTTTACATATAAACACAGTTAGTTATTAGGGATGTGCATTTTAAGCAAAAGTAATATTCGATAATCGCTGGGTATTATTCGATTACTATTCGAAAATCGCTCCCCTCCCACGCATGCACACGGCCACCCACCCACGCGCACAAACACGCACACACACACACACACACACACAGAGAGAGAGAGGGGGAGAGAGACCATCCAGGCTTTCAATCTGTATGATAAACTGTTTAATTAATTAGAGAATAGTCTATCTTAACCCAAGAAAATGAATGGTTGTAAAGTATGAGTGCTGAAACATATTAATATAACTTAACCTAATAACGGCATTTATTAACAGAACAGTCCGTCGATTATCAACTGCTCATAAGGCTAGGACATTTCTATTTTAAAAATGAGCATGAACATTCATATTATTAAAAAGAAAATCTTAAATCTGATTAATGCATCAATGAATATTAGGCGTAAAACATATTGTGCGCTAAACAGAATATCATTATTAAAACATATTACACGCTAAAACATGAGCCACCTGAATGACGGCACTTATTATGTGAACATTAATTTTAACGTCTGTCTTCATAACAATAACCTATTTCATATATATAAATATATTAAATGAACATGTTCACATGCTCGGGAAGAAGACGGGAGTGTTGTTCACAATTAGTTTGGTGAACTTTGAATTGAAACAAGGGAATAATATAGATCGTCTCAGGTTACGTATGTAACCATGGTTCCCCGAGTGGGGAACGAGACACTGCGTCCCCTAGGGGCCACTATGGGGAACGCCTCCAGCGTGACTCGTGCCTGAAGAAACATATGAAAAAACACCATCCGTTGGCCGGCGACAGCCCATGACGTCACTACCGGCGCGACCACAATATAAGGACTGCCGGGAGAATACATCATCCGCTTCTTCGTCTGAAGCTTGCGTCCGAAGCATGGCCCCAAAGCCTAGGGGACGCAGTGTCTCGTTCCCCACTCGGGGAACCATGGTTACATACGTAACCTGAGACGTTCCCCTTCATGGGAACTTCGAACTGCGTCCCCTAGGGGCCACTATGGGGAACGTTATACCCACGCCGCCATGCTGAGGGGAATGCAAGCCAAATTCCCGCAGGAGGCGAGCACAAGTCAACTCTACCATTTGGCTCAGGGAGTTGCCCCTGTTTGGACGGTTGATGCTGTCAGTGACATTATCCTCCTTTGGCCAAAAACCCGAGCTGCATACCTGAAGTACTTACCTGCTAGGTGCCGGCATTACCGGACCCAAGGTAGAGCTCACAGGTTTGGAATCATTCTTATACAGAAAGATTCCTTTAAGGGGATAGGGCCAAGTACCTAGTGGTAGCCACTAGGTCCTGGCCGTTCACTAGGGGCTACCGCTTGCTCTACATGAGCTTGCTGAGGGAGCTGTCTCAACAGACCCCTTGGTAGCATTACCCTTTTTAAACCAAAATATTTGGTTACATGGAGTGGGGCCCAAGGCACAAACCGGGGCTTGACCAACTCAAATAAGGGCACGAAGCGGCGCGCGTAACCCTACCCCTAAGGGCTTTTAGAAAGAAAGCAGAACATTTGATGTGCTAACTTACCACTGGGTGGATTTTAGAAAAATGCCCAAAGTCTAGCGTGTGCATTTACCATAGCATGGATTTTAGAAAGAACGCAGAACATTGATGTGCGATCTTACCACTAAGTGGATTTTAGAAAGTGCCCATTGCTTTAGCGTGTGTCTATGTCGGGGGACTAGATGCTCAGAAGGGAGCTGTATGCTCATAGATGACCCTCTAAGATGAGGGGAGCAATGCTAGCTCGACCCACCAGGCGAGCGATCTATCCCGAACTCTGGAAGTGGAGAAACTTCCGATTCTCAACAGGAGCGGCATGCTCATGGATGACCCTCTAAGATGAGGGGAGCAATGCTAGCTCGACCCACCAGGCGAGCGATCTACCCCGAATTCTGGAAGTGGAGAAACTTCCGATTCTCAACAGGAGCGGCATGCTCATAGGTGACCCTCTATAGCGAGGGGAGCAATGCTAGCTCGACCAGCAAGGCGAGCGAACTACCACAGAGCTTTGAGGAGCGGAAAACTCATTCCTCAGAATGAGCTCAGACGCTCCGAAGGGAGCGGCATGCTCATAGGTGACCCTCTAAGTGAGGGGAGCAACGCCAGCTCTACCAATAGTGAGCTCTGGAGAGCGGAGAACTCATTTTGAGAGGGAACTCAAACACTCAGGAGTGGAGCCCAAGGCACAAGCCGGGGCCTGACCAACTCAAATAAGGGCACGAAGCTGCGCGCGTAAACCTACCCTACGGGATTTTTAGAAAGAAAGCAGAACATTCGATGTGCTAACTTACCACTGGGTGGATTTTAGAAAAGTGCCCAAAGTCTAGCGTGTGCACTTACCATAGCATGGATTTTTAGAAAGAACGCAGAACACTTGATGTGCGATCTTACCACTAAGTGGATTTTAGAAAAGTGCCCAGAGTTTAGCGTGTGCACTTATATATTGGTATTACGTTCCACTTGGAACGGAGAAGTACTCATCCCTTGGAGTGAGAGTTTCAGACGCTCAGAAGGGAGCGGCATGCTCATAGATGACCCTCTACAGTGAGGGGAGCAGTGCTAGCTCTACCGATGAGGAGCACTGGAGAGCGGAGAACTCAGTCTTCCGAGTACGGGAGCTTGGATGCCCAGAAAGGAGCGGCATGCTCATAGGTGACCCTCTATGGTGAGGGGAGCTATGCTAGCTCAACCAACCAGGAGAGCAACCTCTCACAGAGCTCTAATGGAGCGGAGAACTCATTCCTTAGAAGGGGAGGAATTTTTAGGCGCTCAGAAGGGAGCGGCATGCTCATAGGTGACCCTCTAAGTGAGGGGAGCAGTGCTAACTCGACCAACCGGCGACCTATCACAGAGCTCTGGGGAGCGGAGTACTCATTGTACAGAGTGAGAGGAACTCAGACTTTCAGCAGGGAGCGGCTTGCTCATAGATGACCCTCTATAGCGAGGGGAGCAATGCTAGCTCGACCATCAAGGCGAGCGAACTACCACAGAGCTTTGAGGAGCGGAAAACTCATTCCTCAGAATGAGCTCAGACGCTCCGAAGGGAGCGGCATGCTCATAGGTGACCCTCTAAGTGAGGGGAGCAACACCAGCTCTACCAATAGCGAGCTCTGGAGAGCGGAGAACTCATTTTAAGAGGGAACTCAAACGCTCAGGAGTGGTGCCCAAGGCACAAGCCGGGGCCTGACCAACTCAAATAAGGGCACGAAGCTGCGCGCGTAACCCTACCCTACGGGATTTTTAGAAAGAAAGCAGAACATTCGATGTGCTAACTTACCACTGGGTGGATTTTAGAAAAGTGCCCAAAGTCTAGCGTGTGCACTTACCATAGCATGGATTTTAGAAAGAACGCAAAACACTTGATGTGCGATCTTACCACTAAGTGGATTTTACAAAGTGCCCAGAGTTTAACGTGTGCACTTATATATTGGTATTACGTTCTACTCGAAGCGGTCACAGAGCTCTGGGGAGCGGAGAACTCATTCTACAGAATGAGAGGAAACTCAGACGCTCAGCAGGGAGCGGTTTTGCTCATAGATGACCCTCTGTAGTGAGGGGAGCAATGCTAGCTCGACCGGCAAGGCGAGCGACCTATCACAGAGCCTTGAGGAGTGGGAAACTCATTCCTCAGAATGAGCTCAGACGCTCCGAAGGGAGCGGCATGCTCATAGGTGACCCTCTAGGTGAGGGGAGCAATGCTAGCTCTACCCACAACGCTCAGAAGGGAGCGGCATGCTCATAGGTGACCCTCTAGGTGAGGGGAGCAATGCTAGCTCTACCAACAACGAGCTCTGGCCAACAAGGAGAGCGACCGATCACAGAGCTCTGGGGAGCGGATAAACTCAGACACTCAGAATGAGAGGGAACTCAGACGCTCAGAAGGGAGCAGCATGCTCATAAATGACCCTCTAGGAGAGGGGAGCAACGCTAGCTCTTACCGACAGCGAGCTCTGGAGAGCGGAGGACTCCTTCCTCAGATGAGAGGAAACTTAGATGTTCTGAAGGGAGCGGCATGCTCATAATAACCCTCTAGGTGAGGGGAGCAAGGCTAGCTCGACCAATCAAGGAGAGCCATCTATCACAGAGCTCTGGGGAGCGGAGAACTCATTCCTCAGAAATGAGAGGTAAATCAGACGCTCCGAAGGGAGTGGCATGCTCATAATAACCCTCTAGGTGAGGGGAGCAATGCTAGCTCTACCAACAACGAGCTCTGGAGGGTGGTGAACTCATTCCTCAGAATGAGAAGGAATTTAGATGCTCAGAAGGGAGCGGCATGCTCATAGGTGACCCTCTAAGGTAAGGGGAGCAAGGCTAGCTCGACCAACAGGAGAGCGACCAATCGCAGAGCTCTGGGGAGCGGAGAACACATTCTTCAGAATAAAAGGAGAACTCAAATGCTCAGAAGGGAGCGGCACGCTCATAGGTGACCCTCTAGTTGAGGGGAGCAATGCTAGCTCGACCAACAACGAGCTCTGGCGAGTGGAGACTTAGACGCTCAGAAGGGAGCGGCATGCTCATAGGTGACCCTCTATGGTGAGGGGAGCGATGTTAGCTCAACCCACAGGGAGCGCTACTAGCCTGGATCTAGTATCGACGAGTGATGTAATCACTGCGATAGCCGATAGCCTTTAGAAATGGATCATACTCATCCATTGGTTACAGGGGAATTAGAGAGGATCAAGAGGGCAGATGCCCCCCTAAGGGAAAGGAGTAGATGTCTTACTCTGGTCCGGACGAAAGTGTCATATAGGACGCTTCATCCGGAACACCTCCCTCAGGTTTTGCCTCTCTCTGACCCATGCCTCTCTTTAGCCCTACCCGCAGGCGGGGGAGGGGCATGAGTCGCGAGACTAGCCTTCTGAGCCCATCTCTGATCCCCAGACCGAGATGGGCTAGGACCCCTGGTTGTTCGGGCTCATACCTGGACTTTACAGAAAGCCTTATCCAGGTCACTCAGCAGATCAGTCTGGTACGCCTGAAGCACCGCCATAGTGTGCAACGAAGCGACGATCTGACCTGCTGCTGCATATGCCCTGCCATTTAAGCAAGATTCAGGGGCTTAGATGGCAAGGAGGGAGCCTTGAGAGAGGATGTCTCGCCCACAGCGAGATAAGCTGGCTATCATCTATAGCACAGGGGGCATCCCCTCATAGCCATTTTCATGCACCTCAATGTCAGCATAACTAGTATGCTGAAACCTATGAATACGAGAAAAAATAGCTTTTTTCACTCCTTCTCAACCTCCACATCGAGATTTATGAAGAAAGGAAGGCTCGCTCGAGCTGGGGATTTATGGCCAGAAAGATTTATTTTTATGATCCATAACCTCCAAAAACTCATTCATATGCAGTGCAGGAGGATTGAGAGGGTTCAGTCTCAACTTCCTCACCCTCAAACATCTCCTGCTCTTCCTGGGCATAACCCAGCAGAGCACTAACCGCTGAATCTGATGATGTCAGAAAGATCGCATCATCACAATCCAGCAGCTCACTCTCGTTTTCGGCCGACGCACGCGAAAAGGGGCGGTCCTTCTCTAACTCATCGGCCATATCCAACTGCGAACCCCGCGATTTCAATCGCCTCCGTGCCTCGGCAGCGGTGGGTACCGAATCGCGGGAAGCAGACGGCTGTCCCTCTTTCCTCGAAAAGAGGGACAGACGAGAACGGAGCTTTCTCACAGTGCACGCAGATTGCCCCCTCAAAGACATCGCGTGCGTGCTCTTCGCCCAAACAAAAGACGCAACGATCGCGTGTGTCATCGGGTGTCAAATAACGAGGACACGGATCCACACACAATCTCAAACGCCTTGCTAGTGCTCGCTATGATAAATAAAGGAAAACTGTATTCCTACCAGAATGCACGTTTCTTCAAACAGACCAGTCAGTGAAGACGAAAAAGCTGATGATGTATTCTCCCGGCAGTCCTTATATTGTGGTCGCGCCGGTAGTGACGTCATGGGCTGTCGCCGGCCAACGGATGGTGTTTTTTCATATGTTTCTTCAGGCACGAGTCACGCTGGAGGCGTTCCCCATAGTGGCCCCTAGGGGACGCAGTTCGAAGTTCCCATGAAGGGGAACCCTGCAGCTTCTAAGAATTCTCCGTCTGAGCCTGAGCCCGTGTCTCTCTCTCTTTCTCTATCTCTCTCTCTCTCTCTCTAGCTGAGCCATTTAAATAGTTCAGTTTTGGTTTTTAATAGCAAATTGGTCATTATTTTGTTTCCTTTCTTTATTAATTTAATTTAGAAATATGATTGGAACATCTTATTTTTGTTAAATTCAAGTTTTTGTTTTTTTTAAATACCAAGCGGCCAGCGCACGTTTGATCAGTTTATCCTTCTCAAATAAATAACTAAATAATTTATTTTAAGATTAAAGTCAAAATTACGATCATAAAATCATGTTACATTGCCTGAAGTTAAAGTGACAATTACACCTGTATACTCTGCCAAAATAATAATAATAAGTGTGGCATCCAACCTGTCATTCTTCACATTTAACACGAAAAACAACACAAATATTTTGCATATAAATATAATATATCAACCAGTGGAATATTACATTATTATTTCAGCAAAAAACGAATAATTTGAATGCAAGCAGCTCGTCACAGCTTCATTAATGGGAAACAGGACGTGAAGGCGGCAGAGAAGCACTCTGTGGAGTGCATCGTTTTGTTAACTTTGGTTTATTATTTTGAGTAGTTTGGGACGCTGTAACAAACGGCCCTCTCGCAATATAATGCTTAACATCTATTGATCACGCAATCAGCCTGCACGTATCAGAAGTTCTGTTCTCCAGCGTGGTTAGCGCTCACACTATAGTGTGTGTGTGTATGTATTGTGTACACACTATGTATGTGTGCCGCGCCCGAGTGCCGACAGTGCAGTTTGTGTTCAAGCACGCATGCTCTAAAATAAATCTGTGCATCTGTACTCCAGTATATAAATTCAATATAGATTCATTATTGCTAAAGTTACTTGCCAAGAGAGGTAGTTTGACATGCTTCATGTATTTGCCCGTTCAGGCAGCTCGCACGTGTCTGTCGGTGCTCGCGCTGTTTATACAGAACAGAACACAGCGCGCATGTACTGAAAGGAGTTGTCTTTCGCGCCCAAATGCTTTTTAATCGCTTACATTTTTAAACAAACAAGGCTTAAAAACGCATGCAAATGATACAATTTAGTGACCACATGCAGTGGCCTGATCTGGCAAGTGACAAATCCGAGCATCCTTCACGCCATCGGACAGTCTTTATTGTCAAGCCCTGGTACACCTTTAGAAAATAATCGCACAACCTAATCGATATTCTATAATTAAATAGAATATTCGAAAATCGTGACCCATCCCTATTAGTTATGTCTAAAGCAGGGGTTTTCAAACCCTGGGTCGCAATCCTCGGGTGGGTCTCAAGACTTTAAAAATGGGTCGCCGGGATGATTTAAGGAAGATGTATATATGTATAACAAAGTTCAAGACTCTGGGAAGAAGGACGCGGGAAGTGGCAAGCGTAACTTTAATAGCAAAATAAACATTAACAACAAAATTAAAGTAAGCGGCAGCCACCTCACGACAGACTCCAGTACGTATTTGTTTGCATGTATCACATCTAGGGCTGCAACAAATGATTATTTTAATAATCGATTAATCTAACGGTTATTGGAACGATTAATCGACTAATCATCGATTAACCCACAGATTAATCAGTAGACTTTGATTGATTATTCAGCTTTTGCATTTAGTTAAAATAGTAAGTTATACACGAAGAGGTCAGATGTAAAAAAATATATATATATTTGAATAAATTTGAATAAATGCCTTTACAATAATTTAACTTTAATGGCAATGTATAGGTCCTTTTCTATGCAATTCAAGTGAAATAACTGAACATAAATATAGGAGTGTGAGAAAAATGCACATTTTAGGAGAAAAATTCAGACAGCACTTACAGGGTTTTGCATCTGAACTCTTCACATATTCTAACATAAATAAAGGTCACTTCAGCTTTAGAAAAGCATATTATGTAGCTTAATTACAATTATTATTACATTAATTGGTAACACTTTACAATAAGGTTCATTAGTTAACATTAGTTAACATGAACAATACTTCTACAGCAGTTATTGATCTTAGTTCATGTTCATTTCAGCATTTACTAATGCATTTTATAAAAATCACAATGTGTTTTTTAACATTGGTAAATGCAATGAGAACTAACGTGAACAAACAATGAACAACTGTATTTTTATTAACCAACATTAACAAAGATTAATACATAAATGTAATAAATATATAGTTAATTCATGTTAATTAATACATTAACTAATGTTAACAAATGATACCTTTATTGTAAAATGTTACCAATTCCTTATACAAATAGATGTATTTGGCACACAAATTATTATTTTTTTTTTTTTATATATACACAAATAGATGTATTTGGCACACAAAATGAGATGCCAGACAGAGACTCTCTCACCAGTTAATTAGCTAGATGAAAAAGTAACTGAATGACATCATTCTGCCAAACATCTTCTTTTGTAAGTCATATATTAGATAAGAGACACAAAAAAAGCTAAATGATGAGATGCTTTGGATAAACATTATTTTTATGATAAACAAAACGGTCCTTAGTTAGATCAAGCTTTGATCTCTGTAAACCAAGCTATCACTTTAATTAAATTATTTTTTTAGAGAGCTGCTTTATAACAGAATATCAAGTTGTAATTCTTACTGAAAGTGACACCAACTCTGGTTTATCGTGTTTAATACCGTAAAGCTGCTTGAATTAAGGCTAAGTATTATATAAATAAACATGATATGACAAGACTTTACCGAGTATGTTATGGCGCTTTTCCACTGCATGGTACAGTACGGGTACGGCTCAGTTCGGGTCGGTTTGCGTTTCCACTGCAGTTTAGTACCGCTATAGAGTGGGCGGGATTATTCACGAGTCATTATATAAGCGCCGCCTCTACTGCCGTGACATCATCGTAAACGCGCCACAAACAAACTCACAACAAAGAAAGGAGATGGAATAGTGTTCTTCATTCTCGGCATGTGGATGTTTTTAACAGCAATGGAGAGGTCTATGAGAACGCTTGGGATTTACCCCCAGCAGCAGAGACTGTGGTGGCAGTGCCATGGGCTGTAGAGGAGGAGGGCAGGTGTGCTGCGTTACTTGATTAGTTAACTATTCATGTAGCGTGTTCTGTGATTCATCAATAAACTTTTGAATATTTCAAAATGTACAATGTATCCCTTGTTTTTTTATTTATGTGATGGTTTTTATAATCGTGGCATTAATCATTTGTCTTTTTCAAGAGGTTCATTACGTGCTCATACAATAATGCATATTTAATATAGTCTGGAGGTACACTTATTCGATCAGATTGTTTTTAATTGAAGCAAAACACAGATACAAAGGTAAAAATATAAACAGAAGACATACTCTGAAAATATAGCAAGTTCAAAAGTATATACATAAGGCTTTTTCCTTCGGCGTCGCGCCATCAAGCTCTCGCTGGATCCGCTCCTCGGCTATCAACGAGAGGAACGTCTGTACTTCCTCAACAGACAACGAAACAGACATTTTTTTGTTGATACTAAAAGGTGCGTCAGATCCTTCGCTGGCTGTGCTGATTTAAATCTAGCGGGTCTATGTTGGGTCTCGTGTCGCAAGTTCAGTGACGCAGTAATGACGATTTTCTCCGGCCAATCGCTGATCAGCAGAGTTTATACGTCACGTTTTGGTAACGGTATGGATCGCTTGGAACCTCGGCTGAGGTGGTACTAAAAAGTACCTGGTACCAAGTACGGTACCCAGTGGAAAACCCCCAAAAGTGAACCGTGCTGTACCATGCAGTGGAAAAGCGCCATTACTGAACTGCAGAGCT
Source organism: Schizopygopsis malacanthus (assembly GCA_027474115.1). Taxonomy (NCBI): domain Eukaryota; kingdom Metazoa; phylum Chordata; class Actinopteri; order Cypriniformes; family Cyprinidae; genus Schizopygopsis; species Schizopygopsis malacanthus. The sequence continues at coordinate 17,032,926 of CM049870.1, forward strand.
CATGCAAACATCCACATTGTTGTAATCCGGTGCATTTTTTAACTCCTGCTTTCACACTGCTGTCAGTTTTTGTTGTTTATTTCGTTATTGAGAGGAAAGTGCGCAGTGTATATTTACATATTCATTCACACACCGCTCAGCAGCTCCAAGTTCGTTCGGCTGAGTTTTAAGTGCTGAAACGCTGTCTTCTCTTAAACTGCGTTCAGGAGGGCTGAACTACAGTCTTGCACTACTGCGCCATGCTGGTCAAACCGCAGTATTGCAGGCTCTTACATTAGGTCATATGAGATCAAATGACTACTCGACAACAGAAATATTTGTCGTCAAATTTTTATGGTCGATAATGTCGACTAATCGTTGCAGCCCTAATCACATCACGTAAAACTTTTTGTTCAGTCCTGAGTTCTGCAAGCTAACCCTCTCATTAGTGTAGACGCAATGTTAATAGGCGATTTATTGTGCAGTGTAGAGAGATTCCTTGATTAGCCAACAGAATTTTCTGAGATCGCAAAAAAACTGAAATGAGTGACAGCTTTTCAGTGATTATTAATGGAGCGCTCTTTAGCGCTTTCTTGGCTATATATTGTTTTTCTTGCTGCTAAGAGGACCATGGTCTTGTTTGCAGAACACTGCAAAGTTTCGGGAGTGAAAAATGGGGGATTCCCTTTCGAAATCGCAAAGACTGATATAGTGATAATCATAACAATGGACTGGACAAAATACGATATGTCAAATAGAAGTGCATTAAGGTTAAAGCACCCTCATTTATGTCAGAAACACCCTCAGTGATTTGATTCTCGGACAGAGCGTCCTTCCGGAGCGACGACAACACAACTGCACCACACACCGGTCTTTAGTGTATATATATATATTGAGATATATATATATTGAGATATATTTATATACAGTGGGGCAAAAAAGTATTTAGTCAGCCACCAATTGTGCAAGTTCTCCAACTTAAAAAGATGAGAGAGGCCTGTAATTTTCATCATAGGTATACCTCAACTATGAGAGACAAAATAAGAAAAAAAATTCCAGAAAATCACATTGTAGGATTTTTAAAGAATTTATTTGCAAATTATGGTGGAAAATAAGTATTTGGTCACCTACAAACAAGCAAGATTGCTGGCTCTCACAGACCTGTAACTTCTTCTTTAAGAGGCTCCTCTGTCCTCCACTCGTTACCTGTATTAATGGCATCTGTTTGAACTCGTTATCAGTATAAAAGACACCTGTCCACAACCTCAAACAGTCACACTCCAAACTCCACTATGGCCAAGACCAAAGAGCTGTCAAAGGATACCAGAAACAAAATTGTAGACCTGCACCAGGTTGGGAAGACTGAATCTGCAATAGGTAAGCAGCTTGGTGTGAAGAAATCAACTGTGGGAGCAATTATTAGAAAATGGAAGACATACAAGACCACTGATAATCTCCCTCGATCTGGGGCTCCACGCAAGATCTCACCCCGTGGGGTCAAAATGATCACAAGAACTGTGAGCAAAAATCCCAGAACCACACGGGGGGACCTAGTGAATGACCTGCAGAGAGCTAGGACCAAAGTAACAAAGGCTACCATCAGTAACACACTGCGCCGCCAGGGACTCAAATCCTGCAGTGCCAGACGTGTCCCCCTGCTTAAGCCAGTACATGTCCAGGCCCGTCTGAAGTTTGCTAGAGAGCATTTGGATGATCCGGAAGAGGATTGGGAGAATGTCATATGGTCAGATGAAACCAAAATAGAACTTTTTTGGTAAAAACTTTTGGTGTTTGGAGGAGAAAGAATGCTGAGTTGCATCCAAAGAACACCATACCTACTGTGAAGCATGGGGGTGGAAACAACATGCTTTGGGGCTGTTTTTCTGCAAAGGGACCAGGACGACTGATCTGTGTAAAGGAAAGAATGAATGGGGCCATGTATCGTGAGATTTTGAGTGAAAACCTCCTTACATCAGCAAGGGCATTGAAGATGAAACGTGGCTGGGTCTTTCAGCATGACAATGATCCCAAACACACCGCCCGGGCAACGAAGGAGTGGCTTCGTAAGAAGCATTTCAAGGTCCTGGAGTGGCCTAGCCAGTCTCCAGATCTCAACCCCATAGAAAATCTTTGGAGGGAGTTGAAAGTCCGTGTTGCCCAGCGACTGCCCCAAAACATCACTGCTCTAGAGGAGATCTGCATGGAGGAATGGGCCAAAATACCAGCAACAGTGTGTGAAAACCTTGTGAAGACTTACAGAAAACGTTTGACCTCTGTCATTGCCAACAAAGGGTATATAACAAAGTATTGAGATAAAATTGTGCTATTGACCAAATACTTATTTTCCACTATAATTAGCAAATAAATTCTTTAAAAATCCTACAATGTGATTTTCTGGATTTTCTTTTTCTTATTTTGTCTCTCATAGTTGAGGTATACCTATGATGAAAATTACAGGCCTTTCTCATCTTTTTAAGTGTGAGAACTTGCACAATTGGTGGCTGACTAAATACTTTTTTGCCCCACTGTATATCTCAGGGGCGTAGAATTAGGGGGGGATGCTAGGGACGATCGTACCAATATCCAGCCACTACCCAACTGTCTCTAGCAATAATTTGATCAAATAATTAAATGTGTATATGTTTTTGTCATTTCAGATGCGTCTGAAACGCCATATCATTGAAATTACCTAACAAATTAAATATGTTAGAAAACTACACGCTCTCAAGGACACACATTTAATACATGTGCGGAATGTAGTCACACACCGGATGAGAAGCGCAGCTGCATTTAAAACAACTCACAGCCTATTGCACCCAATTAAAGACAGCAGTCTAAAACAGTTAACAATGGTGTTTGTTTGACAAGACAGGGCAAACAGAAAGATAATGCACAATCTGTGGCTATTATTAGCTCCCTATAAAAGCATACTGACAGAAAGACAAATGTTGAGCGCTGTGCGGGTTTATGTACCCACCAATGTCGAAAGCAAACTCGATATATATATATATAAATAAATGGTGTGCATATGGTATATGGGTCGCATCAATTTAAAAATAAAAAATAGGGTCGCTCTTAAAGTTTGAAAACCACTGGTCTAAAGTGAAAGTAAGGGTTGAGAGAGAACGGCTGCTTGAAGGTCTTAAAGGGACAGAACTAAACATGCAGCCCATTTTCATTAAAGGGAAAGTTCACCCAAAAATTATAATTATGTCATAATTTACTCGCTGTCATGTTGTACTAAACCTGTATACATTTTATTCTTACATTTTAAAGTCATTGGGGACCAGCAACTGTTTGGTTTCCCACATTCTTCAAAATAACCTTTATGAATGAATGATACATTTATATAGCACTTTATACTGTATTTTTGTACACCCAAAGTGCTTTACAATCATGTGGGGGGGTCACTCCTCAACCACCACCACTTGGATAATGCGACGGCTGCCACAGGACAACGGCGCTAGTGTGCTCACCACACACCAGCTACAGGTGGAGAGGAGAGAGAGTCATAGAGCCAATCAAGAGGATGGGGATTATTAGGAGGCCATGATTGACAAGGGACACTGGGGTTACACCCCTACTCTTCACGAGTACTGCCATGGGATTTTTTAATGACCACAGAGAGTCAGGACCTCGGTTTAACGTCTCATCCGAAAGACGGTGCTTTTTGACAGCATAGGGCTGCAAAAACTAATCGATAAAATCGATTATCGATTATGAAAATAATCGACAACGATTCTCGTTATCGATTACTCAGGTCTGCCCACAGTTCACGTCCAAATTCAACCGGTTGCTCAAATTACAGCACTGAATAACGCATTTCTATGGACAAAATGCATCTAAAAATAGTGGAGGAAACAGAATGAGATGCTGCGGGAGAACTAGGCTACGTGATCCAAGCTGCCCAAAACATGGTCATTCTTTATTTTGAGCTTTAAGTTAATGCATTAGTGTAAAGGCTTGCCCTGTCAGGTGCTGTGACACATGCGTGTGCGTCCTCAGTGCAAAACGTTCAGTTTACAGTCCAATCCTTATCTATAAATGTCACATTCACGCTAACATTTCCATTTTTGCATAAAGGTCCATCCTGACAGCCTGTATGAAGTTTAAAATGCCAAATGAGAACCGGCGCGGCAGGCGTGTGCATGCACGTCATACAGGCGGAACACAGAGAGGGAGACAATTAAGAGGATATGCAGCGCAAATATATCCATTGTGCTGAATTATCTGTTGTTGAAAGTTAATTTAAGTTTTAAAAGTCAACATGCAGTGTGAATATTTTATGAGAGTAGGAACCTTAAAGGGATAACAGCATGTAATTGTCTGAATATAAATATGAGAAGCTCCATAACCGTCTATTACAGGATAAAGAAATGACAGTAAGACATGACTGTGATCAAAGTGAACGTGTTTTTGCAGAACATTCCTCTCACCTGTTAACATTGATTCTTTATTATCTTTATTATTATTTACATTTTTTAAATAGATTTAACCTATATTCATTATATACAATACTTAACAAATTATGTAAGGTTTGTGCCACTGCTGTTCTAAACTTACAGCATTGGGGATTACCAAAGTCATTTTTTAGCTTTCTGTATTAGTTAGTCCTCCAAAATGCGTAAGCTTTTTAGTAACAGTAGTAGGCTATTTCTATTATCCACTTACAGTCAAAAAGTACATAAACAATGCAAGCAAGAATGCAAGCTGTTATGAGGCCATTTTTGTTATTATTAATACTAATTAGTTGTTTCTTTTTTTAATTTGCCCAATAAATGACAATAACATTTTTAGATTTGCATTTTTGTTTTTGACAGATTCCTAAAATATTTGTTTTCTCTTTATGACAGGTGGTCTAATAAATTAAGCACTGTATGTTTTCATAGCATTCAGTTTGTTTGAAGGACATTGAGCAGAATGTGGAATAGTGTTTTTTGGTCAATAAAATAAAATAATTTTATATAATCCAATTAATCGAAAGATTATCAAAATAATCGTTAGTTGCAGCCCTATGACAGCATGGTGTCCCTGTCACTATACTGGGGCGTTAGGAGGACCCACACGGACCGCACCCCCTGCTGGTCTCACTAACACCTCTTCCAGCAGCAACCTAGTTTTTCCCAGAAGGTCTCCCATCCAGGTACTGACCAGACTCAGCCCTGCTTAGCTTCGGTGGGCAACCGGTCTTGGGCTGTAGGATGGTATGGCTGCCGACACAAGTTTATGTTTAACAGAAGAAAGAAACTCATTCAGGTTTAAAACAACTTAAGAGTGAGTAAATGATGACAATTAAAATGTATGAGTGAACTATTCCTTTAATGTTAATAAAATAAAACATAAAGAGAAAAATAACTCACTGCTCCTGACTGAAGACCTTTTAATACAGTCGCTAAAGTTCAGCAATTATGAAATGACTTGAAAAAAATAATAATAATTCACATATCTTTTTGCACCAAATAGTATCGATAAGCAGTATTGGTTTCGGTAACGATAAAATGTAAACGATACCCATCTCTAATTGAGACGCATATCTGAGATTTTAAGTTTTAACACTGCTTTCATATCACAATTTGGTATTAAATTACATTCGAATGTTATTAAAATGACAAATATATTAAATACATTCTGCTTTACGATAATATAGAACAGTATTTTACAGCTGTGCACAATCTTATAATTAGTTATTTTAATTTTACTTTGTTGTCTTATTTTTCCTTGTTCATGTTTGATTAGTCATTTCAATTCAAGTTTATTTGTATAGTGCTTTTTATCTTTCCAAAAAGTTGCAAAGCAGCTTTACAGAAAATCAACGTCCCTACATTATATTTATTATTAGCTGTGGTCAAGTTGATGCCCATATTGCAGAAATGTACAGTACAAATCATGAAGTTAATTAATGGCATGTAATCAAACAAGTAATGCATGATAAAAATTAGTGGTGGGCCGTTATCGGCGTTAACGTGCTGCGTTAACGCGAGACTCTTATCGGCGATAAAAAAAATATCGCCGTTAATCTATTCTCAAAGTTGGGTTGGGAGCTGGGTCTATACTACGCAAGCTATGATGACTTTCACCCTGATATTTTAGCGCGGATGTATACCTAGCCGAATTGCACTGTAGGGGGCGAGAACGAGTCTTCGAACTAGAGGCTCGCAGTCCGTGATGGACAGATTGTTAACGGCTGGTCTATGTGGTAATACAATCGGGCAGGACATCCAAACACTCACCTATCATTCATCAACCTCAAATATGGCTTTTCATCTGAAATATGTATGTAGTAGCAACTTTACATGGCCGCTCAATATGATGTTAACCTAGAGAAATGTGCGCTATTGAAGTGTTTGTGTGGAAGCGCGTTTGCTGCAGGACAGGTGTTCTGTCGACACCGGCGGCTTCATAGCTGCATCCATGTTAGCACGTCACGTCTGATGTGGTAATTTCACAGTAACGTTAGGCATACACACAGGTTCGAAGCAGAGGGTGACACGGGAGTGAATTCTCAAGTTCACATGAGACCTAAAGCGCATCCTGTTTGCTTAAAAGCGCAACGTTTCGTTGTTATTCTGAGTGCACACAAATAAACGTAGAGTCTTTACAGATTCGAAAGATGTATTAGGCTACTTTTATCTGTATGACCAAAAATTACGGAGATTTTAAGAGCAAGTGAGCTCACCGGAGCCTGTGTCCTGACATTTTATCCTACCCGTCAAATTTTCTTACCTCGGCTTATTGCGCATGCGCGCATCAATATTGCATCCTATTTCTCACGCTGAACAACAATATTTAATATATCTGCATTACTGTAAGGGTATGTTTAGGGTTGGGGTTGGTGTAGACGTTAATAAAACACAATCTAAAATGTAGAAAAAATATTTATTGTTGGTTTCCGGTACTAGATGTATCCCTTCTATCCACAACCGCGAATATAACACGTAATTACTGTATGTGCATTACTGTAAGGTGTAGGCCTACACATTACTGTAAGGTGTACACATTAATAAAAACATAATTTAACAGGTAGAATTTTTCGTTTTTGAATTGTACTACCCACTGTTTTAATGGAGGTAGCCGGGTTTGCTTCAGGGAAAATGTATTTTTAAGAAGCTTCCCAATGGAAACTGTAAACAGTTCATCACGACCTCTTATGTAGGCCTACAGTTCAAAATTCATGTTTAACTGAATAAACAGTTAGTAAACACAAGTACATCTTATTGAACATAGTTTATTTTCATCACCAATTATCAGTGGTGGTCAGTAACGAAGTAAAACTACTTCGTTACTGTACTTAAGTACATTTTTCAAGTATCTGTACTTTACTGGAGTAGTTTTATTTTGAGTAACTTTTACTTTTACTTCACTACATTCCAAAGCATAAGATCGTACTTTTTACTTCACTACATTTCATAAAACATATCGTTACTCCTTATAATACATCACGTGCTCCGAGACGCAGAAGCGGTGTATGATTCATGAACAAACTGATTCTTTTCAATGAACCTCGGTTCGCAAATCGCAACAAACGATTCATTCACCCGATTGCAGCTGTTCTCGAGTCGAAAACTCACTGATTCAAATGATCCGTTTAGAGCGAGTCTTCTTCAGTGAACTGAACTCACAAGAAAATAACCGGGAGATCTTGTGAGTGCGCGCGCGCGCAGGCGCGCAACAGCTGCTGCGAAAAGTATGTTACTAATGACGAAATTTAGGATTAATTATTGTAACTGAAAATAATATTTAGGTCAAAACTGTCAGTTGTTTGTGAACTAAATCTGCTGTAAAGGGTGATCTATTTAAGCCCACTGAAATGCTTGAATGCAGACAGATCAACATCAGTGTCTCTAACGTTGTTTTAGGTCAAAAAACAAAACATTAAAATAACACCGATTAAATACAATAACTCATGCACGTTCATATTCCCCGCTGCTCATGCACGTTCATATTCCCCGCTGCTGTAACGTTAGCAGTTTTATTAAAATGCTATGCATTTAGACCTATGTGACGTCTGTTTTTATATTGTTTATCAACAGCATACATTTTTATATTGTTTAGATCAACTAGCCAAGTAGACAGATATGAATGTTTATTCATAACCATACTGAAAATAAGTAAATATTGTTAGCTGATGCTAACTGTCTAGCTAACAAGCTTGCTGGTGCTAAGTTGAGGAAATGTTTAGATATAAAGTCCAAATATCTTTATTCAGCCACCTAGATAGATTCCATCTGAGGGAAAAAGAAAGGATGTGATGTTCAGAACATAGTAACTACAGTAATTATCAGAGTGGGAAGTGATGCCCACCGGGGGCATTTGGCCAGGGGTGTTTTTACACCACAGACAAGGTTTGAGAAGAAAAAAAAAATCATTATGAAAATATAATTAGATTTTCCTTAAAATGTTCTTCCTAATTTCAGGCCTAATTCTAATGTCATATATAACTGACGTTCTGCAAAACAACAAGTTCAATGTATTCCATATCAACAAAATATATATCTTGACTATATATAGTGGTTATTTTGGGAAAAACCCAGGTATTTTGGGCAGTAGGATTATAAAAATATGTGCTAATATAAAATTAAATAAAGTAGTCTATATAAAATTGCAAAATAAATCTGTCTATCAGTACTTTTTTACTTAAGTACATAAAAAATTGAGTACTTTTGTACTTTCACTCGAGTAAAATTGAAAAAGCAGTACTTTTACTTTTACTGGAGTAATATTTTATTATACGTATCTGTACTTTTACTCAAGTACTTGATCTGTGTACTTTGACCACCACTGCCAATTATCATAGTAGAACAGCTTTCTCAAGCAGTTTGTGATGCATTTTGGAAACAGGAGATGAGCCCCTGGTCTAATGCGCCACCTGGCTTGAGAAACCCGTTCTCAAAGACTTACTTTTAGTCATTATTTGGGTAGCACACATATTCTGAATGCCTTCGGCAGAATTCAAATGAGCCATTTTAATCTAGATTAATCTAGATTAATTCCAAAATTAATCTAGATTAATCTAGATTAAAAAAATTAATCTATGCCCACCCCTAATAAAAATACAAAGCAGGCCTGGAACCAACTTTTCTCTGCTCCTCCACAGATGATGAAGTGGATTATAGTGTGCCAGACAGTGATGGAGCACCTCCAGGAACAGGAACCGGAATCCCTTCGGCAAAGGGCAAGAGCAAGTTCCCCAGCCTGGGCAAGATCTTCAAACCCTGGAAGTGGAGGAAGAAGAAAAGCAGTGAAAAGTTCAAGGAAACGTCAGAAGGTCTGGCGATTCCTGACTCTCAAACTACACTTATTGAATACAGTCATATTATAACTTATACAGTTATATAATAATGCTGATTCTGTTGAAAACTGAATTCTGATATGACATTTGGCTTAAGTGACTGTGTGTTTGCTGTCTTTCTGAATGATCAGTGTTGGAGAGGAAGATGTCGATGAGGAAGCCCAGAGAGGAGCTAATAGAGCAAGGCTTACTAAAGGACATCCCAGAGAATGGTACGGCAACCTAGTATGGTCACGTGTCTTATTTTTTTTTACTTAATTACTCAATCTAATTGTTGAAAGATTTTATGAGATTCATTCCATAAACAGAGCATATTTGTATGTATCGTGCTGAATTGTCATGAACATTTTTATGACAATTTATTTTAATGACAATTCAGCACATACATATAAATATTCTCTGGAATATTTTTCTTTATGGTGGTAATTCTCTGACTTTACCATATTGAGAATACATAATTAGCTATAATTTTGGGACTCACAGCTGAAAATGACCTACCTAAATTAAAATTATAACAGTTGCTGACTTCAGTGTGCCGCACACACAATTTTGGTGTCTTTGGAAAGAAGACCCTTTGGGCTTTACTATCCATCATCCAGAGTTGATAATGCTCAAAAAGATAAAAAGTTATAGGGACTGAAGTGCCTTGAAAAAATGTGTACCACACTGAATAGTTTTTTTAATATTTTTATTTCATATAAAAATGCATGAAATAATTCCTGGAGCAATCCAGAAAAGTAATGGGTTGAAAGTCACATGTCTCATGAGTTTATACTTAAAATCTGAAGAAGATACCATGAAAAATTTGATTTGTCTGAGACTATATGTACCCCACCCCCGTTTGAGGAAAAATATTTACCAAATGTATTCTACAAACTATTAAATTATTTTAGTCATGAAAAAAATCCAAAGAAATGTTTTTTAATTATACAATTATTATAGACCGAGTCTGTAGTACATACTCATGTACATACTCTGATTGCCAGACATACACTGATATTGCCAGACATTCACAAAAATTGTTGATAATAGTCAATAATCACACACTGATGTGCAGTAATACAGATGATAATCATACAGATATTGGCCATATAGTTATAATTAGTGATTGACCGATATAGATTTTTTTTATAACCGATACCAATTATTTGCATGTTTATGTACCCGATAACCGATATGCCGAACCGATATTTATTTACTGTTATAAAGTAAATAAATAACTGAGTGAATTAAGTCCATTCTTCACTTTGGTTTTTCCTCCTTTCAGTCATCTTAACAACAACAAAAACAGTTGAAAATTAACATTTATGTTAAATTTAATCTTCAAATTACAACAATAAAAAGCATAATCAGCAACACTGATATTAACAGTAAGCAAAATAATTTCTAATGTTTTCAAATGGAGAAAATAAAGGACAGGAGTCATATCAAATTCATTTTAAACAACAGTTTTAGTAGGCTGTTTAATAGGCTAAAGAGCGAAGAATAATTCACCGGATAATGTTAATTCACTAAATAATATTCTATTGAAATAAGCTATAACAAATAAAACATCATATTTTATTGCATTTTTTATCTGGCTCTTTTTATCAGAATTATAAAAATGTTTTTGTCATTCTAGATTATGAAAACTGCTGACAGCGCGGTTTATCTATGCATTTACACAGAACTATACTCAAACTGCGATCGCTTGTGGAGATAATAAATAATTAATTTCGATAGAGATGTATTTATTTAGATGTGTATTGGTGAAATAATGGTTATATAGTAAATGTTAATATAGTGTAGCGTGTTTCAAACAAGTGAATCTTGTTAAAAGTTACATGCGGTGGCATATAAATCCATTATCCACTGTTGTTTCAGAGAGTAATGCCGTGAATCACAAAGCTCCTCCAGTGAAGAATGGCCACACTGCTCCAGTGCCTGGAGATCGCAGGTCAGACACAGGGTCAGAGGTCAAGGCACCATCTTCACGGCCACAAGGAGAAGAACAGAGGAACAGCCTCGCACCCGAACCGGAGCGCCGCAACCGAGCGCCCTCAGACGTCAGTCGCAACCGTCAGCCACTGGATGTGGATGCTCGGACGCAGTTATTACCTGAAACAGACAGATGCAGCCAACTGGAGTCAGACGTGGAGAGACAGGCAGGATATGTACCTAGAGAAAGACAAGGACAGGATGAGGGATGTTATCGGCGGGAGGAAAAAGACGAGAAAGTGAGTAGGGACAAAGAACGACGGGATAGACAAGATGACAGGGAAGGAAAATGTGAACGTAGAGATGACAGAGACAGACGAGACAGGAGGCCAGATAAAGAAGAGAGGAGGAATGACAGAGAAAAGCGGGAAGAGAAAGACTGGAGGGAAAACAGGGATGGGAAACAGCCACGAGACCGGAAAGAGGATCACGAAAGACGGGATGAGCCAGAGAGAGTAGACGAGCGAGAGCGAAAGGAGCAGAATGAGAAGAGGGAAGACAGGGAAAGAAGAGAAGAACGGGATAGACGCGAACAGAGAAACAGAAAAGACGAGAGAGAGAGCAGAGATGTCAGGAAGCCAGAACCCATGAAACAAGTGTCTGATGGCAAACTCTTCCGGCCTCAGTCAGAACAGGACATGCGGACCATTCTTCAGAAGAGCTCTTCTGACATTGGACAGAAGGTCCGGCCGGTTTCAGAGGCCATCCAGAGCAGTACACTGCCACGATACACACCTGCAGAGGAGGAAACAAGGGCGCGGACAGGTAAAACTCTTACCCAGCTCACTTCATTCCTGACACTACATTTGTGGGTTTCTCTCTCAGAAAATGCAATAAAGGCATCGCTCAAAACTGTGAGGCTTACTAGAAGTTGTATTATTCACTTACATCTAGGGCTGGATAAATTATTAAAGAATAGACCTAGACCTTTGCTCTGGAAAATAGAATACAATTTGAAAGTTCAGACTTTGTTTCATATAAAAAGTAACAAAGCACAAAGTTTATAACGATTATTTGCTGAGTGGCATGTTACAAATAATGTTTAGTGAAGTTTGGTTCACACATCAGATCTGATGTTGAACACATTTAAATAAATAATTTGAAAACTACAACAAAGTGCATTTGACAAAAAAATCAGAATTTAGCACTAGAAGTCACATTTTGGTTAATTTCTGCAGGCAAAATAATAATTTCAGTTCGAAGATTTCCCCGATTTCCCCATTTTTAATAATAGTAAAAGCACATGCATAACAGTTGCTAAAATGAAATGTTTTTTATTTTATATATACTATTTCTGACTAGGCATGGGCCGGTATGAGCTTCTCACTATATGATAACCTTAGATAAAAATACCACGGTTTCACGGTATCACGGTATTGCCATTACAGGTCTAAAATATGTTATTTTTAAATGTCTGGGTAGAGAAAACAACAACTTTTTACCCACTGAACACAATATATTTAGTTTTTTAGAAACATATAGACCATTTTGGAACAGTAAACATGTCAAACTAAATAATTAAGTGAGCCTAAACCTACAACCAACAATAATCAGAAAATGTATTATTTTCTGTAAAATAATAAATAAAAATCCTTTTAAATGAAAAAAAATGCAGTCACTTAAAGTGAGTCTAAAACTGCAGCTCAGTAACCAAAAACATAATCAAAACAATTTCTGTAATAATAATAATTATTATAAATAATTTAAAAAGCAGCCATTAAACCTGCAGCTCAACAAGGTTTTTGGAGACATGCTCACTTTATGCACATTCATCTTTCAGTCCAAGTTATGATGCAGGAATGTTCACCTTTCCCGGATTAAGTTTGGAGCAGTGAGATACGAGGATGTGTGCACATACACATAAGGAGAGAGAGAGAGCGCGCGAGTGTTACACACACCCGGTCTCTCTCCGTAGTCCGTACAACACTCTTAACAGTGGAAACGTTTTTTTTTTTTTTTAAATGTTGTGGTTTTGATCAGATGTAAACAATGGCAGGAGGAGGCTTAAAAGTATTGAAGTGATACCAACTAAATTTAATTATTGTACTAAATCACAGAAACGTAGTACTTCAGTAAGCTATTCCCCGCTCTGTGAAGTAACGTGAGTGAGGAAACTAGTTGATGTTAGCTGGTTAATTAGCCATGTTATGTGCCTCAGTGGCAAGCCAAATAGTATTTATTTCAACACTGAAACAAACGGCAGGTGGGTGAGTCTCTGTCTTGAACGGGGGTGACAAAGGGAGAAATGAAGATGACACAAATACAGGGTGCTGGTCATATAATTAGAATATCATCAAAAAGTTGATTTATTTCATTAATTCCATTCAAAAAGTGAAACTTGTATAATGTATACATTCATTCCTCACAGACTGATATATTTCAAGTGTTTATTTATTTTAATTTTGATGATTATAACTGACAACTAATGAAAACCCCAAATTCAGTATCAGGAGACATTCACAGTAGTGTCACAAATACATTTGCTTATGCTCTTTAAAGCAGCTTATATCAGGTTCTTAAGAGACAGCTTAGCTGTACACCCACTATTTCAAGAGTTTGAGTGCTGATCAAAAAGTTAATGCAGTTGAATTTCTAGGTCTGCAGAACTTCACTATATGCACTATTTTGCTCTTCGCACAGCGATGGTAAAGACCCCATGAAACTTGTATTGGCTATTGAAGGATATGTTGAGCATGTAGCCCTAATTATACCTTTTAAACGTTATTTTTGTCAACATTGGGCATATAGATGCCCTCAAAACACAAAACTGCCATTTTGACTTCATGGGGTCTTTAAAGCGCTCCACTGTTACTGTTCACATGCCATGCCTGATTTACTCATGCCTGCTGCTGTGGTTGTGCTGTGCACCTATGTGTGTTTTGTTATTTGTGTTGATGTATGTTTGTGCATGTGTCTTGGGCTCACCATTAGGATCAGTGGGTGTGCGGTTTGTTCCTGAGCCCAAACCTGCACCAAGTGCCTCCACTAAAGACTCCCAGCTGTCTTTTAAACAGGCCATTCTCCCTCCAAAATGGCTGATGGCTTCTTCCTCCTCCTCCACTGAGACTGCTCCAGTCCCATCCTCCTTCTCATCATCTTCATCATCCACATCATCTGCTCCCCCCATTGCTAAGCCTCCTCTTCGGACTGTGTCTTTAAATGTAGACGACTCCCGAAGTAATCCCATTCCTCTCGTACCAGCAGGAGACTGTGAAGCTCCGCCCACTGTACCTGCTCACTCGACTCCCCCCACTGTCTCTGCTCACTCTACCCCTCCCACTCTTCCTGCCCACTCTGCTCTGCCCACTGTCCACGCCCACTCCAACCCTCCTGCCCCTACTGCCCCCAAACAGGCGCCAGTGCCCCCTCCCAAACCCGCCCATCACAACAGCAACACTGCACTGCAAGGTGAGTTTGTATTTGTCTTGTCAGCTTTTGCCACAAAACGGCAACTGTGAAGTAGATGTGGCTTCATGCTGCTTTCTTATGTAGACTGCACTGTGCAGAATGATAAAAGCACGACCTGTTCAAAATGTCGTAACCTAGCAGTTTTCCCACGCCCATGGAAAACATGGATCTGTCAGCTGGGGTTTTTCTACTGTCAATATGTCAGTTTTTATATGATTCTGGTTATCCTTGGCTCTAAAATATATGACTAGACTTGAATTCTAAAAAGCATTATGCTGTAAGATTTTAATTATGAATGACTGGAAAAATTATAAAAAAGTATTGAAAATCCTTGTTTCAAAGGTGTGTGGGAACTGTCTCTTGAGTCTCTTGAGTAACTGGTGCCAGATTCACAAAAGCTTAAGAAAAATATTAAGTTTCTAAATCATTTCTAATAAGTTCATAGGAATAATCCTAAGTGCAATTCTTGAAAAATTCTTATGAAGTCATCACATATTTTTTTAAGAATATTGTTATAAGAAGCAAATGATTGTTTTGTGAATGTTGCTGAAGACTTGCTGATCAAGTCCATGCATCTCAAAGGCCGTGTTTTGCGCTACATTTAGATTACTGCAATAATCATATTAAGCCTGCACACTATTTTTGTTTTGTCATAAATCCCAGGATATGCTACTATTGTCTGCACAAACATATTTTGTGTTACATATATATTATGGAGACAGATTTGATGTGCTTATGTCTTCTGCATGTTTTTTTTCAGTGGCTTTTAAAAAGTGGGGACAAAATTGACTTTGAAGCTGTGGGGACATGTCTCACTTGCAAATTAAGTGGGAATGAGTGAATGTGTCGTACGTTAGTGTTTGAGTGTGTATTATTAGAGTGAGCGCATCCTGTATATGAGCTCTCTTGTAATTATACAATTAAAAATATGTTTTATATTAGTCATTTCTGTAGAGTTGTCTCTACAGAAAGTCATATCAGGCATACTCATAATAGCTGATCATTGTTAACATGACCAGTCATTGATATCTCTTCAGAGTACTCATATACCGCCACCCCTCGTAATAGTAATATGTAATATATGTAGCTAGTGTTATGTTGTAATGCTTAATATTTTAAACCACCCAAAATATTATTTAAACATCTTACGTTTAGTGCAGAGTTCCCCAATAGTTATGCCAGTGAACGTCTTAACTTCAGTCATACAGTAAGTGAAAGTAAAAAAAACTGACAGTTATCTGCATTAACAGCACATATTCTCTCAGAGACGACAAGAGGCGAATCTACTTCAACGTGCTGATAATAGTATACATGAATAGACCTGTTTTAATGACCCCATCCAAACAACATGATGCAACCTTCATTAATTCATGGCATGCATGATTTAAATTCGAACATTACTGTTACTATGTAATTCAGACTTATGCAGCTATGCTTACAGCTGTTTCATTTATATACAAGTTTTCTATCGAATAAAAACATACTGGTAACACTTTACATTAAGGTTCAATTTGTTAACATTATTTTATGTATTAGATGTAATGGACTATACATTAAACTAACTACTTGATTAAAGTTCATTTATATTGTCTTTTTTACAATGTTTATTCATAATACATGAACTAATGTTCATGTTTAATTTATTCAGCTTGTTAACACTTTTAGTGAATGCCGAAATTAACATTAAACTTCTTATCTCTCACACACACACACACACACACACACACACACATATACCTGTCTCTGAGTGCTGCAGCGGTTACATGTTTTAAATGTAACGCTTCACAACAAATCATACAAAAATGGCCAAAGTAATTGCACCTGGGCAAGGGATGGAAACAAGTGTGTGTGTGTAATGTTCCTGTAGGACTGTAGTGTGTCTGTTTGTCCTACATAGCAGCTGATGCTCTGTCTGCTCACAGACATGAGAACTCTGTTATATTTTTCCCATTCATTTTCTCCAGACATTTCAGAAAATCCTTCAGTCAAGAGTTCTTAGCCATGAACCAAACGATGGATGAAAGTAACCTGGCATGAAAGTAACCACCTTTATATTTTGTTAATTTGTTTGATTAGTTAAATCAGTGAGTTCAGCCCATAATGTGCTGCATTAATATGCAGTTTATTTTTTATAGTTTGTTTGTGAACTGAATTAAAGTTGAAGAGAGCTCACGCTGATATTTGAAGGTGTCATTGAGGGAAAATAACTTTAGACATGTCGTGGCCAGTGGCATGAGAGGCAGGCAGCAGCTGCCCAAGTGTCAGAAACAGCACACACCATCCCTGTCCAACAAGATCCATTTATAGATGCTCTTAGATACCAGGACAATATCATTTCAGTTCTCGTCCTAAAACAGTTGAGAGACTGAGATGATGAAAAATATTAAAGGGGTCATAAACATGATTATTTTTATTATTTTGTACTGTTCTTTGAGGTCCACTTATAATGTTATCAAGATTTATACATCAAAAAAAATCATAATTTCAGGTTATTTTCTGTCCCCCTCATCAGAACGCTGGTTGAAAAAGTGTGGAGGATTGTAGACTGAAGTAAACAACCACTGCTATGATTGGCTAAAAGTTGTGTATGTTTGACAGCCTATGTCCTTCACAGATGGACAATGCTGTGATTTAGGCTAAAAATGCATTTCATTCTCTCTGTTAAACAGATTGTTTGATATGTACTAAGAAATAGTGATCTCGTAATAAAAACTGTTACTCACACTTGTGCTGCAGCATTACTGTCGGATCCAATATGTTAGCACAGCATCGTCTTTTAGTTTCGATCTTTTAGTTTCGATCTTCGATCCTGCCTAGAGTTTGCCAGGGCCCATGCTGACAAAGATGAAGATTACTGGGACTCTATACTCTGGAGTGATGAGACCAAGATAAATGTTTTTGGAACTGATGGCTCCAAAACTGTATGGCGTCGCAAAGGTGAGGTACAAAATAAAAATGCATGGTGCCTACAGTGAAACATGGTGGTGGCAGTGTCCTTATGTGGGGCTGCATGAGTGCTGCTGGTGTCGGGGAGCTGCATTTCATTGATGGCATCATGAATTCACAAATGTACTGCTCTATACTGAAAGAGAAGATGCTACCATCACTCCGTGCCCTTGCTCGTCGTGCACTTTTGCAACTTGACAATGATCCTAAACACACATCTAAGGCCACTGTTGGATTTCTGAAGAAGAACAGGGTGAAAGTGATTCAGTGGCCAAGTATGTCTCCTGAAGCTCTGCAGGTGCGAGATGTGATAGCTATGATGATCATGTTCTGTTTGCACTAATAAGCACACACTGCAGTTGTGTTGTTTACCACTTTAAATGTTCGGTTTAAAGTCGGGTGGATTCTGATTGGCTATCAATGTTTTTATCATTCATCTGGCAAAAAAAAAAGTTATGAAAGTGATTCAGATGATATTATTGCTCTCTGCCGTTGTTATAGTTGTGATGTGGACTTCCCAATTATTAAAACTTTATAGTTATCGTTACATTTATAGTCCTCATTGTGAACAGGTTTCATAGTCTCTTGTGGCATCATTCAGAATGTAACTCATTTCTAACTTATGTTCACGAACTTGCATAGAGTGGTTTCTTTTAGGCCTTAATATTGAAACTCTTCATATGTACAATATAATCTGTATAATTTATTATCTTAGAATTAGGGTTGTAACGATATGCGATTTTCACGGTACTATAATTGTCTCAGAAAATATCATGGTTTCACGGTATCATGGTATACGGTATTAAACAATCAAAACAGGTTTTTTTTTTGTTGAACAAATGTTTGGAAGCATGTGCTTATTCAAATTTAATTAATCAAAAACAATCAAGTAAATTTAGTCATTGATTATATATTAGTTTAACAACTTATATTCATCATTACTAATTCATAACAATTCATAAAAGCTGGTTTTCCTTAATTTTTCTGGATTCTGGGGGGGAAATTATATTCCTTAAATGTTTCTATAAATTGTTATTATTATTTTAGAAGTAGGCTACATTATATTACAGTCATCATTTCTGTCAATTTCTTCGAGTTAAAAAGCGAACTAAAATGTAAACTTAATGTAAGCTATAATGTTTTTATGTAAAATAATTTAGTTTTTCATATATTATTTTCAGACATGAGCAGACCTATGTAGCCTACTCACGTAATTAATGTTATGCATTTAACGAACACCTACAAGCGCGCACTTTGTCAGAATTAAATTCAAATAGTCATCAGCAGCCATTAGTTCTGTAAAATTGAGCATCAGAATGGACACATTTGTTAAGGGAGAAAACGAAATGTGGAAAATGTCAGCGAAGGAACACATTCAAACAAGAATAGTCACAGCATCAGCAGTGAAGAGGGTGCTGGACATTCGGCATCAACTTTCGGTTTGCCCAGCCAATCACACTGAAGATGTTCAGGTAAAAAGAAACGCCCATAGGCTACTACACAGCCATCATCCTTAATTACAGAAATGTGGCAAAACATCTCTGGAGAGAACCTTAGATAATTTAATTCAAAAATGCTTTCCATATTTGGATCAACATAGGCTAAATTTGTGAACACACACTTTCTGCAATGTCGCGTGTCAAGTAACATTTCCGTTCCGTGTGTCAAGTAACATTTCTTACAGACTGTAACTTACAATCGCAACTTCATTGTGCTGTTACTCCTTCCAAGCAGAATTTCACAAGATTGGTTCCCGACAGCATCAGGTGTTTTATTAATGATGAGTATAATTATTTATTTCAATAAATGTAATAGTTTAGATATCATAATATTTAGGCTATAAATAATATTATAAATCTGGTTGGTTTGTATTGATGACGTAATATGTAAATGACATGCGTGCGACCCGTGAGATTTGCACTTGGACCATAGTGTGGCCCAGTGGAAAAAAAGGTTGAGAACCACTGCACCAGACCATGTAGTGATTTGACAGCTTTGTTTTTGATTTATTCATCAATCCATCAAACCGCACATTTAATGTGACATCTACATTATAAATTAATTGTCATGACTGGATTCTGGGATTCACTCCGCATCACGTAAATAATAAGGCTTTAACCTTAAGTTATAAATGGGACATAACTATATCTTCATGGAGGGATGGTGTTCTGAAATATAGGTAAACATGTTTGATGCATTTCCTCTTTTTGCAGCCACTTTGTGACCACAGTTTTTGCGAACTGTCTATCCTCGAGGACAAATAAGCGTTCATCTTTTCTATATTCAAAGTAACGTTATTCCCATACTGCCAATTTTGATTTATATTTTGACATGGGATAGAGATTAGAGATAAAGGCCTCTGTCTCTGATGTTGTCTCCACTGCATGTGTGGGTGGAGCAAGAGAACAGTTAAGTGGAAAGTTATTGCCTAGGCGCAGGTGAGATACTGCATCTTTTATTTTCTCCAAATACCGTGGATAAGCAAATGTACACGGTATGATAATCGTACCTGTTTATATCGTGGTATATCGTCACAACCCTCCTTAGAATATTAAATCCCTCCCTATCCTGTACGTAATACCCATTTGATTAATTCCATGGCATGCAAATCAATGTTTAAGCATTCTAGCTTGGCTCTTTCGTACAAACAAATTTTTTGTGGCCAAGTGCTTTAACCCTTGTTTATATGTGAAGTTAATTTTGATTGTATTTTGTTTATTACTACAGTGGATCCCTCCCAAATCCTGGTCCCAGTCAAGCGATCTCCACCCATTCCCCCAAAAAGGATGACTCCTGTTACCAAGCGCCACTCAGATGACTCCTCGACCAATCACCCTGTTGCTCCGCCCCCAGCTTCTGCCCCAGCTCCTACCCAATCAGATGCCAGCAAAAAATCAGAGGCACTCTTTCGTCCACCAACCCATATCCCTCCATCCCCTCCCCATGCCCAATCGCCCCATGAGGTCCCACACGTGGAGCCGCCCAGCCCTACCACAGAGCCGCCCTCGCATCCGCCATTACCTCTGCACATACGCATCCAGAGAGCCTTGAACAGTCCAGGCCAACAGGTCCAGGCCAACCCGGAAGGATCCCAGCGAGCTCATTCGCTTCTGTTTGAGTCACCACCGGACTTTCTGGCTGATGCCCCAGGAGGGGGGCGATACTCTCTTCCAGTTACTATCGAACCTCTGCGACTGTGAGTGGGCAAATCAGTTAATCTCAGAAAGTCCAAGTTACCTTTATTTATATAGCGCTTTTAACAATACAAATTGTAACAAAGCAACTGCACAATATCAAAATAGGATAATAGTGTATCAATAATGTAAAATTACAAAATGTAACACTCAATTTTCAGTTGAAGGTATTTCATTGTTGAATTTAGTGATGGCATCATCCAGCTCAGTTCAGTTTAAATAGTATCTGTGCAATCAAATTGATGATATCATTGGAAATGAAGTGTCCCCAACTAAGCAAGCCAGAGTGGTCATACTTCCTGGTTCTAGTAAGGACTCTAGCTGCTGCATTTTGAACCATCTGTGGTGTGTTTATTAAGCGTGCAGAACATCCGCCCAATAAAGCATTACAATAATCTAACATTGAGGTCATAAGCACATTAATTAACATTTCTGCATTTGGCATTGAGAGCATAGGTCTCAGTTTATATATATTTTAAGATGAAAAAATGCAGTTTTACAAATGCTAGAAACGTGGCTGTCAAAGGAGAGATTGCTATCAAATAGCACACCTAGGTTCCTGACTGATGACGAAGAATCGACAGCGCAGTCATCAAGTGTTAGACAGTTTTCTAGATTGCTACTTGTGGGGGGTTTAGGTCCGATAATTAACACCTCTGTTTTTTTCAGAATTTAGCAGTAAGAAATGACTTATCATCCACTTTTTTATATCAACTATGCATTCCATAATTTTCTCAATTAGGTGTGTTTCAACGGGCCGCAAAGAAATATAGAGCTGAGTAGGGATGCAGCGATTAACCGTTTTTACCATTAACTGCGCTTTAAAACGTCACGGTTAAGTAATCGTAAAAGTTCCGCTAAACCGAGTGTTTCTGTTGCACGAAACTGTTGCAGCTTGTGAAAAAAAAAAAAAGTTACACGAGCGGTGCACTAGCTTAAAATGCCGTGCCTATCAGAGACACGGAGGCTACTACACAAACTAGATTAACTATGTGAGAGGAACCAAACAGCGATTCTTTATTTCCACCAGAGAATGTCTGAAGTTGACAGTGTGGGACCATTTTGGGTACACCAAGAATAACCAGGGCGTCGTTTAAATATTGCCGTACAATTTCTGTTAAAGAGTATACATAAGTGATAATGCACGGCTAGCCAAACTGTTCTCGTTGTGAAATAAAGGATTTTAATGCATGACGTGAAGGCAAGGACCACCTGACTTAGTTCGTTATCTCTAGCATTCTGCCCGCTTCATACAGAGATGAAATAGTGCAGAGAGAGTGAGAGAGAAATAGATTGAGAGAGTGAGAGAGAGGTGAGTTGCGT
Source organism: Schizopygopsis malacanthus (assembly GCA_027474115.1). Classification (NCBI taxonomy): domain Eukaryota; kingdom Metazoa; phylum Chordata; class Actinopteri; order Cypriniformes; family Cyprinidae; genus Schizopygopsis; species Schizopygopsis malacanthus. The sequence goes on from CM049870.1 coordinate 17,055,042, forward strand.
GTGTGAATTAGCCTACGTGCATCTGCGTGTCACTATAGACAAAAAAGGTTTGAGTTTAGTGATTTAAACCGTAATTTTACCCTCTCTTTGCTGATTAATATAATGTAGCGATCCAGTATCTAAGCTATTTTATTAATGAAAGTCTGGGCAGCATTGAAGTTTCTGTCCTCCTAAATCGATCTCGATCTCACAAACCAAAATAATAGACATGATTTTCTCAGGTCATATGTAAAATCAGATGAATGAAAATTGTTAAAATGAATAAGTATGGATAACAGTTGATTACAATAATAGTTTAGTTTATTCCCCTCATATTTAACAGTGTCCTCTGTGGGATAAAGTTAATATTAGTCTTATATTAATAATACTTTCCAAGTTCTTTCCATCTTTCCAAGTTCTGCACCTCAGGTCCACAAGAAATGTAGAAAGAATATATAAAATGAAAACACCAAATACATTTGTGATCTATTTCCATTTGTTATTTTCAAAAGACAAATACTGACATGCATGTTTATAGAGCAGAGGTGACCTTTTTAATTCCAATAGAAGAGATGGACTTTGTTTTCTTTAGTATTATTATTTTTTATTATTTTTAGTATTAAAACTTTAATATCTATAGAGAGTTTATGTAATTGTATGTTGTGAAATTAATAAATGCATAATAATCGTAATAATCGTGAAACCGTGATTATTACTTAGACTATAATCGTGCCAACAAAATCTATAATCGTTGCATCCCTAGAGTTGAGTATCATCAGCATAACGGTGAAAGGTAACCCCGTGTTTCCTGATGATATTTCCCAAGGGTAACATGTAAAACCATTTGAACCATGCTAGTGCACTTCCAATAATGCCAACAGAGTTTTCAAGTCTATTCAAAAGAATGTTGTGATCGATAGTGTCGAATGCAGCGCTAAGATCCAGTAGCACTAATAGAGAGATACAACCACGATCAGATGATAAGAGCAGGTCATTTGTCACTCTGTCCTGTCACAGTGTTCTCTGCTTTTGTACATTTATAACAAATTACTACTTTTGCATCCCAAGAGGAAATGTTTCCACATATTATGTGAGCTGGGTAGATTACTTACAAGTTGTAATCCATTACTGATTCAAAAATAAAAAATAAATAAATGTAGTTAGTAACGTAATCCATTACATTACACATTTTAGATAATATAATCAGGCTACATTTAGATTACTTTTGAGCTTTCTCGTTTATCACATTTATAAGATAGGATTATCTTGTGCCATATTGATCAAAATACAAAAATAAAGAATATATATATATATATATATATTAGCAACATGGAGTGCATTAAACATTACATTATGTCAAGGTTTCCCATACTGGGGTTTGTGAAAGAACTAAAGGAAGTTTAGTTTAAAAATGAAAAGCTAATATTTAATTAAATCATAAAAATATTAAATTAAACTAAATCTTTTTTAAAATCAATCAAAATAAAAAAGTATTTGTTTACCTGAATGTCATGTGACCATAACCAACACCAGAGAACCACGAACATGTAAATGTGATACTTCATTATTAAAATATATATTTTAAAATCTCAAGGGTACTTCAAGTAAATATATTTAGTGAGAGATGATCAGATGACAAATGTTTGTGGATTTTAATTTAATATTTGTTAATGTATTTGTATTTGTTTGAAAGACAAAAGCATTCTAAAGAAAAGAAGTACATGGTTAACCTACTGAGTGATAATTCAAATAAACATTATTAATGTGTTCATCATTAGTTGAAGCAATGTTGAAACACTTCTTAAACCTAAAATTAGTATTATTATTATTTGTGATTCAGTGGTCAAATGCTGTCTTCAACAAAATTGGAAGACTTTCTGAGTATATAAGCAATGGGCTCTTTTAGAAAGGAAAATGTAAAATATGAAAGAGGATTTAGGGAGAATCAATAAATTATTAATGATTTATTGCTATTGTGTAAATATGTAATCATGTAATCCATAAGAAGTAACTGTAGTCTGATTACATGTATTTTTAACATGTAATCTAATCTAATTACAAATGCTTACTTTTTAGAATCTGATTACGTAATCCAGATACATGCAATCAGTTATTACCCAGCTCTGTGTGTACTATATATTTATATATATATATACTGTATGTATATATATATAACTTCACATTCATATGTTCACTGTGTCTATATGATTGTGTATTGTTTAGGCCTGAGGATGATGATTTTGACATTGAAGAAGAGCTGCAGAAGCTGCGGCCCGCCCCTCTGCCCACACGCGAGCTGGAGCCGCGCAGCCGCCACGGTCTGGTGGGAGACCCACGGGTCACTGTCATCCCTGAGGACGCGGGACATGGAAACCGCGACGACGAGGAGAGTGAAGAGAGCGATTCTGATGGACCCATCAATTACAGAGATGATGACGTCGATGAGGAGGATGTTCCCACAGGTATGATCCTTTAATTCTGTCTGACACGCCCGCCCTATGAGGTTTATTGAAGAATATTGTACCTGTCCTGCATTGATAAATGCATAAATAATTGTGTAACGGCCTCCACTGTAAACCATGAAACTAGTCAATACGTTGTTAAAAATTCGAATTGCCTTTGCTAGAAATTACTATTAAAAAGTTTGGGGTCAGTATACATTTTTTTTTTTTTTTATTAATTCATTATTTAGTTTATTTATCCATTTAATTTTTTTTGAAGAAGTTAATACATTTATTCTGCAAAGACGGATTCAGAATTCAGACTCAGTCAGAAGTGACAGTAACATTGTTACAAAATATTTCTTTTTCAAATAAATGCTGTTCTTCTGATCTGTCTATTCATCAAAAGAAGAAATGTCTTCTTCTTTTTTCTCAGAAAAATAGCTGCACACCTATTGTTGGATAATAATCAGAAGTGTTTTTTGAGCAAATCAGCATATAATTTCTGAAGGATTATGTGACACTGAAGATTTTTATTTGAAATTGTAATAATATTTCAGTGTTACTGTTTTTATGTTATATAGGTCAAATAAATGCAGCTTTGGTGAGAATAAGAGATTTATTTAAAAAACAATGAAAAAATCTTTCCAACACCAAATATTTGAATGATAGTATGCTATTAAGCAGTAGATTATTTATTTTTTTGTCATAAAAATAATTTCAATGGATTAATAGTGTCATCTCCTTCAGAACGTAGTGATTTGCTCAAAATCTTTGCTAACAGATTTCTTTTATCAATGCTTTAAGCTTCCATGTGCTCAAATCATGAATGTTGCAACTTTGTTTACACATAAGATCAATAGCATCAATACCAAGTTTGTGAAAACCACTAATGAGGATTGTGCGTATATCTTGTCAGGAAGTCTTGCGAGCTGTGTGAAGCGTAAGGATACTCTGGCTCTAAAGCTGGAGCGTCAACAGGAGAAAGAGCAGTCTCAGGACCAGGAGAACATCATCTGGAACAACAAAGATCAGTGGGAAGCTATCCGCAGCAAGATCGGCACCACCCTCACAAGGTCTGCGACTGTGTGTTCACTGTGCATTTATGGGATCTTTGTACTGTCCACACTCATACTGTGTGTATTTTGAATGTTCTCATAGGAGGCTGAGTCAGAGACCCACCACACAAGAGCTTGAGCAGAAAAACATCCTACTTGGTCTGTCTTACATCTATGGCCTTCTAGTCCTCCATAGCATTTTTGTTGTCACTCATAGCTGATGTAATTCTCAATTTTGTGATGCTTCCAGAAAAGATTCTTAACATCTGCACGTTCTTTTGTTTCAGCCAAGAATGAAGCAGACCGACGGGCAGAAAGGAGCGAAATCAAGCGCAGACTGACCAGAAAGGTTTGGAGGCACACATCCATTATCTGACTTATTATCATAATTATCATAAAAACCTCTAAAGAGGTTTTTTTATTGTAGACAAAATCACTTCTGTTCAAATATTTGAATGTTTTTGAAAGAAACCTCAAATGCTCACCATGTCTGAATGTAAAACCAATAATACAGTGAAATAAGTGCTATAGTGAAATATTAACTTTTTATATGTTAATATATTTAAAAATGTTATTGCCTTGATAAAAAAGCTGAATTTTCAGCAGCCATCAACTACGTTTCAACATTGATAATATATGTAAATAATTGTGCCGCTTCATATTTTTGTTTAAATGGAAAGTTTTTTTTTGTATGATTCTTTGATGAATATAAATTTCAAAAGAGCAGCATTTATTTACAACAGACATCTTTTGTAACATTAGAAATGTTTATACTGTCATTTTTTTATTTTGATATTTTTAATGTGTCCTTGCTAAAAAAGATTCTTTAAAAAAATACTATTAATAATATTGTAAAATGTATTATATTACATATGTTATTAATAATACTAATAAATATGATTATTTATTCAAAATAAATTAAATCGAATGATAGTGTATGAATATGTAGTTTTGTTACTCGAGAAATTTCAATTTTACATTTTGCTCATTCAAGGTTTTTCTCTTATTATTTACCTTCCAGAATAATAAAAACATCTAAATGTAATATAAAATATAAATGCTTGTTGCCTACTCACTTATTTGACTTTGTAACTGTATCTGAATAGTGGACAAAAGAGTGTAAACAAAAACCTACAACTAATCAAATTACATTTTATTTTGTTCAAAATATTTTGACTGTGGTACGAGTAATCTAGCAGAGCACGAAAGCAGATGTTGCTGTTGTGTTTCTGTGTGCAGTTGTCCCAGAGGCCTACGGTTGCTGAACTGCAGGCAAGAAAGATCCTGCGCTTTCATGAGTATGTGGAGTCCACTCACGCTCAAGACTACGACCGGTGTGCCGACAAACCCTGGACCAAACTCACACCTACTGACAAGGTCTGAGCCAATCACTGCTCTCCATTGCCTCCTGGTGCTGACCGATATAACAGCATTTAAATGGGGTCTTATGTAAATTGTAGAGCGTAAAATTTTCCATCGAAATTACCTGGAACAATTTGTCCCAGGAACTCTTTTTACCTCAGACCTGTTGATGTCTGCATTTCCATCACGGTCTAAAGTACAGAGAAGAATAGGCAAATAGTCTTGTGAAGGAAGTATGCAAATTTTCCCTTGCGTCGTCCTCTGTAATTCTTTGCGAGTTTGACTCGGGAGTGTGAGCTCTCGAAAAGGCATTGCCTCTTTTCATTTTCATTTTGACATATTAATAGAATAAAGACCAAAGATTACCTGTTAGATTTACCCAAAGCGAATTATATCACTATACCAGCGAATTATACCACTACAGAGAAATTAGAGCCAGTGGCAAATGTCAGAAGGATTAGCCGAGGTTGTGTTCTTCTCAGTGGGATACATGAGCACTGAGCACCTGGTGATCGCGTGGAGCTCACGTCTCCGAAATTGGCGAAACACATTTTCAAATAGGAGCTGTCTTAAAAAATAAATTGCATATTTGTTTTAAACAACTACATCTTGCCTGAAATACTTTTAAACCTAAATTTCATAACACAATAAAAGTAATATTTCAAAAAATTATGCAAATATGGTGGTTGAAATACAGTGCTGCGAGAACTCAATCAATCAGCATGCTCAGCGCCCAAGTCCCAACCCCCAAAATTTCCAGACCTTTGAAAAAGTAGTACCTCACGAGCAGGGACTTTCTGAGGGGCAAATTTGTACCCGGAACTTTATTTAGATCCTGGATCCTGCTGTGGAAACACACTGAGTACCGGCCCAAAGTCCCTAGTTACTGGGTAAAGTTCCTGTGGTGGAAAAGGGACTATAAAAATATTTGCACATAATTTAAAACAACAACACCACCTTGACACTGTTTCTCAAATATCTTGACTTTAAAACATCAGAATTGTATGCTGATTTGACCAAATAACATCTTAATTGTGTACTGTAAGGTGTTTTATAATTTGCCTAATACAACCAGTGTTAATGTTGTTCTTTCTTTATCCTCTTCCAGGCAGCCATAAGAAAAGAGCTAAATGAGTATAAAAGCGCAGAAATGGAAGTTCACAAGGACAGCAGGATCTACACCAGGTGAGAGACTTAACACTTTCTTAACTGGAATAAATGAAAGTGTTAACACGTACAAGAATAGTCAGATTTTAACTGGCATTTGGTCAAATACTTAAACACCATAACCCTGCTGCCAAAACCTGACTACCAGTGAGTCAATATACAGGTTACTAATCTGAAAACGACGGCATATGTTTAGAATAATCAGAATATCCATAAGGATCTTCGATAAACTCTGACGTTAACGGTTCTGCTATCGGTACTGGAGAAATTAAGAAAACACACATATATTTATTATTGCTATATATACACATTATCTTGCAAATTCTATCTCACCAGAGTCACCAGCTGTTTTTATGTGCAATAATATTCAAACATTTGTCTATGATGCATTTTTGCCATTCGCAATTCAGAAGCGAGATCGCGCTCACATGGATGAGTTCAGCACGCGCAACATGAAAGCTGTTTATGATAGAAGAGAGAACTAACCATTAAAACATGCTTACACTTTAGGCCCGTGGCTGTTAGAAAAAACTACGTTTATTTAATGTTTTTTTTGGCTTCTAAGGATTATAGCCGCGTTTCTTCTAGCACAACTTCCTTCCCTTCACAGCGGCGCGCATTCGTTCCTCCCTGAACAAAACTTAACGTCAGAATCAGATCAATCGTCTGTTGATTGTTGTAAAATGCAGTCTTTACAGTTGCTTAATTGCTGGACATGTATGACAATAAAATGTTGAAAGTACAATCCACACGAGAGACGCTGTTACCCGTGTATGTGTGTGTGTGTGTGTGTGTGTGTGCGTGCGTGCGTGTGTGTGCGCGGCGCGCTCTAAAACTGACAAGCAAAGGACACTTTTGAGTTTTGGTGCGTCCAAACGATCAAATAGACATAAAACATGTTAAAAAAAACAGCCGGCTTGAAGAGTATTCACTTAAATACAGTTTATATCTTAAAGTGAACGAGAACAGTTGGGAGAAAATTGTGTGTCAATATTTTGTCTTAAAGTGACAGACTGCTTCATCAATGTTAATCAAAGAGAAAATCACCCACAGCTCTTATTCTGAATGATTGTATAGCTTTAATAAGCATTAATCTATCAATATATATATAGTGAAAACTATGCAGTGTTCATTTACATTTGATCACTTTTAGCTATTACTTACCTTGAACATTAATGTTAGTAGACATTCATGGAAAAATGAAAGCACTGTTTTTTTCTTCATTTCATGTGTACATTTGTTTTATGGTATGACAAATGGTATATTTGTCAGTTTGTTTAACTTTGTTTCTTTGTTCATGTTCTTACTCTATCTTATCATATGTATATAAAAAACTAAAAATGCCTGCACATTGGTGCATTTACAAATTGATGCTTTATATTCTTTTAATTAAATATGTATTTAACATTTCAGAATATAAAGCAATGTTAATTAAGCTACTAATCTATCTATCTATGCTAATTTATCATATAAATATATATTTCATACATATATGTGTATGTATGTATGTATGAATGAATGAATAACAAAAAGTACCGATAAGAATACCGTTAAAGTACCGGATCGATAAGCAATATCGATAAGAGTAGTAATACCGTTAAAAACTTAACGATACCCATCCCTATTTATATCTGTATCCAGCAGAGGTGGGGGACTCGAGTCACATGACTTGACTCGAGTCTGACTCGAGTTGAAAATTTAAGGACTTGTGACTTGTTTGGCTAAATAAAGAAAATGACTCGAATTGACTTGGAGTTGAGATAGAGGGACTTGTGACATGACTTTACCTTCGTGACTCGGTAGGACTTTATATTATTCTCTAACAACTCTATTATTATAAATCATTGCGAGATAATTTGGTAAACAAAACGCAAGCCACTGAACCAGCGGCAGAAGTGATCCGAGTCTGCGCAGTTCATGACATTGCACGAGCACAGGAACACAGTGTGCCAAATACAGGGAGCAAGAATCTCCCGAGATATTTGGATTAACACTTTGAAACTGTGTGCATTTGCAAAGCCAGGAGTCACGTCACCACTTCATAAAGGAAAGGTTTGTAAGCTTGTTCATTCTTTGAAAACAGCATTGGTCTTAAAATTCAGCTTAGGTTTGTCATTGAATTAAAATGATTATTAATTATGTATTAATCTCATGCAGGAGCGTAGCCAGAAAGGAGACTCTGGATGTGCATCAGAAAAACTGGGTGTGCCACATTTATTGTCAGATTAATGCAAAAAAAAAAATTAAAAAAAAAATAAATAGCATGCTTATTGGGTATTAATATGTTCGTTTAACCATTTCATTTTTGTGTAGGCTACATGTGTCTGTTAACCTATTCTGTGTGTGTATCTGTGTAAGCAAGCTTAATGATTATTAATATGATAGTTTAACCATTTCATTTATATTTGTGTGTGTGTGTTTCTGTGAGCCTATTGTCCATTTTCGATGAGTTTCACTGTCAGCTATGCATCCAGCTATATTGGCCTAGACCCTAAAAGCATACCACCTTAGGCCTTAAAATTCTTGAACCCTGGTTATCGCTGCTTGCAGCTATATTTTTGTTGTTGTTGTTTTTTTCCATTTTCCGAAGCTTTCACATACAGTATAACCTACAACAGCTCTTTAACTGCGCTCTAGTCAAACGCGCTCACTGTAGCCTAATCATTAACTACACACATCATGAACCCCTTTTAGGCAAGTACAATTTATGTCACATATTTTAATAAGACTAAACTCCTATTTAACCTGATGATCACAGGTTTAATAAAAATAAATTTTAAGTCTAATTATAACACCGCATTTCCACGGTTATTCAAACAATGAACAAATTATACAGTGAGCAAAGCACATTTACTTTATCAAAGAATAATCATTGACTTCAGTGACTAGGCTATGTAAAAATATATTATGTAAAAACAGCTGTAGCTGCTGTACTAAATAAAAACAAAATGCTTTTAAATAATCCCTTCTTTTATTAAATCATTAACATTTTGCACATCCTGCAATGGTGACTTAAACTGTACATGGGCCTACATATAATGTTTCTTTGAAATTACTTTTGGTGCAATAAACAATCTTGAATAGATGTCTTTGCAAGACACATTAGAGAAAGCAGTAAAATATTTTGTATACATTACATTCAGGATCGCCAACAGCACAGTACATTTAATGGTGCCTGTTAGCTGCTCAAAGGGCGAGATGGCGTGGTCTGGCCTTGAATGCCTCAATTATGTTATTATTATTGATTTATTTTTGAAAATAATTTAACATTTTTATTAAATTTTAAATTAACAAATATTGTAAGCACTGCTTAATCTGTAAATTGTGAGGTCCCGGAACAAAGCAGGGTAATGGATCAGTCCGGCAAGTTTTTTGTATATTATTATTGAACTTTCAAAAATACAAAATTCAACAGCAAGTTCATATATATATATATATATATGCTTTTATTTATGTAGGCTACACAGAGAAACAATACATAGAGAAACAAGATGCGCTTTCTGCCGTCTCATGCAGTCTCCGTAAAACGGAGCGCGTCACAGCAATGAACCGGCTACTTTATTAAACGAACGAACGAACCAAAAAATACAAATCTTTAATTACGTAGTCGGAATGAAAAGGTGCATTTCTATATTAAAGTCAGCGTCGCATTCTGCAACTTTACCTTTTCAGCCGACACTGACTGAGAAGAAATCACTAGTTTATTAACGAATAATTCAAATGTTTTATTTAGCCTTTCCCCCAACATTCATTATCATTAGCCTACTTTTGCCGTTGCAAGCTTTAGACATGCGCTTGGGCGCGGAATAGGCTATACGCATATATTAAAGGATGGTTAGTAGCCTAAGTTATTATATTAATCCATTTATGTGTGACTAGTGAAATCTTTAGTCGGGGACAGGCCTTCTTGGCACAAGGAACCGATCAATTTTTTAAATAAAATGCTGTCAATTCGAAAAGTGCGCCTGCTAATCACGTCACGTTATATTGCAATGCAGAGTTATGAATGCGTAATAATAAGTACAATGTTTTTAATTTATTTCATTTATTATGGGTGCAATGGCGGTGCTTTGGTCTTTCTTGGGGGTGCTGAAGCATCTGCTAGCCCCTCCTTTGCGCTGCCCATGTTTATTACGATTAAAAAAATAATAATTCTGCATCTGTTTTTAGGTGTGCCAGCTGCCACTGAGGGTGGCACCGGCACACCCGTGGCTACGCCCCTGATCTCATGATTGTAATTAACGACGTCAAACTTTAATTTCGCTGGCGTTTGCCTCTCAGAACAGTGCTTTAGTGTCGAGTATCCCTCTTTGTAAATCAATATATGGAATTGTACCACGGAAACGGTGTTATATCGATTAGTTAGTGATATTTCTCTTGAACCCAAAATCAAAATGGCCCTAGTATGAGTTTTTATAATTATAACATATTATATTTAGTACCGTATAGTATACCGTATAGTATAGTTCCGTTCAGCCCACAGCTAGAGTTGCGCGCGTCTCTAAGCAACACACTGAAGACTGAACGAATCCAGGGATTTGAACGAATCGGTTCAGTGATTCAGTGGCCTATTCTTGCCTCTATGATTCTTGCTTGTTCATGATGAATCAACTGTTTTGAATGAATCAGTTCAATGAACGCTTCTGTAATAAAGCAGTGATTTGCCACCACTTGCTGGCGGCATTAATGTCATTGAGCAGGTCTATCATTTAATTTCTATAATCAATATAAAAAATAAAAAAAAATTCAACAGAACAAACAGAAAACAAAAAGCTTAGGCAGACCTTAAATTCACAGCTGTTAATTTAGTTCTTATTAAGATAAAATCAAAGAAATCGATAAGTTACAGGGGAAGATACATAAACATTAACAGCAATAGGCTTCTTGTTTCGAGCCATGATGACAATAGTTTTCAAGAACAATGTTGACAATCATGCAAAGTAAAAGAAACAGTCCAAATAGGGTGTCTATATCCGATGAAAATTTTGGATCCATTTTATTTCTGATATAAGGGGTGATTTGTTGTAAGAACATTGTTAAATTGAATAGCATGTTTTGTTACTCAATGAAATTATTTAGCGTGCTCCCAGACTGAATCCCAGTCTTCGCTGGAGATATTTAGTGCAAAATCATTTTCAAACATCTGTTAAATATTAGTCTTCTAGGATAGTTAAACTCAATATAACATAAATATTAGATACATATTTGTATCTTGTATTTTTATCATTTTTTTTTTCAATTACAGACTTATCGTTATCGGTATACAAAGTAGTATTTTGCCTATTTTCAAAATGTTATATTTAAAACATTATTAGTTTAAATGTATAATTAAAGTTAATTTCTGAGGAAAAATGAATAAGGTTGTGTGGCAAAGATATATTGGTTCCTTTTTGATACGGTAACTTGACTTGACTTGCTTGAGGTGAGCCACTGACTTGACTTGCTTGATTTGTTTGTACTGTGACTTGAGACTTGCTTGAGACTTGATGGTAGGGACTTGAGACTTGAACATGTGTGACTTACCCCCACCTCTGATATCCAGTGTCGGGGAGTAACTAGTGATATGTAATGGAATTATGTAATTTAATTACAAAATAAATGTAACCGTAATCCATTACAGTTACTGAGGAGGAACATTTTTTGCAATTAAATCAGCTACATATGAAAATGTTAACGATTACAGAGGGAGTTACATCTGATTATTTTCACTCATAAAGATTTGATTGATTTCTTTCCCAAATTTCATTGACTGCACTAAAATATGAGACACGATTATCTCTCTCTCTCTCTCTCTCTCTCTCTCTCTCTCTCTCTCTCTCTCTCTCTCTCTCTCTCTCTCTCTCTAAAAGTCTCTGCAACTCTGAAAGTCTCCCTCTGGTTCAACAACAGACACACATTAGGCAAATATCATGGTCTAAACCAATCAGAGATAGTGAAGGGTGGACCCCCCCTCTGATTGGCCATGGTCCAGATATTCCTGTACGTGTGTGTACGTTTAAAAATGCGTGTGCTGCTGCTGTCAGGCAGAGATAGAGGTGAGTAGTAGAGATGCGCACAGTGTTGCCAATTTAGCGACTTTGTCGCTAGATTTTCTGACTTTTCAGACCTCGCTAGTGACTTTTTTTTCCAAAAAGCGACTAGTGACAAATCTAGCGACTTCTCTGACCAACTTTAGCGAGTCTCTCAGAGTATCTCTGTGATTGTTGGTACTGCCGCAACGGCGCGAGATCAGCGCGCACGCAGCTCTTTCTCTGCATCTGCTCTGTTCAGTGAGCATCTGAGAGGAGCAGCTCATTCAGTTAAGAGAGATATTATTGCTTCTTTTTAAGTTTACATGCAAATATAGCCAAAATCACAGCACAGGAATTGTCTTTGTCTTGTCTTATCTTGTCTTGTGTGTATTATTTGATTTCATCAGACAACGCCTCAATAAAATGATAAATTAGGATTTTTGTGCAGACTAGCTTCTTGGAAGGGAGAGCTGGTTATGTATTCTTAATGGGCTGTGTTTCAGTCATTATTTCATATTCATCCCATTGGCTGACAAAAGAAACAGTAAAATATATAAAGTAAAACAGTTTTATTGAGAATGTGGCTGCATTAAAATACAGCATGAGCACAGAGAGACAATTAGACAGAACAGGTTGTTTTCTACATTACACTACTTATTACATTTTAAACAGGGTAACTTGTATTCTCTAACAATTACAATTTGCAAATTAACCTTCCCGACACTGTCTGTATCTGCACCGTGATAATGCTAAATTGTGTAACAAATCATTTGCTGTTCAAATTAATATCAAGTTTAAAAGAACAATGTTTATGTACATACAAATCTTTTGTAACATTAAAATGTCTTTACGGTCACTTTTGATCAATTTAATGTTCCCTTGCTGAATAAAAGTATCAATTTCTTTAAAAAAAATAATGTGTGTGTGTGATAGAGTGAGTGGGTCTGAGAGTGTGTGTGTGTGTGTTAATTAAAATAAATGTTCCTTAAAAGTCAAGTGAGAAATGGAGAGGTGGTTGTAGAATAGTAACGAAAGTATGTTTTATTTAAGCAGTAATTTGAATAAAATTTGCACATGAATGTGATCATTGTGTTTCACCATCAACTAGACTTTATAACAAATACATCATGTCTTCTTTCAATTGCTTTTGCAGGTTTCATCGGCCATAATCAGCATCTCTGAACAGGAAGCCTCAGACGGATGAAAGCTGCAGCTAAAAGCCTCCATCTCACTCCAGCATCCTGTTTCCCATGATCCTCCAGCCTGCACTGATGAGTGCCATGCCAGCCGCTTAGTGCTGACATGGCACTTCTGCGGAGCGGGTTTGGAGGGCCAGCGCTCTGTAGGGTTCCCATGTTTCCCACAGCGTGGACTGGGGTATTTTAATATTCTTTATGGTACACACGTTTCTGTGATCAAGAATATGCTCTTGTACCCAACAATAATACTTTTATGGAAATTATGACACTGGAAATAAACAGTTTTTAGTGTTGAGCGATTGTGAGAGACTGAGAGTGTGTGAGTGAGAGATTATATATGCTGTCATATTTACACTTATGCCTTAACACTGGTACATGATTGTTTTTAGCCTGACCTTTGATACATAAGAAAATAATACATAAGAAAGTCTGTTGACACAGATGCATGTAACACTGTTTCTCGTGATGATCACACACTGACTGATGTGTTTGGATCTGAAAGCACATCTTTGAAATTCTCAGGACGTCGGCACACGGTCTCACTTTCTCTTTATGTGCATTTTACTGTAATTTACTTTTTCACACAGATAATACACCTGCTTTAATATTTTGTATATATATTTTTTTACAACATAGCACTTCATTTTAAATATTTCAAGGTGAATCCCACAAGAATGCGCCATATTTTACCCAAATTATCATAAGAATCCACTAGATTTTAATATTACATATTACTAGAAATTTTTTTCATAATTTAAGCACATTTCCCCCCTAAATTATTTTTATAGTGTTGGATATTTTAATTGTTTGTGCTTTTTCTCATGTGCATTGTTCTCAATTGTAATTCTTGTTACTGTAATGCATTTTATATTGTATTACAATTACCAATTATTGTATTATCAATGCCAAAAATTGTAATGATCCTAAAACTTCATTTTCTTTAATCAAAACTTTTAGTTTTGGGGTGAAATATGACCTGGACATGTTGTTGACAGGTTTAGTGAGCTTCATCTGTAAATGATGTAGTCCAATGAACAATTTTAAACAAAATGGTTGATGTAACATCATGGAATCATTGTAAAAAATCTTGGTGCATTTTTGAATGGTACATACAAATTAAAACCTTTTCCACATCACTGCTAGTTTTATGGTACACTTTGTTTAGTCTGCCACTATACGGCCTGTGCACTGTATAGAGACATGCTGTAGATTGATTGTATTGTATTGGATTGTATATCTCATCTTCCTGACATCAGAAATGTTTTAATTGTAATTATAGTATTGCACTTTATTATTAGTAATAGTAATTATCTTGTTTTAAGGTGCAAACAGAATGACTACAGGTTAAGTTATACAATGATCCGGTACAAAACAGATGTATAGTTACTTTTTTATGTAAAGATATATTAAAAAGGTATTTGAAATAATACATGTGCATTCACTTCACTATTAAGTAAAACTAAACTGTGAGCATCGTTTGGTTAATTTTGGGGTTTGTTTTATACAAGACATACTAGTTGTGTACTCATGCATGGTACATATCAGTGTTCCTTTTAAGCCTCATTTGATTAATTTTTACAACTATACTTAATGTGTTCACTTACACAATTATTAAAAAAATACCCTGTTTTAACATTTACCATGGTGTAATGTCATGGGGCTTGGGGATATATTCAGTTTGCATTATTTACCTGGGGCCTGTAGAGGGCATTATTGATTCAGAATTGCCAGTCGTCTCGTGTTTCTTATACATGCCTGGTCGAGAAATTTAAATCCATAAGATGTATTTAGCAATGGTGATCCTTGTTCTTATAGTGTCTTGTGTTTAAAACGTGAAGTACTTGTGTCTGTCTGCTGTGGTTTCAGAGTTAACTGTAGCTTTTTTATGAGCACTAAGAGGCTTTTGAAATGTTAATTAATAAGCTTGCAAGTGGGTAATACCATTGTGGCTACTTTATTGATATGTTTATGAAGAGCCCACCCACCATGACATTTTGAAGTTTTCTAGTATCATGAATTTTTAATGGATTTCCGCTGCTCTCCAACCCTCTTCTGCACTCTCTCATCCACATACGGTCTTGCTCTCACTTTATCTGTCTTTCGCACAAATTTTCCGCAGTAAAGTCCTGCACCAAGAGTGTGCAATTTTTTAATATTTCACACTGACAGCCAATCAGAATCCATCTGACTGTAAAGAATAGCGATGTCCAATTCAAAAACTGAATAATTTGAAACGGTCCGCATCTCCAGTAAGCACTAATCCACAAATTACTTAAGTTATTCACTGTTTTAACATGCCTAACACTCCCTCTGTCTCAAAATAAACCAATATCCCGGAGTTATTACTCAAACTGAGTGAACTACTGCAGGGCCGTAGCTGGGGTTTACGGGGCCCCAGTGCAGGATGTACCAGTGGGCCCTGCTTGTATTTGCTTAATTTGTATGTTAATTCTATTTATTTATTTGTGCTATTTACACAATGTTTAAGTTGTTTGAGGTTTGTAAGTGTCCAGGTACAGAAAACGATGTGTTACGCGAAATGTAAAATAGCACTGCATAGTCTTCACTGTAAAAAATAAATATACAGTCAAACCAATTTTATACCGACACCTTTAGCATTTCTCACATTATCACAGTTTATTTGCTATAGTTTAGAAAATGGTTATAAAATATGACAAGAACTCTGTCATAAATTAATCTTGAAAATGTCAGATAACTTTGATAGAAAGGTATGTAATGTATGTAACAGAGATTGCCATTGTTAGTATGTAATAATTGATAGAAAGGTATGTAATGTATGTAACAGAGATTGCCATTGTAAGTATGGCAATAGTTACACAACTATCAATAGTTTGTTGAACAATTACCAAGCAATGCTTAATTTTGTTCAGTCTGTAGAAAGGTTGCATTAGCAATTAAAGAAAATAAAACATGTAAGCAAAACATGGTCAAACAAAGTGTCTGAATAATTTTTGTTCACAAATTTTCTATCAATTTTACTGGTAGTCCACTGTATGAATAATTTTTGGGAATAATATGTAACATTTTACTTTATTTTGCTATACTCACTTACATAGATGAACTATAGTGTCCTGCACCCACTAGTAAAAAAATCAGATTGTGCTTGTATCTACTTTTTTACGTATTTTCTATTTTTACACGCATAACGTCTGCACTGATTATTTACGACAAAAGAACACTTTTGGACATTGGACACCGCTACACTAACCTGCTTCAGGACACTTTATCCACGATTCCAACGTGGCCATTGGAGATTCTTCAGAGGAGAACAAAGGCCACCTGAATAATCCCAAGAGGCGAAAGAAACACTGGGAAACGCGCTGGAATCCGCAACAGACTGAGGGAAAGGGCTCACAGTCCTCCTCTACCAAGTATCCTGCTCGCTAATGTCCAATCCTTGGAGAAAAAGATGGACGATCTTAGAGCCAGGATAGGTTTCCAACGGGACGCAAGGGACTGTAACATCCTTTGTTTGACTGAAACATGGTTCACGCCCTCGGTCCCGGACACCACTGTAACGCCGTCTGATAACTTTTCTGTTTTACAGATGGTAAAGGTGGTGGAGTGTGTTTCATGATAAACAAGAAATGGTGTGACCCCAGGAGCATCTCCAGTCTGTCGCGTACCTGCTCGCCTCATCTGGAACATCTCTCCATTATCTGCCGCCCATTCCATCTGCCCCGGGAGTTTTCATCGATCATTGTTACTGCTGTTTACATTCCACCACAGGCAGACACTAGCTTGGCTTTGTCCAAACTCCACGATGTGCTCAGTGGATACATTAACAAACACCCTCACGCTGCCTCTATCATTGCGGGTGACTTTAACAAAGCCAGTCTCAGTTAGGTCATGCCGAACTTTCACCAAAATGTATCCTGTCCAACTAGAGGACCGAATACACTGGATCATTGCTACACTCAGTTTTTAAAAAGGCCTACAATGCCCGCTCAATACCGCATTTTGGCAAATCGGACCATGCCGCCATTTTCCTCACACCGGAATATAAACAAAGGCTCGTTCAGGAACCCCCAGTGGAGAGAGAAGTGACGCGCTGGTCCTCCCACTCTGAAGCTATGCTACAGGCGGCTCTTGATGACGTCGACTGGGACATGTTCCGGGCGAGTTTATCTGATGTCAAAGAGTTCACGGATGTAGCATTAAGCTTTGTCAACACACTAACCGAGCAAGCCACTGAAACTGTAACTATAAGGACATTCTCCAATCAGAAACCGTTGGAGGACAGAACAATCCGTGATGCGGTTAACCATCGCACTGCCGCATACAACGCCGGTCTTCTGTCGGGTAACATGAGCGAGTACAAAGCAGCGTGCTATGCTCTCCGACATGCAGTTAGAGCTGCTAAACTCTGATACAGGGAGAGAATTGAGTCACATTTTCAGCTCAATGACTCTCGACGCATGTGGCAGGGACTGAAGACCATCTGTTCCTCTGGAAATAAATCCTCCGCAGAGGTGAGAGCAGATCCGTTGCTGGCCGAAGAGTTAAACACATTCTACGGCCGCTTTTAATGCAATGGCGGCAGCGCGACTCTGCCGATCAGCGCGTCAGGAAGCAGCAGACAGAGCAGTGATGATCATGTCATCACCGTGTCGGAAGACGAGGTTCAGAGGGAACTAAAGAGAGTGAACGTCAGGAAAGCAGCCAGACCTGATGGGATTACTGGCCGTGTTCTGAGGTCCTGCGCTGATCAGCTTGATGGTTTGTTTACATCCATCTTTAATGAGTCTCCTGCTACCTCTGTGGTTCCCACCTCCTTTAAAAAATCTGTCATCATCCCTGTGCCTAAGAACAGTAAACCCTCTTGACTGAACGACTATCGTCCAGTTGTCCTCACATCAATAGTCATGAAGGTTTTTGAGAGACTTTTAAAGAACCACATTTGCTCCTCCATCCCTGCTACTTTGGACCCTCTTCAGTTTGCCTACCGCCCAAATAGGTCTTCTGACGATGCCATCTCTCAGGTCAGGAGAAGTTGTAAGTCTGGATGTCCTGTACAGAGCACATTCAGGGCTTCATAGAGATACTACATGTTTGGAAGTTTCATCATGATTACACCCTCTTCTAGGTTTTTAAAGATGGCTATATTTAATTGAGTGAAAAATTGTACATCCTTATGTAAATATGATAATGTTTTGTAATTGTCTTTTAAATCTGAATACTTTTCAAATTGTCTGTCATAAAACAACATCTCAGGAAAATGTTATGGGTTTTCAAATTCAAATATGACTTCATGTTATGAAACAGGACATAATTTCATTCATGTCCACTGTAGAGGACACCAGGACTAAAAGCATGTTTATTATGCATTTTGGGAGACATAACAATTGAATAGGGAAATAAATTATATATCAGTTTTCTTATGAAATATTTTATATTATTATGAAAATCTGGCCATGTATTACTCCCATTATGAAAATAATTTTTCAACATTCTGTCCCACACATTAATATGCAAATTAGATACAGTGTATAGATACACTGTTTTTAACACACATATTGCATATAACAAAATTGTATATAAAATAATTTTGTTATATATTTTATAACATAGTTGAAAATCATCCTTAAACAAAGTTTAGTATTAAAAAATCCTGAAACCTAAAAATGTATTTGGTGATTTTAAAAAAATCCCATTGATTTTGCCTTTTTGATGTCTATTCATGCCATTTAATTTTGTAGAAAAACTGAGTTCTAGTGTCCTCTACAGATGACATAGAATAAAATATGAATTAAAAAAAAATTGTCAAAAATTTTATTTTTCAATTTTTTTCTTATAGTCTAAAAACAATGTAATGACATGAAAAAATACTAAATTCACAAAACTTTTTTTGGAGGGGTCTCAGGAGGATATTTTAGGTTTAGCAATTTCACTAAGGTCACATAAGCTGAAGTGCAACTTCACATTTTTTCCATTATTATTATAGTGTAGCAATCACATTCTGGGCTGCTAATGGAAAATATTACAAATATTACAAAAAACTGTCAGGAGTCCAGGCCCGGCGTCCTCCCTCTCTCTGCCAGAGGGCGCCACCTCCCTTCCTCCTGGACTCATCACTTCACTCCACACACCTGTGCACCCACTCATCACTTCACTCCACACACCTGTACACCTACTCATCACTTCACTCCACACACCTGTGTAGCATACCTTCAGGTCTGTGTGTGGCCGTGAATGCATTTGTTTGCTGTTTGCCTTTAGCCATATAATATAGGTGCTATTTAATATATACATCCCCCGGTGATGGGGGATATAGACAGTGTTACAGGTGTTAATTTAGTTCAGTTAGAGAAAAGACAATTAAAGGTTGAAAATTCAAGAAATTAAATATTGGAAGTTTTTTTTTTTTTTTTTTTATTGCTGGGCGATATGGCAAAAAACATATATAACATAATACATAATAATACATAACATAATAAAAATATATATATATTTTTTTTTTCTCAGAATATTTTACCAATTCTCGATTTTGTACGATTTTAACTACTCAACTTGAATATGTAACTACAAAATGATTCAAGCAACGTTTTCTTTATTAACCATCTAGTTAAAGAAACGTATATTCTAAGTGCACCACACAGGAATTTGTCTTCATGATGTAAATGTTAAACAAATCACTAAATATCTTTGAAGAAAAGATGCATCAACTACATCTTGTACAAACTGTTATTATGCATGGCTATATGTTCAGAAATAATACAAGAAAAATGCTTAAAATCTAAATTATCCAAACTCAAAATGACAAGGTATAACACCTAGAGTGCTATTATTAACTATAAAGGCTCTGTAAAACAATAAACAGCAGTTTTCAGCCTGTCACCCTGTTGCAAACCTCCAATATCAGACATACAGTAGTAGTTCTTCACAGGTTTTGTATTCGATTACGCTGCTGTTCCATTGTTTTTTCTATGTAAACATGTACGTGATTGACTGTTGCGATAACGTCTCTTGCAGCGTCTCGTGCATGAAACGGCATTCTAAAAACACGGTGCTCTAGTTATTAAAAGATGTTTAACTCACATATTCTTGCATTTTTCCTATTCCACTGCCCGCGTCAACACAAAAACACACTCTGTGTGAATGGCACCTAGAGAGCATCACACGTGAGCGGTTAATCATACGCACCGACAAGGTTGGATTGTTCTTTTCTCTTTACTGTTATTATCAAAGTGTCTAATTCTAGAGTTTGGTAATATTTCTATTCAAAATCACGATTCCTCAATTTATTAAAAATCTAATTGTGTCAAAACAGTAAATTCAAATTAATCAATAAAATCTGATAAATCGCCCAACCATTGACACAGTGTTTGCTTATTTTTGACTTTATTTAAATTGTGTAATTTATTTATTTTATTTTACATCCAGATGTATTCCGTGCCTCCAGGCTTTAGTCGTTTTGCTCTTATTCGTTATTTGTCTTAGTCATTTGGTGCCACGGCGTTTGATGATTGTACGGAAGTTCTAAGCGGCCATGCATTATTCTAATTTTTCTGTCTTGTTTTCTCATGATCACGACTTAATTTTATCGTGATCTCGACATAACGAAAGTTATTTTGTCGTTATCACGACTTAATTTTCTCGTGATCTCGACATAACGAAAGTTGTTTTGTCGTTATCACGACTTAATTTTCTCGTGATCTCGACATTACGAAAGTTGTTTTGTCGTTATCACGACTTAATTTTCTCTGTGTATTCGGCATGAGAAAATGCTATAGAAGCAGCATCATCGCAGCATCATGGATGATCGTATTCGCTGTTACTTTGATCAGGGACTCAAACTGAAATAGCTCTGTGTCTGTCAGTGATTGACGACTTACACATCGACTTCAACACTTGAGAAGGAGGCTGTCGGGTCTGCAACTTTATCGTCGAAGACAATATAGCGACCCTGAACATGTAGTCAATTTCATTGCCAGTCAACTTGAGGGACCGGGATGTCTGCATGGCTACCGAATGATGCATGAAAGATGCCGTTTGAAAACGGTTTTTACGTTGAGATCCACAACTTTCGTTATGTCGAGATAACGACAAATCAACTTTCGTTATGTCGAGATCATGAGAAAATTAAGTCGTGATAACGACAAAACAACTTTCGTTATGTCGTGATCACGAGAAAACAAGACAGAAAAATTATAATAATGCATGGCCGCTTAGAACTTCCGTATGATTGTCAGTTTTTTTTTTTTTTTTTACATTTTGTAAGTTTGTTATTTTATATTAGGCTTATAGCATTGTAGTTGTGTATTTTTATTCGTTTTGTTAATTAAAGTCCCATGTTTATTGCAGAAAATTTGTCGTTGTATGTTAGATAAGTAATTGACCTGAAATGAAAGTAAAAGCAAAATGCGCATGGGCACTAATAAGGTATTTAACAGCGAAGGAAAGTGAGAGGGAAAACTCCAACGAACTTTGTAAAACCAAACTGTATTATGCAACTTGCCAAAATCGTGTCTGTGGCCAAAATAAAAAATTATTTATGCCTCCGCGCAGCGCACACACTCAGAGCCAGGCATATGACGCAGCTGTGCATTTAACAGGCGACCAATGACAATACCCGTTCTAGATGGATACCAATTATATTACTCATTTGCCGAGCAAGGCCAGATTAATGGTTTTGTTTTGAAAGAGAAAAAAAAGCATATATTGCTGGACTCGGTCAAGACCAACTAGAACATTTGGCGAGTCCGATGACGAAGTCCGAGTCCAATTACCAACGAGTCCAAGACAAGTCCGAGACGATAGAAAAACGTCTCGAGACCGGACTCGAGTCCGAGACCAGACTCGAGTACTACAGCCCTAGTGCGTATGCTCAGTCCCTGCGCCATTTTGAGCTGTTGTAAACAAATAGCATTAGCACAAAGCTAAGCTAACTGAAGCTAATGAGCTTGCATTGAAACATATGCAAGGTTATTAGCATTGACGGCTAGCGGTTAGCACATGGCATTTAAAGAGTTTTGAATGTGGGTTGAATGTAGTGTGTTGTGAAATGTAAGTGACTGACCCAGTTACTTTTAAACTGTGACTCACACTGAGACTTTCTAATGCATTTCTTTCCTTTTCCCCCCTTTTTCAGGATTCTTCTCTCTCTCTATCTCTTCTCCCATTTAAAAGGACTTTAACAAATGCAATGTTAATAAACTGGCTGTATAACTAATCATCAGAGTGGCTAGCAATCTCACAGGTGGTTTTAATAAACATTTGTTTAAGGTCTTTATTTTTAGTGGGTATCAGTTTAATAGCTGGTGGTTTTATTTGAAAATAATTCGGTACTACCATTACCTTGATAATACGGTGAGTAATTAAATTATAATCGCTTTCCTGATTCTAAAGACAGTGGATAAGTTGCTATTGTTAGGAATTTAAAATTGTTAATGTAATGTCATAATTAATTGCAAATTTGAAATTAATTTAATTTCATAAAATAATTTCTAATTTTAAATTCTAATTTCAGTTACTCATTACAGTCTGGCTCTACCTGTTAGGCCTTACTTCATCTCCTTAGGTGATCTGATTAACTCAGCAAAATTTTAATAAGGTCCAAGTTACTTAGGCCTGAGAGTAAATAGCGCTCCCCCTAGTGCTGGGTTGGTGAAGTGACATTGCCTCCATCGTGTGACACAGCAAGCGGAGCTGAGGGGGAAACTGAATACCTCTGTTCTAGTATTGCAAAGTGAAGGCACGCAGCAGGCCTAGCAATTGGGTATCGGAGGAGGAGTCAAACGGCTGACTGGGCAAAGGTGCCCCGGGTAACTATTGACGAGGTACGTTGGACTTCGGGTCCGCGTTGACGGATAGCCCCGGGATTTAGCCCCGCCCCTCTTCAGGCCAGCAGTCACTGACATGCCTCACCCGAGTCCCAGCCAGGTTGTGCCAAAGCCATGGCTGTTTGAGAGGCTCACTGCAATACGGTGGGGACAGAGTGTTCGGCAAGAACCTTGCAGGAGCTCACCTGGTGTGGTCGGACGGGGGGGCCTTGCTGCTGGGCACCACGGAAGCAATGTAATTTCTCACCAAGCTTAGGGTATAAGGACGTTAACCTTCCAATTAGAAAACCCCAAAAGGAAATTAAGGTTTCCTCAAAACTTAGGTCAGTTTGTTTTATCCTGTAAAACAGCAAAACCAACCACCTAAGTATATCGAATAAACAGCGCCACCACGCTGCCACCCTTAATATTAGTTTTAACCTTGGGAGTAAATTCTCACTTCTTTTATCTTTCCTCCCTGCTGCTATCTTCTAATTTGACTACTGCTACTGTTTGCTTAGCTTTTGCCTGTGTGAAGATCATGAGAAGAGAACGTTCGCAATGGAACAGGTATTTGTGAAACTTGAGAACTACGTTCAAAACTGTTTGCTATTTACCTTCCTCTATTGTGAAATCCTACCCCTCCAAGTTAAAGCAGGTTAATGAGAAGATAGGCATCAGCAAAATTTTAAGCACGCACGAGAGACACGCTGACCAGCATTGTGGTGTAAATTTAGCCATTAAGGGACCAGTACTGTCACTGCTATTGTTTTCCTCCATCCAGGAGAACATTTTTAATAACAATCACAGTCCTATTACAAAAGAGAACCCGTTTACAATCCTCTGACTAGAAGCGTCCTTCTAAATCAGACATGACTTTAAAAAAAAAGAGATCAACAAGAGGAAAATCTGCTACCAGAAAGAGAGATTTTGTTCTTGTCCCTCTCCCTCACCTTCGTATTAGACTGACGTATTTCTCTTACAGGAAAAGGTAAAGCATTCAATTATTATTATTTTTTTATTCTGTTAGTGTCCTTTTCTTTCTCTGTTTCCCAGCTGTGCTACCTTTTATGTGTGCTCAATAATTTCTCCACAGAGACTACAAATTAGAAGCACGCCACCGGAGGATCACAGACGCAGAGAATCACACTCCAAGACATCCACGTTCCCAAAGCCAGTCACCTGGGATGGCTCATCAACCAGGCGTTCCATGACTTTGAACTAACGGTACCTGTCATAGGCCCCATACCAGCCCAACTAATGTCAGATGAATGCAATGACACCATAACATTCACAAAACCTCATGAAATCATTGCCATCCCCTCAATTCTGCCGGTTTCCAGAGAAAGCGTCTGCCGTTCAGAACTAACAGATGACACTCACCTCGCTGTCTACGCTGTCTCAACACAGCCTGCGAATCACCGACACAGGTGACCATCGGGGCCCAAAGCCCCTCAAATGAGTTAACTGCAGAAGAAACCTACGTCGGGTTCAATGCACAAATTCAACAGATCTTGAGTGAGGCGGATGCCCTCCACAATGAAATGGATATCCAAGGACTCAAAGAGGTTCTGCATAAGTACAAGGACTCCTTCGCAAAGGATTCCCTGGATTGTGGACTGACCAACATCCACACGGTGCGCATCCCAACAAACCCAAATGCGCCACCCACATTTGTGCGCCAGTACAAGATTCCAATAGCATCATATGAGCCAGTGCAAGAAATTGTTGACTCCATGGTGGAAAAGGGAGGCATCCGGCCCTGTAACAGCACATACTCTGCCCCGATATGGCCAGTCCTAAAACCTAACGGCAAATGGCGGCCTACCATCGACTATCGCAAGTTGAATCAGCAAGTACCATTGTCACGATGGCCATATGGCTAAGATCTCCCTCCACAAAGGACAATGGTGCAAAACCAAGGTGAACTATGTCGGACTGCTTGTCAGAAGAAACGGCATCGAGTCACAATCTAAACTTGCCCAAGCAATCCAAAGCATAATGACACCAACCAACGTCTCTGAGCTGCGAAGCTTTCTGGGAGTGTGCAATTACACATGACAGTTCATCGAAAACTACGCTGACATCGCACGACCACTAACTTCCCTCCTGAAAAAGGATGAACCCTTCGTTTGGACGAAAGCCCAGGACACAGCTATAAGCCAGCTCAAACAGTGCCTATGCTCTGCTCCGTGCCTTGCCTACCCAGACCCAGTAAAATAATTCTATCTGGACGCTGGATTCTCTAATCAGTGCCTCAGCGCAGGCCTATACCAGCTCCATGACAAAGACAAGCGAGGGGTTGCTTATGCAAGCAAAATGCTGCTTCCCCCAGAATGCAAGTATTCAAACTGCGAAAAAGCTTTGCTTTGCACTGTGTGGGCCATCCAGCGTTTCTCTAATTACATCGGTGCACAGAAAGTCATCATCGAGACTTGTCACCAGCCAGTCACCTTCCTTAACAGTCAACGAATCAGAGATGGAGTGGTGACCAATGTACGCATAGCTACCTAGCTAATGACACTCCAAGGACGGGACGTTGAGGCAAGATATGCCCAAAACTACAAATCCTCACTTGGAAACGGGCTTGCGGCCTGCCAAAACTGTTCAACGGACATGCTGTACACCTCAGCAGAACCGAAAGAACCGGCACAACCGCAAATGATAAATCACAGGTACTTCGAAGAGAATGTGTGTGAAGGAATGCCCACAGCATATGTCGATGGCTGCTCCTACAATCACAAGGGAAATTTGCAGGCTGGAGTGGGTGTGGTCTGGCTCAACAACGACCCGTGCCCACCGCAACAACTCAAATTAGGCCCTCAATCATCACAATATGCAGAAATAGCAGCCATCCTCATCACCCTACAACTGGCTGCATCCCACAACATCAAAGAACTCCTCATCTGTACCGATTTGAACTATGCCTGTCAAAGCTTCACATGCCATTTAACTGGATGGAAACAGAATGGATTCAAGACAGCTAACAACAAGTCTGTCAAGCACCAGGAACTCTTCCAAGCAAACGACGCCATCGTCACTGAACATGACATGATCGTTTATTGGAAAAAAGTCAAAGGTCATTCACGTCAACCAGAACAAGACAAAGACTTAAATGACCAAACCGATGCCCTCGCCAAAGCAGGTGCATTACATGGAGAGTTCTGGACATTTTGTGCCCTCCCATCCAACCCTTCAGTGGCAGCAGTAACCCGCTGCCAGCACGCCACTGGCGTGCACACCCCTGCCTCCTCCCACATTGCCATATCACCTCAGTTCGCTGCTGATGATCTCCTCAGTCTGGGTAGACCCCTGCCACGGTCAACATGGTGTAACAAATACTTCCTCACCGTGGTCTGCGAATTCACAAAGTGGACAGAGTGCCTCCTAGCTCCCATGATACAGCAGAAACAACAGCCTGCCTGTTAATGAACCACATCTTCTCAAGATTTGGACTGCCTTAAGGGTCAACTCTGACCGTGGAACCCACTTCACCGCCGAAATCATGCAGGAAGTGTGGAAACTCCTGGGTATACAGGCCATGCTCCATATAAGCCATCACCCAATTTCCTCCGGTCAAGTTGAATGGGCTAACAGGACAGTGGTCAGCATGTTGAAGTAGTATATAGCCACCAATCAAAGGGATTGGGATGTTAAACTTCCTCTGGTACTGATGGCCGCTCGAGCCACCCCTCACCAGTCTACCGGGGTACCCCCATTCACATTGATGACAGGGAGAAACATGACGCTACCGCTACACCCGCTGTACCAACCTGGTGACCTGAACCTTGTCACAGCCTATACCACTCACCAGTACCTGGAAGAGTTACATCAGCACCTGAGAACAACTTTCGCCTTTACGCAACAGCAACTACAACGAAGCGCGGAAGGTTCGCCCGACCAAGGCAGAACGCTCCCCATCGCCTGTCAAAGAAGTTCCTACCTCACTGGACAGGACCCCATGAGATTGTAGACAAGCTCTCACCTGTTGCCTGTCGAATCAAAATCAGACAAGGGCGCAGCGAGCCAATCATTCGATGGGTCCATCGAAACCAGATAAAGAGGCACCAGGGCTCCAGCTGACAGGAAAAGGGGGGAAATCAAACCCACTGACACAGACCGACAACCATATGCTCTACACCACACAAACATAAGTACTGTCGTTTTAGCAAAACATGTAGCAACCATGATTAGACACAACCCATACTCTCTCCTCCGCTGCACTGCTAGGACCAATCTGAGAGGAGAGGAGTTACTCCACACATGTGACACTTGTTTGCGGCCTCACCTCATTCGGTGTCCTTGTGTCTCTTTGTTTTGTTTTGTTTTTCATTTTTTGTAATAATTTTTTTTTCTCTCGTGTCTCACTTTGTGTTTTTTCCTTTCTCTCCCTCACTATGATCTCCTTTCCCCTCTAGTCCCCTCATCAGGGAACTCCCTTAACCAATCATTGAATCCAGGTCCTGAAATTGAGAATGACTCCCTTCAATAAAGTCGTCGTAACTCGTTGTTAGAATCGTTGTCAAACGATCGAGGGAACCCGCCAAAATCATGACCAATATGCTATGCGATGTAAGTGCCTTGATCGACAACTTAGCCAGGAATAGGATTCCACACTATGTGATACCTCATAGCCTTGTCCAAACGTCCTAACTTCGGCCCCTGCGGGCCCCACTAGTCTCATCCAAACTCATCTCGCCCCTTCCCCGGTAGCGCAATTTCCATATACGCAGACCCGGAAGCAGGCAACTTAGCGTTTCTTCTCAGTTTGCCCATTATCGACGCTAATAATATTTACTGGCTTAAAGACGTTGTGAATGTGGGATTTTGGCAAGGGAACACCTATGTCAAAATCCACACTCCTGAAGTCGTTGTGTATCACGATAAAAACGAGCAGTTGTATCTGGCCCCAAACCTAAAGATGTGTATGCTCACTAAGGACATTCACTTCCTCTGTCCAAGTAAACCCTTCATACGCGATAATAACAAGGGCATCTGCGGCCTAGAATCCATTAGACCCGACACTAGCTGCCCCGCCGAAGCAACACCACGTTCTCAAGTTGAGGTAACACAAGCCGAAATCATCGGAAACCGATGGCTGGTCAACACCCCAGCACGAACAGCTACCCTCACACACGATCAACACGACACCGCCACGTGCATTATTCTGCCCAACCAAACTTTATGGATCACTGTCCCTAAGGGCTCGATCCTCCATATTGACGAGTTAGCATTGTATCACCTTACCGACGACAAGTATCAGGCTGAAATCAAAATCTCACCCTTCTTCAAACAGCATTCCTTTGTCCTCGATCCAGAATTGGAAGAAAGGATCAAGGAGGAAGGAACGCAACTTATTGATTTGACACCTGTTGACAGCTTTAGAAGCTATCGCGCGCCTTCCGCCTGCTGGCGTGCCAATTATTCGGTCTTGGCCTACCGCTGACACAGCGCTTTTTTTATCTCTACTATCGTAGGATATGTTGTGACGTTGACACTGGCCTTCCTCCTACACAAGCGAGTGAACGCTGTTCAAGAGTCTTTCAACAGATGCACGTCAGGTGTCCCGCGCCTTTTCCGACCTGATAAACCTGACCAAGAACCCGAACCCGAGAACTCAACCAACCTGATTGAGATCATGCCTATACCGCCTCATCGAACCCCTAACAATTAAACCAATAAAAATGACCTAATTGCTAATAATCCTAAACAATGCATCCCTACGTCTTCTCAAGTTTCTAACCTGTTCCTTCCCAAATTACCCTGCACCAGGATTCAGTCAGTGATGTAGATGTTGTTTGTGTCTTGTGTGTACCTGTTCTCTCTGCCTCTTGTTCCAGTGCCCGCCGATTTTCCATCGGGAACATCGCCGAGCCAAAGGGGGATGTGTAATACTTATGCGAACAGGCAGATTGGACCATGAAATCTCTCACATCAAAAGAACCTGATAAGACCACCTTTTTGCTAATCCCTGTAAAAGACACAGGAAGAAAAAGATTTATAGCGCCACCTCCTTACGCCGTTCTAATAACTGACCTTTGCTCCCAGATCCATTTGGAAACAGAACTTCAATGATTGTTCCTGACTGGCTTACCATAAATGGCAATCTAAAGAACAAACAACAACTTCTCTGGAGAAAGTCCAGAAACAGATGGCTCACGACACCCACGACCCTTTTACACATAAACTACTAATCTGGTAAACACAAGAGATTGAATTCTAGCTGTGTCCAGCTAAGAGAAACACCAGATCTACGTTACTGACTTTTGCATGACCTCAAAGCCCCTCCTTCTCCTCCTTGAGCAGCTCCAGCCCGCACTTTTTCGTTGGGAGACAAAAAGACACAAAACCTGCATAGATGATTTCTAAAGGGGGAAACTTGTGGCTTTTAAAACAATGTACTCAAGAAACAATATATATATATTAATGTTGTACTCTGTCTTTCATATGCTTGGTGTGATTATTTAGAATGTGGAATGCTTTAATCTGTGCCTTAACCTGTATAGTGGAACCGATGCCATTTGTCTTAACCTATAACGGATTACGGTTCCCGGTAAGGTTATAACGTGTTTAGATTCATATAGACGGTCGTGAAAATTATGAATCAGTGGTGCAACAGATTTGGTGATATTATAAATGGGTAAACATGTGATAACACTTTACATAAGTATTTAACTCTTATTTTTAGTCACATGGAAGATTCAACGTGGTATGCCCCAAAAGACATGGGCGGGGCTCCGCCCCACAAGAACAATCTGATTGGAAGAAGCCTCTAGTGGGCGTACTGAAATAAGTCTGTTAAAATGGACAACAACAGCTTTTAGAGTTGGTCTGCTTTTACTTGCTGGTCGCGCTGGACCACCGCCTTACCATCAGGCTGAAGCCACCATCTAAAAGAATTCAACACTTCGTCAAAGTAATAACAACTTGAAACAAACAGCTCAACAGCTTCCGCGTTCCAACAAAGAAACCAAGACCGCCAATCGCAAGAGGGCTTCCCCAGTGACGTCACGCAACGGCGACTTCCAGGAAACACGAAGGAAACACGTGGAATGGAAAAAGATCTTCGGCCAGCTTAATGTGAATGCAAGTAATCAATCAAAATCTCTATTCTTACTGAACTGATGAATTGATCCGTATGCAAAAGACACCAAAGTCTCTGCTGTGGTCTTCCTCTCATAAAGTTACAAGATAGAAAAGAGTGCTAGCTTAAACTTTCTTCTAACCTCAAAACTCCTGGTATGTGTGTGCGTATGTTTATGTGTTCTTTATGTGTTTTATTAAGTTAGTCCATGTATTGTAGAATAACAGTTAGCAAATAAACCTTGTTTCATTTAAAAAGAATGATGTCTTGGGATGTGTGATTTTCTAGTTCAAACTAACTGCCAAGATCACGTTACCTAGCTCAAATTAAATAATGCCCTTTATTTTGTATTATCGTTGGCCACGAATGCAAGATAAACTAAATTGTTAAATATATGCTGATGTTAACAGTCGCTGGACGAGTCGTTTATAAAGTATAAATCATAAGATAAAGATTAATATCACATTAATCAAAGCAATATTGAATCTTTAATAAATGATTGCCCAAAGCTGAAATAATAGCTTCATAGTTTCATTACAACAGTCATGTGTGCAGAGGGAGTACAGTAGTGGGCCGAGGACGCAGCCCTGAAGAGCACCAGTGTTGATGACCAGGGAATATGAGGTATTGTTGCCCATTCTGACCACCTGACTTCTGCCTGTCAGGAAGTCCAAGATCCAGCTGCGCAGAGATCTGTTTAGTCCCAGAATCTGGAGCTTCGCAACCAGTGTTGCAGGCAGCACAGAGCAGATTTAGTCTCTGATGAGTTTCTCAAAACACTTGCAGAAGATGGGTGTCAGAGCAACGGGCCTCCAGTCATTCAAGCATGTGATTTTATTTTTCTTTGGTATGGGCACAATGGTGGATTTTTTGAAGCATGGGGGAAGCACAGACAGAAAGAGGGAAAGGTTGAAGAAAAACCCCAGCTAGTTGGACTGCGCATGCTCGGAGCACATGGCCTGGGATGCCCATCCAAAACCCACAGCCTTGCGGATATTCACCTGTCGGAAGGATCGTGTTACATCCGCGACAGAAATGGAGAGTGCACTCACCTCTTCTGCAGCGGCCGCGGGAGTGCTCTCTGTGTGGGCGGTGTTGTGAGCCTCGAAAAGAGAATAAAAATTATTAAGCTCGTATGGTAGAGAGGTGGCAATGTTCACAGTGGCTGGTTTGTTCCCTTTAAAACCTGTGATGTTATTTATTCCCTGCCTGTTTCTTGCGTTGTTGGTGTTGAATTGTTCTTCAAATTAGTTTTTATATTGTCGTTTGGTGGCTTTGATGGATTTCCTGAGATCGTAACTGGCTTGTTTCCAATCATCAATGTTTCCGGATTTAAAGGCAGATGTTTGCACTGACAAAGCTGCTCGAACAACGTTGTTAATCCACGGTTTTTGGTTGGGGTAGATATGGATTGTTTTTGTCGGTACTACGTCTGCTACACACTTCCTGATGAAACACGTTACAGTATCTGAGTACGCCTCTGACGCATATGTTGTCATCAGATGCTGCCCGGAACATGTCCCAGTCCATGAGATCAAAATGTCCTGTAGTATAGCGTCCGATTGGTCCGACCAGCATTGAATAGTCCTGAGGGCGGGTGCTTCTTGTTTCAGTTTCTGCCTATAAGCAGGCAGGAACAGAACAGAAGAGTGATCAGATTTGCCGAAACGTGGGCTGCGGAGGGATTTGTAGGCATCCTAGAAGGGAGAGTAGCAGTGGTCGAGTACATGATCACCACGCGTGTTGATGGTGATGTGTTGGAAGTATTTTGGAGCTATTGTTCTGAAGTTGGCTTTGTTAAAGTCCCCTGTAACAACAAACGCCGCATCTGGGTGCACGGTTTCCTGCTCACTTATATTCTCATACAGTTCCTTGAGGGCCTGGACTGTGTTGGCTTGAGGGGGAATGTAAACAGCTGTGAATATGATCGCTGTAAATTCCCTCGGTAGCCAGAATTGTCGACACAGAAGCATATGAAATTCCAGATCAGGGGAGCAGAAGGATTTAATAGAGTGTAGGTTCCTTTCATCACACCATAAGTTGTTGATAAAGAAACAGAAGCCCCCACCTCTGCTTTTCCCTGTGAGCTCTTTCGTTCTGTCCGAGCGATGCACGGAGAGCCCCGTAGGATCGATGGCTGAGTCTGGAACCATTGCAGACATCCAGGTTTCTGTGAGACAAATAATGCATTAGTCCCTTGTTACTCGTTGGTATGAGATGCGCGCCCGCAGTTCACAGAGTTTGTTGTCCAGTGACTGAACGTTAGCCAGCAAAATATTTGGGAGAGGAGGTCGGAGGGGACGGTGTCTGAGTCTGACAAGGATGCCGGCTCTCTTCCCCCTTTTCCAGCGGCGTTTCCTCGGTCGCAACCGTGCAGCCCAGACAAAGGGCTCTGATTGCGGTGTCTGTAAACAAAGCACCGGCGTTCAAGAACTCAAAGTCTGGTCTGCGTTGAGGAATGGAGGAACCAATGTTTAAAAGCGTGCCTCTATCGTAGACAGTTATACTAACAACATCCAACATGTAAAACAACAACATAACAAATAAAACCAACGAAAAATACGAAAAACTGCAGAGTTTTCTCGGAGCTCGCAACACGGCTGCCATGCTTGGCGCCATCTTGGATAAGCCTTTCCAGAATATGTCAGAGCATATCAGGTTGCTGTCAATTCCAAACATCAAACATGAACCACAAAGCCCCACTACAATACACTCCACTTTGGGTTTGCAATCACTGTAATGACACTTAGCTGTTTCACCACATATGGGCCTATAACACCATACAGATCTGTGTCAGTCCTCACTTTCCAGTCTGCCAGCATGTCACAGACTGCAAATCCCACTGCCCAATGAGGAGATGTGAACACCTGGCTAAGAGGCATCACTCACAAGACCATTGAAATTTAAATATTCTGAGTAATAGTCACGATTCAGAAGAGAATCCTGACACATGACTTAAGCCAGAATCACCACCACGGGGAGCTAAACAAGACCATCAGTTCCCTAAGCTACGCCTTCAGAGCCCAGCTGACACTAAGTGACAAGCACAGCACCCATCTTCAGAAGGAGCTGACTCATGCCCAAAGCCTCATAGACAAGCTGGCAGTGAAAGTCCAGAATGATTTCAGGCATCAGACCATTGCATATCTCACTCTGCACAGACAAGCTCGAAGTGAAAACCCAGGATAAACTAAAGGTACCAGATAGAGTGAAGCATGAAACAATGGAAAAAGTTGAACAGCTCCAAGAAGCTCTTGCATTTGCTGAATGTGACCGACAAGAACTAAAGGCTTCCCAGAAAGACATGAGAAGACATCTACAATCTCCAGAACAGCTACTAGAGAAAGCCAAAATTGATCTTAAAGCAAAGACTCTAAAATAAATGCTCTGGAAGACCACCTGAAAAGGAATAAGAGCCAAGAAAAGTGGAGCCTTCATCAGCATCACCTCCACTGAGCAGAACGGAGTCCCCCATCCAAGAATTGCTACACAACGGAAGAAGCGAACGACTGTAAACCAAAGCATCGCAAGCATTCACTAAAAAAATAAGAAAGCTAAACCACACAGACCCCGAAACTGCTCATGAGACGACTCTTAAAGACCTTGACAAACTGGCTAAAACATCACCCAGTTTGACCGAACGCTACAGAAGCCAAGATATCCAGAAGTGGAAGCTCATATGACTGACAGAGACAGATTATACCTCCTCAGACCCACATCCAGTATTGAGAGTCAACATGGTGCAATGGTCCATGAACAGGTTCATGGCTGCACTTCCTCGGACCTTCAAACAGAACCACCGAAGAAGAAGGACCCAAGCGGAGACAATGCTTAACCTGACAAAGATTAACATCCAACCTGATCCACCTGCCATCTGACCATAAGGATCCACCTGCCATCTGGCCTCCATGATCCTCTGTGTCTGAAGATGTGAAGATGTAATGTGTCTCCATGTGAACATCTTCAGCCAAAGGGGGGGATTTTTAGAGTCTGCATTAGATCATTGATGTTGTTTACACTTTATGGCTTAAGAGACCCTTTTAGCCTTTTGACATTTGCATATAACTCAGAGACCTGGACCCACATATTCTACCTTTATATGGGTGCTAAATTGCCAATGGTTGTCCCCCCACGATCAAGTAGAGTCTTAACAGATAAACTTGGTTATCTGCATCAGACTTCAAACAAACCTGCTGGTTCCATCTAGCTCTCCGGAGCCCCTGCTGGTTCCGTCCAGCTCTCCAGAGCGCCCCCCGAGAGTCAGCGCTTCCCGAGCGCCCCCTAGCGTCTTTGCTTCAAGAGCACCCCCTAGCTTCTGCGCCTCCAGAGCACCCCCTGGCATCCGTGCTTCAAGAGCGCCACCTGGCGTCCGTGCTTCAAGAGCGCCCCCGAGAGTCAACGCTTCCCGAGCGCCCCCGAGTGTTGGTCCCGTCCAGCTCTCCTTTGTCTCCACTGGTCCCGTCCTGCTCACCTTCATCTCCGCTGGTCCTGCCCAGCTCACCTTCGTCTCCACTGGTCCCGCCCAGCTCACTTTCGTCTCTGCTGGCCCCGTCCAGCTCACCTTCGTCTCCGCTGGCTCCATCCAGTTCCACGCCTCCAGAACACTCCCTGGCGTCCGCGCCTCCAGAGCGCCCCCTAGCGTCCGCACCTCCAGAGCGCCCCCAAGTGTCGGCGTCTCCAGAGCACCCCCCCCCCCCCCCCCCGAGGTTGTGGACTTACCCAAGAAAATTTGGGGGGGGGGCTAACCGCCATGGCCCACGGAGTCCCCGTATCCGCCATGGCCGCTCGAGTCCCCGGATCCGCCATGGCCGCCCGCGTGGCCACCTGTACTCCACCGCCCTGGAGGCCACCTGTACTGTCTCCATGCCTCTTGAGGCCTCCAGAGCGCCCACCCACCCTCCCCATTGGATTTTGTATGGAGGGGGGGTAATTTCTGAGAGTCTCAGTCTCTCCAGTCACTTCAGTCGCCACAGTCATCAGCACCCTCGTTCCAATGATCACTATCACCTGTGTTTTGATTCACCGCACCAGTCCCCTGTAATCAAGACACCTGTCATAAGCATGCTCCTTCCCATCACTCACTGTCTGGTTTACCGTTCACATGCCTGAGACGTTCCTGTTTCTCCACCGCTCCTGTTCTCCAGCGCTCCCCGGATTCCTGCAACAGTCACTGCAAGTCTCATTCGATAAATACCCTTGTGTTACAACTTACCTCTGTGTCTCCTAGCCTGTGTCGTTACACATGTTCCCCAAAAATACATTTATATGCAAATTGTACATTTGTATATAATGAGAAAAAAAACATTTATGGCAATTTTACACAGATTTTGCAGAAAGAAAAAGGGTATATCGAATCATTCTGTTATAACATAGTAGATAATCAACTTTATACAAAGTTTGCAAAAAAAAAAAATTATAATCTTAAACTAGAAATGTATTGGTGATTTACAAAAACAATTATTTTTGCCTATGCATGTTCATTCATTTTTGTTTTTTTAAAGAAATTGAGTCCCGATGTCCTCTACCGAGGACATAACAAAACTTATTAATGAAATTCCCTATGTGACCCTATGAGCACAGCAATGTAAGACTCTGGATTGGGGTCATTAACTGTCAGTTGCAAACTTCTGACTGATGTTCAATTCTGAAAGCAAAGCCTCAAGGCCATATGCCAAGTTAATCTGCTCACTGCTGTCTGACAACCAATAGCTTCCTTCTCAGGTGGAATTAATCCATAACACATTTATTGCAGCACAATAACAGTCCTTCTTGAAGAGACTGTAGCAGTGGCTTTTATGGGAATATGTGGAACATTTTCATTTGTTATCACAGTATTTGTCTTATTGGTCTAAACGAGATGTTTTATTTAGTAATATAATCAATTAGTTTGCAATGATACTATCAGATGAGAACAAAACTGAACTGAATGGAGGCTAATTAATGACTTGGATTGCATATTATAACTGGATCATATGTGTGCGTAATTGACGAATTCTGCAATATTGACACTGTAATTTACCTGAAGTGAGCAAACACTGAACCGACTGAAGTTGAATAATGACACTATTGACTTTTTAGAGCTCCTTTATAGCAGCATTTTGGATTTGTTTAATTTTTGAAGTTTGCATTATTGATATTGTTATTTTACCATTTAATACTGCAAAGCTGTATACTGCAAAGCTGCTTGAAGTATTCATATGTAAATAACATTTAAATTAGAGAGAGAGAGAGAGAGAGAGAGAGAGAGAGAGACCATCATAGAGAGAGGACATGGACAACATGAGCTCCTGAACCTTCTAGAGTTTCTTGCTTCAAATATGAGGTAAACCAAAGATAAAAACACAAAATTAACAAAAAATGTGATAGTGAACACAAGTTCACTCTAGAAAAGAAAGTTTCTAAAAATAAATTAGGAGAAAAATCTTATGAAAACAAGGAAAGCTTTTGGAACTCAAACAAAAGGACACTAAACTGGACCCTACAACAAGGCTTCAGAAGGAAACAAACACAAACTACTGGAGAAGAATCACTTACAAACTTCACTGATAAAACAAAAAGGATTATTGCAAAAAGGATTATTCCATCGTAAAATTGAAATAACATTTCTATCTACAAATAACAAGGACCAAACAATTGCAAAAGGACAAACCAAACCATTAGGCCCTCAACTTTCCATTTGGTGGAGGTAAGACAACAAGTGCTCCAATTCAACTAAAATACATTTCATAATCAATCTGCCAAGAGAGATTTAACTAAAAACGGGAATTTTTATAAACGTTGCAAAAAAATTTGACCAAAAGTTTTCTAGCATACTACAGCTGTAGAACTGCATATCAACTTAAAATAACAAAAGAGGGCCATTGCCATTCACACCTTCTGATTGGATTAACTGAGCTATCACTTTCAATAACAAAGACCTGTAAACGGCATCACCATGGCAACACCAGCAATGGGGCCTGTAGCTCACACCTTTTCCTACCCCCCAGACAAAGACCGCAAAGAACTTCAACAGACCATGGGGAAGGAACTTTCAGAAATGAAAGACTACATGGGGAGGGAGCTCGCATGCTTCAAAGTCGAGCTACAACAACGGGACAGACAGATAGAGACCCTAACAACACAGATGAGGTGTCTCTCTATCCCCGCAAATGCCCCAAAAGACCCCCCCACCCTCACCTACACAGCCAAACCCCAGCAGCACACCTCCGGCACCCACCAAATCATCACACCCCAGCAACAGCCAAAGGGAAGCAGAAACACCTGCAATCCCCGGAAACCCAGAAACCCCTCAGAAAAACACCACTGCTACAACCCCAGCTGAGAAACAGCCAGTGAAAACAGAGGCTGACATTGCCATCCTCATGGACTCCAATGGGAAGTTCCTACAAGAAGAAAAACTGTTTCCAGGCCGTAAAGCAACAAAACTCTGGTGCCCAAAAACAGGTGATGCCCTCAGAATACTTTCTGACTCCAGCTTTGGCACACCCTCACATATCATCTTACACACAGGCACCAACGACCTGAGAAGGGAACAGGAGAGAGTTGGGCAGCTGATCTGCAGAGTAGCAGAGAAGGCTACAGAGACCTACCCCAACACAAAGATCACCATATCTACCCTCCTACCCCGCAGAGACATTCACCCAGACACCATCCAGAGAGTCAACGCTGACATCTCCAAAGGATGTGCTCGCCTGCCCAACGTGTACCTGGCTCATCACCCCTCCCTCACAATCAGAGATCTGTACGACCATGTACACATAAGGAAGGACAAAGTCAATGTGTTTGCAAAAACACTGAAAGACACAGCATGGGGCAGACAAACCACATCTACTCCCCTGAAAACAACACACTTGCCAACCCACAGAACACAAATCCAGACACCCAGCAGAAACGCACAGTCCCATCATAGAGAACGACCCCCGCTGGCTGCACAATACTGGAGACCTACACACCATGCTAAATTCCCCATCAGAACACCCCATGCACCAGCGCTACACCACCACAGGACACCCCAGTCTGCACCAGAGGACCACCTAAGACACCCCCGACCACCACAAAAACACCACTCCAGGCAGAGGAGCAACACTAGGATGGGCCCATCACCAGCAGAAACCAGCCTCCCACCCGCCCATGCATCCTCAGCTGATAACACACTGATCTCAGCACCACTCCCACACTCCAGGAGCTACGCTCAGGCCCTGAATGGACAAGCAAATACACTGGAGATGAGCGAGATCAGACAGCTGCTGAACTACATCAGTGCCCAGCTGACAGCATGAGGGTCCACACAGCATACAAGCATCTGCCTAACAACGAGAAAAACAAAAGAACAACAACAACATTATTTTTTAAATATATTAGATTACATTAGAAAAGGATTACCTCTATTTTTGAAAACAAGAACTCTATACATTGAACTCTTGAAATGACTCTTTCGATATCAATGTGGAACATTCAAGGCTTGAATTCATCAGCATTTGGGCTGAAGAGTTTAAACACAGAATTCCAGAAGAGCATCAAGGAGATGGACATTATAATTCTACAGGAGACATGGAGCAGGGCAGACGCAATCACCCACTGCCCACCCAACTACAGAGAAATCATCCTACCATCACAAAAACTCAGCACAGTCCGACAGGGAAGAGACTCAGGAGGACAAATAATCTGGTACAAATCAAAATTCCACAACCACATCAACACAGTAAAGCAAGGCAAATACTACACCTGGCTTAAAATCCACAAGGAACTGCTCTCATCCAGAAAAGATATATTCCTGTGTGCCATATACATCCCGCCATCAGAGTCCCCCTACTACAGCGAAGACATGTTCTCCACATTAGAGTAAGAGACGAACCACTTCCAGGCCCAGGGAAACGTGCTCATCTGCGGGGACCTGAACGCAAGAACAGGACTACAGCCGGACTTCACCGACACACAAGGTAGCAAATACATCAACAACAAATTGACTGTTATTAACAACACTTTCTCCCATATCCACAGAAATAACCATGACCATACAGTAAACAAGAATGGAAAAGACCTCCTGCAGCTCTGTCGAAACCTGGGTCTGTATATCATCAACGGTAGGTTACGAGGGGACACTTTAGGGAGATTCACATTTTGCTCACCTCTTGGGAATAGCACAGTTGATTATATGATAACAGACATAGATCCTTCATCTCTCAGATCATTCAACGTTAGAGAACTGACCCCTCTTGTCTGATCACAGTCAAATCACTGCGTATCTCAAAAAGACTGAAAATAACATTAACACAAAGCCCAGTAAGCTGTATAACATCAGAAAACCATACAGATGGGCTGAAAACAGCGCTGAAGAATATCAGAAAGCACTTAGCAGCCAAAAAATACAAGCACTGATAGATAACTTCCTAAATAACACCTATACTCACACTAATGAAGGGGTCAATCTTGCTGTAAAAGATATCAATTACATATTTGAAAAATCAGCAAAACTATCCAAATTGAAAACAAAAAATGGACAAAAACAAATCCTCAAAAACGACAAAAATTGGTTTGATCAGACCTGTCAAACTATTCGCAAAAACCTGAGAACATTGTCAAATCAGAAACATAACGATCCCAATAATGCAGAGATCCGTCATCTTTACTGCGCAACACTAAAACAATACAAACATACACTCAGAACCAAAAAAGCACAATACACCCAAAAACAACTAACAATAATCGAGAAGTCAGTGAACACAAACCAATTTTGGGATAATTGGAACAACCTGAAAAAAACTGATCATGAAGAACTGCCCATTCAAAATGGAGAAATATGGGAAAGTCATTTCCAAACATTGTTTAATAAAGTACAAACAGACACGAACTGTAAGCAAAATCAAACAATCAACCAATTAGAAAAACTAGAATTAACAATCAAAGATAACCAAAACCCATTAGATTTCCCAATAACTGACAAAGAATTTAAAGAAAAAATCAAAAACCTCCAACTCCAAAAAGCATCAGGACCTGATGGGATATTAAATGAAATGATAAAACACACAAGCAGCAAGCTCCAATTAGCCGTTCTAAAACTATTCAATGTGATCCTGCGTGTAGGTTACTTCCCCGACATCTGGAATCAAGGCTTGATAACACCAATCTTTAAAAACTGAGATAAATTTGATCCTAACAACTACAGAGGTATCTGTGTGAGCAGCAACCTGGGAAAGTTATTCTGTAGCATAATAAATGCTCGACTACTAGACTTCATCACCACACACAATGTACTGAGCAGAAGTCAAATCGGATTTTTACCAAATTACCGTACATCTGATCACATCTATACATTACATACTCTGATTGAAAAACACGTTCATCAAGATAAAGGGAAAATATATGCATGCTTTATTGACTTTAAAAAAGCGTTTGACTCAATTTGGCACCAAGGACTATTCTACAAACTTATTGAAAGTGGAATAGGAGGTAAAACCTATGACCTCATCAAATCAATGTATACTGAAAGTAAATGTGGCGTAAAAATCAACACCAAATGTACAAGGTATCTTTCCCAGGAGCGTGGAGTGAGACAGGGCTGCTGCTTAAGCCCAACATTATTTAACATCTATATCAATGAACTGGCGCTCAGTCTGGAGCGATCTGCAGCCCCTGGCCTCACTCTACACGACTCACAGATCAGATGCCTGCTGTATGCAGATGATCTGGTCCTGCTGTCTCCCACTAAACATGGTTTAC
Organism: Schizopygopsis malacanthus; assembly: GCA_027474115.1. Taxonomy (NCBI): domain Eukaryota; kingdom Metazoa; phylum Chordata; class Actinopteri; order Cypriniformes; family Cyprinidae; genus Schizopygopsis; species Schizopygopsis malacanthus. The sequence goes on from CM049870.1 coordinate 17,095,844, forward strand.
AGCAGAACCTGGACCTGCTGGAGCAATACTGCCAGACCTGGGCCCTGACAGTCAACCTGAAGAAAACCAACATTATGATCTTTCAGAAAAGATCCAGATCCCAGGGAACACAACACATATTTACATTAGGCACTAACCAGATAACTCACACATCACACTACAACTACCTGGGTTTGAAAATCAAATCCACTGGAAACTTTAATCATGCTGTGAATGAACTGAGAGATAAAGCACGCAGGGCCTTCTACGCCATAAAACGGCAATGTCCTATAGAACAAAATCCTATACAAAAAAAGGCAATTAAATTCTGGAAACATCTGAAGCTCAGTGATCCCCAATCATACCATTATAAAGCCCTGCAATACCAAGAGATGAGCAAAGAAAGCAAGCCCTTCCTCCAGCTGATCCAGAGCTTCAGTCCTGATGCTTCACTAACATCTACTGATGCTCTGAATCACATCAGAACCAATCAGATCACTGCACAAATCAAACAGAGCTACATCACTCACTGGCAAACCCAAACTCAACAACAGAGTAAAATGCAATGCTATCTGTCCCTAAAGAGAGAGTACAGTATGGCAGAGTATCTGTTCACAGTGTCAGATAAGAAACTGAGAAGCACGTTGACCAGATACAGACTCAGCGGACACAAGCTGATGATAGAGACGGGCAGACACAGACAAACATGGCTGCCCCCGGAGCAGAGATTGTGTTTACACTGTGACCTGAATCAGATGGAAACAGAACTGCACTTCCTAACAGAGTGCTCCAAATACACAGATATACGGACAGTGTACTACGACAAAATACAGCAGATCCATCCCACATTTACAACTCTTCCAGACCAGGAGAAACTAGCGTATCTGCTCGGAGAACACAAGACCTGCTGTGTGCTTGCTGCTCAATATGTGTCTCTCTGTTATTTCTATCACATACTTACAATAGTCATTCATTTTGCACTACATATTTAATACGGTTTAAATATTTGTTTTATTACTATTATTATTTTTATTTTTATTTCTGTTAATTCAAATGTGCACTACTTGTGAGCAGCCCAGCTGCAATTGCTTTGGCAATACAAATTTATAGTTTTTGTCATGCCAATAAAGCACACTTAAATTGAAATTGAGAGAGAGAGAGATAGAGAGAGAGAGAGAGAGAGAGAGAGAGAGAGAGAGAGATAGAGAGAAAACATTCAAACATCTATCTTTCTACTGTTATCACTGGAAGGGGGCACTGTTGATCCATGGCTTTAAACTTCAACCTAAATAAAACTATTTTGGGATAAAATGATTTTTGTGGATTATTTTGGGATAAAATGATCTATCTTTTGTGTTTATTTTGCCTCATAATTTTCATCAAGCATTTTGTTTGTTAAGTGTAATATAGTGGCACATGACTATAAAGTTACATTTTACAAAGAAAAACCATGATCTTAAAAAAATATATATATTATTAGATAACATTTTTGTGTTTAACAACTGATAGACAGAACTCAACTAAACTGGAAACGAAATCCACAAATAGCACAAAATCCATATATATCTTGTGCTTTGTGCCATTTTTGCCACTTTGGATATAGTAGGTTAATTCTGTTTATAAAAATTACAAAAATGTAGTCCTTTCCATATTGATTTTTTTCAATATGCATTGGCCCCCAAAATATTTTGATAAACTTAAATAAATAAAGTACATAAAAATCAATTGCATATGCAAACAAATAATGTTAGCCTTGTTCTCAAAAATCTATGCAATGATATTTAATCAAATGGTTTCAAGTTGATTTGTCAAGGTAAAGTTCATACAGGTGTAATACATCACAATTATCACATTAAACATGAGAGTTTCCATTAACATTTGACAGACGTCAAACAACACAGTACTTTTGCCTACTAGTACAAAAAGGTGTTATATAATTAAAAGACATTTCAAATAAAAAAAATGTACAAATATGTGTTCCAATACTTTTGGGGTACTTTTTGGTGTGTATTAATTAAGGAATAGGCACTAATGTTCAACTTAATGTTCATAATTTGGCCCCATTAAATGGTTTGTAGCACTTAATAAAACACACGCTACATATGACATGCTATTTTACGCTTCCATTGCATTTGGGCCTGTGTTCACACAGTGTATAATAATTTTTGGATGTTTTGCTGCAGACAATGTTTGGCCTGGTATAAATGTATGTGTGTTTCAGATGGAATAGCATGCAGACAGCAATGGCAGTTTATATTGAGTGTTATAATGACGGGTTTCGCTGTCTATAGTGACAATTACGACCAGGGAATGTATTTGTGACCGGTTTGAGTTCACTTCAAAGGGCTGCTTTTATCCAATCATTTTGAATGTGCTTTCCTCTTTTCTCTCTAAAATGTGTCCTATTAAACCGAGCTCCTCTGAATAGAATGCATCAATCAGAGACGACCCGCTCTCATGTCCCCCTTCTACAAGTCAAGTCAAGTCACCTTTATTTATATAGCGCTTTTAACAATACAAATTGTAACAAAGGACTGCACAGTATCAAAATAGGCAAATTGTGTCAATAATGTAAAATCACAGGATTTAACACTCAATTTTCAGCTTAATGCATTTCATTATTTAATTTAGTAATGGCATTGTCCAGCTCAGTTCAGTTTAAATCATATCTATGCAATCAAGTCGATGATTTTGCTGGAAATGAAGATTCCCCAACTAAGCATGCCAGAGGTGACAGTAGCAAGGAACCAAAACTCCATCGGTGACAGAATGGAGAAAAAACCTTGGGAGAAACCAGGCTCAGTCGGGGGGCCAGTTCCCCTCCGGCCAGACGAACCAGAAGTTTGTTCCAACTGCAGCAAAGTCAGAGTGTAAGTGGTCCACTGGTTCCAGGGGTCTTTTCCTGATGGCTGTCTAGGTGACGAGTTCCTCACTGGAGATCTGTCTCTGGGGCTCATCTATGTGTCCTAGACGTTCAGGGCTATAGAGGTTGTCTCTAGGTGCTGATCCACCATTTATGGCAAAATTTGGTTAAGTCAGTATAATCGCTGATGGTTGGCTTCCTCTGAGGGGTTGTCATCATCTCTTCTCAGGTGTTCGGTCATCTTAGATCGTTTAAGGGTTAGATCCAGACTGAAGCTTGTGTAATTCCTAGCTACCACGGGATGTTAATCAGAAACAGAGAAACAATAAAGACAGTTAGCGTAGCAGTTGTTCCATCCAGGAATAACCCTGGATGAAATTATCAGTATAACCCAAGCTAAAGCATAATAATGTGCATTTGTTCAGATAGACTGGCAGTACACGATTGTGAGATGCATTTTATGAATGCTTGGCTAAAGAGATGTGTCTTTAATCTAGATTTAAACAGAGAGAGTGTGTCTGAACCCCGAACGTTATCAGGAAGGCTATTCCAGAGTTTGGGAGCCAAATATGAAAATGTTCTACCTCCTTTAGTGGACTTTGCTATCCTAGGTATAACCAAGATTCCAGAGTTTTGCGACCGTAGGGAGCGGGTTGGATTGTAGCGTGATAGAAGATTAGTTAGGTATGCAGGAGCTAAATCATATAGGGCCTTATAGGCAAGTAATAATATTTTGTAACTGATACGAAACTTAATAGGTAGCCAGTGCAGTGACTGTAAAATTGGAGTAATATGATCATATTTTCTTGACCTGGTAAGGACTCTTTCCGCAGCATTTTGTACTATCTGTAGCTTGTTTATTGAAGATGCAGGACAACCACCTAGCAGTGCATTACAATAGTCCAGTCTAGAGGTCATGAATGCATGAACTAACTTTTCTGCATCAGAAACACTTAACATGTTCCGTAGCTTGGCAATGTTGGAAGAATGCTCTTTTTGTAACATGGAAATATGATTTTCAAAAGATAGGTTGCTGTCTAATATAACACCCAGATTTTTGACTGTACATCCGTCTAGTTGCAAATTCTAATCCAAGAGATTCTGTGTACTGTTTTTAGGTCCAATAAGTAATATCTCTGTCTTATCTGAATTTAATAGGAGAAAATGATTGGTCATCCAATCTTTTATATTTTGAACACACTCCGTTAGCTTAGATAGTTTAGAAGTTTCATCTGGTCTTGTTGAGATATATAGTTGAGTGTCATCAGCATAACAATGGAAACTAATCCCGTATTTTCTAATAATATTACCAAGGGGCAACATGTATAATGAAAATAACAGAGGACCTAGGACAGATCCTTGTGGTACTCCATACTTTACTGGTGATAATTGAGATGCCTCCCCGTTTAAATAAACAAAGTGGTAGCGATCGGACAGGTAGGATCTAAACCATCTTAGAGCCTGCCCTTGAATACCTGTATAGTTTTGTAATCGATCTATGAGTATGTCATGATCTATAGTGTCGAACACAGCACTAAGATCAAGTAAAACTAGCAACGAGATGCAGCCTTTGTTTGACGCAAGAAGTAAGTCATTTGTAAGTTTAACAAGTGCAGTTTCTGTGCTATGACAGGGCCTAAAACCTGATTGAAATTCTTCATAGATATCAGATTTTAGCAAAAAGGAGCACAATTGAGCAGACACTACTTTTTCTATTATTTTTGACATAAACGGAAGATTTGAAATGGGTCTGTATTTTGCCAGTTGACAAGGATCTAGTTTTGGTTTCTTAATAAGAGGCTTAATAACCGCCAGCTTAAATTGTTTTGGGACGTGACCTAAAGATAACGAGGAGTTAATAATATTGAGAAGCTGTTCTTCTGCTACAGGTAACAACTCTTTCAATAGTTTAGTGGGTACAGGATCTAATAAACATGTTGTTGGTTTAGATGCAGTTATAAGTTTATTTAGTTCATCCTGTCCTATAGTTGTAAAGCAATGAAGTTTTTCTTTGGGTGTGATGAATGAAGCTGAAGTACTAGACGCTGTAGAATCTACATTTGTTATTGTATTTCTGATATTATCTATTTTATCAGTAAAGAAATTCATAAAGTCATTACTATTAAACTGTGAGGGAATATTTAGATCGGGTGACATATGTTTATTTGTTAATCTAGCCACTGTGCTAAATAAAAACCTTGGATTGTTTTGGTGATTATCTATGAGTTTGCGGATATACTCGGTCCTTGCAGTTTTTAGAGCCTGTCTATAGCTGGACATACTGTTTTTCCACGCAATTTTAGAGACTTCCAAGTTCGTTTTCTCCATTTGCGCTCAAGAATATGAGTTTCTTTCTTGAGAGAATGGGTATAACTGTTGTACCATGGCGCAGCACGTTTTTCTCTAACCTTTTTTAATTTGATGAGGGCAACAGTTTCTAACGTATTAGAGAATATAGTTCCCATGTTGCTAGTAATTGTGTCTAGTTCATCTGTATTTATGGGTACACAGAGCAGTTGAGATAAATCAGGCAGGTTATTGGTGAATCTGTCTTTAGTGGCTGGAACAATAATTCTGCCTGGAAGATAACGCGGAGCCATATAGTTAATATCAGTAATATGCAGCATGCACGATACAAGGAAATGGTCAGTAACATCCTCACTTTGAGGTACGATATCTATATCAGTAAGATCAATTCCATGCGATATTATTAAATCTAGCGTATGATTAAAACGATGTGTTGGCCCGGTGACATTTTGCTTGACACCAAAAGAGTTTATTAGGTCAGTAAACGCAAGTCCTAAAGCATCATTTTTATTATCAACGTGAATGTTAAAATCTCCAACAATTAGTGCTTTATCAACATTAACCAATAGGTCTGAGAGGAAATCTGCAATTGTTTTTAGAAAATCTGTATATGGCCCTGGCAATCTATACACAGTAGCCAGAGCAAGAGATAGGACAGATTTATTTTGCTTATCTGACAGTTTAACATTGAGCATAAGTATTTCGAATGAGTCAAACCTGTATCCTGTTTTCTGAGTAACATTGAGAATATCACTATATATTGTTGCGACACCGCCGCCACGACCAGTCTGACGAGGCTCATGCTTATAACAGTAGCTTGGTGGAGTAGATTCATTTAGACCAAAATAATAATTTGTTTTAAGCCAGGTTTCAGTCAGACAGAGTACATCAAAACTATTATCTGTGATCATTTCATTTACAATAACTGCTTTCGGTGTGAGTGACCGGATATTTAGGAGCCCAAGTTTAAAAAATAGTTTTTGTTAATTTATTTAGCATTTTTCTGGTTTAATCACGATCAGATTTGTTCTAGATCCTGCATTAAATTAATATTTTGGTCTTACTATTCGGGGAACAGACACAGTCTGTATAGATTGGACACTGCAAGTACCTTTATCATTTAAGTGGGTGGAACAAAAGTCATCATAGAAGCTTTTTGAGGATTGGCTTACTAGTCAGATGGAGCGTAGCGTCCTGGTGATGTTGTCCGACAGGAGTTCCGCACCGACTCTGCTGGGGTGCAGGCCATCAGCACGAAATAGCCTAGGACGCTCCCAGAAAAGATTCCAATTATTGACAAAGAGAATTTTCTGTTCTTTACACCATGAAAACAACCATTCATTTAAAGCAAACAGTCTACTGAACCATTCGTGTCCTCGTCGATACGTGGGAAGAGGTCCTAACACAATGATCGTCGTCGTAGGCGACCGTCGTACCGTCTCGATCAGGCTCCCGCATGAAAACATGAATCATGAAACAGCTGCAATGCTCTCGTCCTCCTTCAGGATCGCGGGTATCTGCGCAGAAACATCAAGAACATGAGCACCAGGGAGACAATGAGTGTGCACTTTACCTTCAGCTTACGTAGCACGGACGTGCCGGACGATTGAGTCTCCGATGACCACAGTGTCACGTTCAGTCTCGCAGAGAGGAGCGAAGCGGTTCCGGGATGAGATGTCGAAGACTGGAGGGGGAGAAGTCGTCGAACGGGGCCTGGATCGCGTCTTCCGCTGCTGCACCCAGGGTCCTGGGTTTCCCGGCGCCGGAGTGAAGGACATCTGGTAAGATCGCGTCCCGGGTGCACGGGGCCTGTGCAGAGAAAAACACAGAGTAGAGGTGGTGGGAGTGTTAGCAGCGCGCTGCATACTAACCCCAGACTTGTGAGCGTCCGCCCGGGATGTTTCCAGCGTTGCTTTTTGTTTCCTCAGCTGGGCCTGTTTCCCAAGCAGCTCGTGGATCCATCTCTCCACGGCCTCCAGATCCATCTGCACCGAATGTAGCTCGAAAGTGTCCTCACCTGCACTCAAAGGTAGACACAAATCCGCCATTAAAGCAAGTAACAGTGAAACAATGGTAAATGTGTGTGTGTGTGTGTGTGAAAAGGATATTAGCTGTGTTAGCGGCACCCGCGCTGGCTTTGCTAACGGGTTATAAGCTAATAGCGGACTCGGGAAATCAAAATAAAACTTGCGATAACAAGCCGCTCTGATTATTCTCATTCCAGAATGCGATCGGGGATATATTCACACATTATAGAAACAAAAATGATTGTGTATAAAATCTGAATTTAAGATAGAAAATAGACGATAAATAATTGACTTGACAGAGCTTAAATTCAGAACATGCGTCAGCGACTAAGTAAATTTAGTTTCCTCTAAAGGCACAGCTACAAGGCACAACCCTTCATGTAAGAGCCCAATTAGTAGTAATTAAATCTAAGTAACTAATGGCTCCAGTTGCTTCTCTGGCAATGAAGCCACCAAAAGCAGCGAATGTTGAAAGCTGCCCCAGTGAAACCCTAATCTCAGCCTAATAAACTAAATTTCAAGAAGCACAGCCCAAGGCTTCCAGTTGCATATTGCAACCATCACAAATAGCCAGTGTTTACTTACTGATTGTTGCATTTTGAATTATATGGTGAAAGCCACGGAAAAAGTGTCGCAAAGCAGAGATCTTACAGTGTGGTTTCGATTTGACAAGGTGACCAATTTTTGGATACATTTTTTGTTTTGTTTCCAGCGCTCAAATCCCAGCTGTGTTCCATCATTACTTTGAATAAACTGTTATTTTTGTTGGATTATTAAAGTATGGTTAGTTACACCCTAGTGAAAAAGAAATATACTTAAATGTATTTTAAATGCATTTATTTCATGCTAAGTATACTACAAATAATATTTTTTTTATTTATGTACTTCTTAAAAATGCCCTGCAATTGTACTTTTGGTGTACTAAACTGGTATACTTAAAGTCTGCTAAATTGGAACAACTAATGTTGTACTTAATGCACTTTAATTGTGCTGAAGCAGTGGTGTAGTCTAGTTTTTTGTAGTGAGTAAACTGTGATTTTTTCCTTCCCAGCCTCATATTCATCCGTACCAGAGCAGCCTCTCATAAGCACCACCACACTCACTAAACATGGCTCTACGCTTGCTTTTATTTTTAGGAGCTCTTGTGCTGCTAATAAAAACATAGATAATTAAGGGCACAGTAAAAAAATTCAGGAGCACCTTCTCCTCAATAACAAAAACATGCCTTCCCATTACAAAGTAATATTGGACTCCTTAAAGTTATTTACCCAGGCATTTTTTTCTAACTTTATTTGAAGTGTCATCTTTCATGTACAATCCAAAAGTGTTTTTTATAAGCTTTTGTTCAAAATGTCTAATTAAAACAATGCAATGAGAAGAATGGGTTACTGCTCAAATAAAATCATTATTAACAAAATGTATTTGCACTACAGAAGAAGCACAGAAGAATACAAAAGTGGCTTGTAGAGATTTAATGAGGCTCAGAGGTGGCATTTAACTTCAAGAGTGTAATTAACTTCATAAATTCATGTTGTGATTAATGTAAAAAAAAAAATTGAATATAGAAATATCCAATGATTTAAATAACTGAAATGATGCTTTAAAAATGAAGCTAAGACTGCCATTAGGTGGCGGCAATTTACTGATTTTATCACTGAATCATTCGTTCAATTGATTCGTTTGAACGGCTGATTCATTCGGGAAAAAAGCTAGTCCCTGCATCCCAGTGTGCATACTATCCACCCTATCTGCCCCAAATAGTATTGACAATTACTAATATCACATTTAGGATGGATAATATGCACATTTGGAACTCAGGCAGTGACTTTCTTTATGAAGGAGTAATTTAATTGACTCACTAGATTCGTTTAAGTGCAGATCTATTCATAAACGAAACACTGTGTTTGAATGGAGATGTGCAGCGGCTCAGTTGTGAGTTTATTTGAAACAATTTTAGCTGACGAAATAGAGCAAAATCATGCAATGCTGTTATCATCGCATACTATTGTGTGTATATTTGCATTTATGCATTTAGCAGACGCTTTTATCCAAAGCGACTTACAATTGCATTCAGGTTATACATTTTCATTAGTATGTGGGTTCCCTGGGAACCGAACCCACAACCTTTTGTGCTGCTGACGCAATGCTCTACCACTGAGCCACACAGGAACACAGGAACAGGTATATATGTGTACATAATGTAACATGTGTACATATGGTGCATAACGTGTATGATAATTGTAAGTATGTCTTAAATAGGACACTATGTGTACTGAGTATATGCACATTGTCTTCTCGATAAGTCTGTAAGTATGTACTGTCTATATGTAAATTGTTTCTGCACTGTCTGGAGCACGCTCTCAAGAATTTCACTCACCAAAGCACATGTGCTGTGGTGATGTGACAATAAAAATGATTTGATTTGATTTGATATTCAGACAATGTAAATCACTAAATATTAACTGTTTGTTTATTGAAATCACTCATTGTTCTTATATGCCAAACATCCCCTGGTGTTTACAGTTAAGTTAATGACAACGTATACTCTACCACGTACCAGGTAAAGTTACGATAGCATTTGCCTCTTTTTCTTCTGGCTCATTTGCTGTTGTTTCAATAATGTTAACATTCCTGTCATCTGTTTGCAGTGTCACCCGAAGCAGCAGCAACTTCAGGGGCAGGAATACGAAAACACTGAAAGGGTGTAGTTTGTTTCATATCTCCTTTATTAGTTAATTTCAAACTTAGAAATACGGCGTGATTATCAGAAAGAGGGTGCAACACAGACTGTGTGAATTTATGAATGAACTTGTGAAAAGTCTGTCAAAAACTATGTTGTTACGTATCTGCATACTTTTTTAAGTGGGTATACACAAATCCTTGACCTTCCCTAGTGGGTATACGGCGTATACCTGTATATCACGTAGACTACACCACTGTGCTGAAGTAGTGCTGAAGTCCAATTAAATATATACTTAGTATATTTGATTGTGCTATAGTGGAACTATTGCAAGTATACGTAAGGTACACTTTAAATATTTTTTTTATTTACAAGGCAATATTGTACAATCCTTATCAAAAGTGACATTAAAACACAATTTAGGCTTATTAATAAGAAATGTGCATTGTTAACATGTAATACTTCAAATAAACTTTCATTTAAAAAAATATATATCAGTAAGTCTCAAGTTATCTGTTGGTAAATATGTTGATAGATTTTAACTATACTTAGTATGAAAGAAATGTATTTTAAATGCATTACCTTTTTACTAGGGCTGTTATATTTAATGACTCAAACTTACTATTCTTCCACCCATCGCTTAAAGTGGAATTGCCGGTACTGTGTACTAGTACATATCAGCCAACTTCAAGCACTGTTTATTGTTCTCACATGATCTTTCTTACCATATTCACCAATGTGACAGCACAAACTGTGGCATGTAGTTGGAAAAGGCAAAGCTTACACTGTTAGACTTTGCTGTAATTTTACAGTTACTTACTGTAAAAAAGTACAGTAAAATACCATATATATGATTTACGGTTAACTACTGTAATACACACTGCATTATGGGTATTTCTGTATTAATTTTACAGTAATTTACTGTATATGGGAATTTACAGTATTTTGCTGTAATTTTACAGTTATTTACTGTAAAAAAAGTCCAGTAAAATACCATATATATGATTTACGGTTAACTACTGTAATACACACTGCATTATGGGTATTTTTTATTAAGTTTACAGTAATTTACTGTATATGTGAATTTGCAGTATTTTACTGTTTACACAAAAGCAGTAGTGCTACTGTAAATGAAGAAGACAGGTTTCTTGAATGTGCTGCGGCCATTTTAATAGGCCTAAAACATACATTTACATTTAGTCATTTAGCAGACACTTTTATCCAAAGCGACTTACAAATGAGGACAATGGAAGCAATCAACAAAAGAGCAATGATATACAAGAGCTATGACAAGTCTCAGTTAGCTTTAGGCAGTACACTAACAAGGTTTTTTTATATATAATAAATAAAAAGAAAACCGATAGAGCAGAAAAAGAATAGAGCAAGCTAGTGTTAGAGGCATTTTTTGCTTTTGTTAATTGTATGATAAACAAAAAGAAAACAGAATACAAAAATATTAGAAATGCTACTGTTAGTTTTTTTAAAGCATAGAATTAGAATAGAGATTGCTAGAGTTAGAGGGTCAAATAAAGATAGAAGAGATGTGTTTTTAGCCGATTCTTTAATTCGATCCAATTCGATTTCAATTGATTCTTGAAAATATCAAGACAATATGCACATATAGGCCTATTAAAATGTCATATGATAATGTTTTATAGTTTATAATCTTGTTCGAAAGAAAATCATGAATCTGCATTCATTTTTCTCATTTTAAAATTTATTTTAAAAAAATCACACACCCATACGCATGTTCTATTAGTATTTATAATAAATAACGAAATAATAATAAACAATAATAATAATAATAAATAATAATAAATCCACAATTGGGTTCCCACCGTTTTTCAAAATAGGCTATCAGAAAAAAATACAGACTGGTATAATTTAATTTTATTATTATTTGTGTAATGTCATGGTAATACACAAGTGGTGATACAAATGTAATTTGTAAATTATTACAAACAAAAATATATATATATAAACTTTACTTACACATCACACAATTTAAACTGTTACTCGCGTGCAAAGCCCGCGCAACAACGTGGCAGAGGTTATATAAACTGAGGTTTGTGTCCAGTGCGCGCATAACGGACGTCCCTTATGAATGGATCGCCAGACGCCAGCTGCAGATTTTCCTGAGGTAAGTAGGCTAAGTTACTTTTATTTATGTTTACAAACTTTCAACAAATGTATTTTATTAGTTATTTTTTGATCGTAAAGCATTACCAATATCAATTCAATAAAAATATATGAAGAAAGCAAATAATAAAATCGAATTATTGGCTATGACAAGCAGGACTGTTCGTTTTCCTCAAAAACTGCTGCTTTGACTGCCATTTCCAGTAGACGTACCGAATGTAATATTTACACGAATAATGGTTTTCCGTCTTTTTTACGGCCAGTTATGGTGTAGGCCTATTTTACTCGTCAATTAAACGAATAACGTTACCGTTAAATGCCGTTAAATGCGTGTGACGTCATTTGAAGTAGCGCGTCTCAAAGGCTCTCTCTCGTGCGCTCTTAACCCCTTGCGCGCGCGCTCTCTCTCGTACGCTCGTAACCCCTTGCTCTCTCTCTCTTTCTTCCTTTCTCTCTCTCTCTCTCTCTCTCTCTCTCTCTGTGCGTCTGCTCTATTCAGGGAACACACACAAGTTCAAGTTGCTTTACTGGCATTACATTTTAATTAAAGTATTGCCAAAGCATTTGAAGTATGTGTAAAATACAGAATATATTTACACCACCAAAGTAATAAAGGAGGTAAAAAATGAGTACAAAATAAGAGAGAGAAAAAACAGCAGACAGTATCTCTAACATATACATTACTTATAGCAATTCCAATTAAATGTAATTTCATGAAAAATTACAAATCATTAAATAATTAAGAATCGTTCTTTATTATGGCTTCTTATTTGTTAATAGAAGGAAGGTCTCAAAGTCAGTGCATTTAAATTTTCATAGTACCAGTAATTACATTTTACATGCTGTTGTATGCTAAATATTCTCTTCTATCTTTTCTTTCAGTGTTGACTGTCATCTTATTGTGTAAGTGATACATTTAGCAGTCAGCCTAGATCTGTGATTTATCATGTTCATAACATATGGTGATAGTCAATAATCACTGATGAAAATTATGTTTATTCTTTCTCTCTCTTTTGCTTTTGTGTCAGGCAGGCACTACACCCTAAATACTCCTTTAAGGGCCACACCACTGAGCATCTTTGGCTTTGTAAGTATATGTTTTGACTTACTATCAGATACAGTATTTGACATTAGATTAACTGCATGTTATGCAACAACTAGAGTCATCAGAAATGTATTGTAAAGACAGATGATCAAACATCCCACATCTGTGATTTTCCATGTTCATAACATACAGATTAGTAAATAGTCATTGATGGAAAAAGTTTTACACAAACATATACAACATCTCTCCCATGTTCAGTGAAGTTTCCTCATTTCCTCTCTTTTGCTTTTGTGTCCGCAGGCACTACCTACGAACCCAAAGGCTCTTTTAAGGGCCACACCAGAAAACAGAGAGAGAGAGAGAGAGAGAGAGAGTAAGGAATAGTTTGAGAAACGGACAAAGGTGGACCAACACATCCACAACACGTCGCAAAGCCACCAGGAAAAAATTTAACAAAAAAAACAGAGCACATGCAAGTATGTACAGGTGCAAGTATTGCAGCTTGTGTGTTTCAGATTTAAGAATTTTCTGCAGTCATGTTGTCACGGTCCTGCTGGTGTGCCCAGGCTGGCCACCAGATGTCTCTGTGTTGAGCACATGGCTTGTTGTTTGTTGGTGCCATGTGCTCCCATGTCGATTGTCTGTCCCCTCCCATCTTGTTACTTAATCATTGTTTCAGTGGCTCCAGCTGTGTCTCCCTCGTTACCCTCGTTTGTCTCCCTATATAGTTCTCCTTGTGTCTGCAGTCCTGTGCTGATCCGTTGTCTTTTGTGTGTCTAATGTCGTGTGAGTGTTTCATGTCTGACTGTGCCCCAGTCTTCTGCCTGCCTGCTTGTTTTTCCCCTTCGGGCTGGTTTTTGTTCTTCTTTGTTTTATTTTATTATTAAAAATAACTTTTTCCCCTGCATTTGAGTCCTCGACCTCATCTCACGTGACACATGTGAAAAAACATCAGCACACAGCAAACCATAGGTTTGCTTGTGGAAATGAGCAATGTCCTGCTTCCTTTAAAACTTTTTTGGCATTTAGATCCCACATGCACCGAAAACACAGACATTGTTATATATAGTCAACAGAATGTCTGACCATCAAAAATACAGTTACAATGTTACTGAAAGCAAAAAACACTTTTACTTAGTGTACCTTTAACGTCATTGTACATTCAGGCAATTAATGGCGTTTTCTGACAAGGATGTGCAAAAAAACTATACTATTTAAACAGAAACAATACTGGCAATAACTGCTGTTGCACAAGTTGTTACCTAAGTTGTTACGTAAAATATAACATAACGAGATAAACTAATTTCTCCCTCATTTTCTCTCTGTTTTGTTTCAGATCAGCCATCAGTGTTTTACCCGTATGGTGGCCAGCCAACTGGGATGCTTTGTTCATGTTTTTTGTTTAGATATTGTCATGATTTGTTGTTATGAATTCAGTTATATAGCCATCAGTGGCATACCAGCATGGAGGCCAGCCAACTGGGATGCTTTACATGTTTGTTTTTTTGTTGTAGTTTTTTTTTTATGTATTGTTAACACATTATGATTTAAATTATATAAATTCAGTTCTATATGCGATTTGTTATGAATTTAGTCCTATATATTAATATATATATATATTTGTAATGTTGCATCACAATGATTAAATAAATAAGTAAATAAAATAAATGTAATTGACAGTGACAGTGAATAAAAATTTACTGCTGTGCATTGACTCAAGTTACTTCTTTGGAATTTATTAAATTCAATAGCATTCATGTAAAATATTCAAAATAAAGATATAGTATAATAAATAGTGTAAAATAAATTATAGTAAAATTGCTGTAGCAATATACTGTAAAACTAAGTTGCGGTAAGGGTATTGTACTGTAAAATGATACTGCGGTAAGAGCATCATACTGCAAAATGAAACTGCGGTAAGGGCATCATACTGTAAAACACATTTACAGTTAAAGTACTGTAAAGGGACAGTTACAGTAACTTACTGGCAACAGTGCTGCCAGTAAGTTACCGCAAAAATACAATAAAAAGTCTAACAGTGTACCTTGTTGGCTCTGAGCTCCATTTCATCAGAATTTTCTCCTTCCTGTGATGAGACCATTTCTTTGCTGACTTCGCAAGCAAGAAGATGAAGAAGGAAGAAGAAAAAGCTCAGCCCAGGCAGAGGAAGAAGCAGAAGGCTTCCCCTGCAGCCATCCAGCTATAAAAAGCTAGATTTTAAGCAAATTTCTCGAGCGACATGGGTGTGGGTCCTGCAGGGAGC
Source organism: Schizopygopsis malacanthus (assembly GCA_027474115.1). NCBI lineage: Eukaryota > Metazoa > Chordata > Actinopteri > Cypriniformes > Cyprinidae > Schizopygopsis > Schizopygopsis malacanthus. Next base: position 17,111,147 of record CM049870.1, read on the forward strand.
TTCTGCACAATGCAGATGGGCACAGTAAGTGCATTGCTTGCTGGGGTAGTGCTATTGCAGAGGCTGCGCTTACTGAGACATAATGCTCTCACTGAGAGAGTATGAGTCTCGCCTGTCTTCAGTTGCAGATTGCCTTCTTCAATGAAGGCGGTCCTCCATGCTCTACTCTGCCGTGTCCTTTCTCGCCTAAGAGAAAGAAACAGAGGACCAGCAGGGCTCTGACATCAGGCTTGAGTGATGTTACGCTGGCTCAGCTCCCGCTTGCTCCACTCTGCCTGCATCTTCTCATCTCACCAGTGTGCTTCACCACAGGAGGATCAACACTCCTCATCAGCTGCGAGAGGCGTAGTTTCCTTCTGCATTTCCGAGGACATTGTCTTTGACAACTCCATGTCTTTTTCTCCCTCTTTCACAATCTGCCCAGCCGAGGGTGGACAGTGAGCTGATCTGGGTTCTCTCAAAGGCAGTAGAGAATTTCAGAAGAGTGGTTGGCTCTGAAGCACCACCTTTGGCTTAACTTTACTGAGATCAGGGATGCTGAGAACATGGCATTCCTCGACTCACCAGTCTCACCTAAGGGACTATTAGGCCCTATGGGGCCCTCCCTTAGAGTCGCTCCATTTGGCTGAACTGCAGCCAATGTCGCTTAAGACCGCCCTTCTATTGGCTTTAACGTCAGTCAAGCGAGAAAGGCGCCATTGGTTTGTGAAGCTACACAAATGTGAACAAATTAGGCTTCAGTAACAGAGTAAACAGGAGTTTCACATAATGCATCCTCGATGCATTGCTCGTTCCCTTATCTCAGGGAACTGAGGTGCTGTTAGTTACAGGAGTGTTTTTCATAATGAAGATTCATGCTGTACTTTAACAGAAGTTACTACATATTTCAGTGCATTTGGTGTATTTTTTGGTTTAATGTATTCATGTTCAGATTTTACTTACCTTTTAGTGCTTTCACATGATCTAACTTACTTCACCATTGTGATGGCACAATGCTGCACTTTAACTAAAGTAATACATGATATTGATGTTGTCAAATTTAATTTTTACCATGTTTGCCACCGAGGGCATTTTCTAGAATAACACAAAAATAAAATCATGTTGCAGTTTAACACAAGTTAATGCAAGTTTTTTCCCCCTTTACGATTCCTGTAAAATTAGCCTAAAACGCCTAAAAAAGGCATACCCAAAGTAAATCGCATGCTGTTCTTGGACCATTTTGATGATATGCATGGTGTTGGTCTCTTTTGAAAGGTGACACTTTGAGGTTGGTTTCTCAGAGTCAGAATTACTGTAAGTCTTACTGATATTGAGTAATAGCACTTTGAACACACTGAAAAAGAAAACAAATCTGCCTACATTTTTGTTTGTAAATAGAAGCCTGCAGATGACTATAGCTGGGAGGTATGAGCTGAAAAATATATTGGGATCACAGAATGAAGCCTTACCAAGCCAAATTTACCATTTGATAAACAATATATTAGAAAATGTGTGATTTACACAAGTTTATCTAAGTATATATCTAAGCCCTTCCCCAAAAAATACACTTGGAAACTCCAAGTGACTATTTGTAAGCAACGACACATACAATGCAGTAATTCTTGAATGCTTTAATGTACAGTCATAATTTTAGGCTCTAATGAAAGGTTACACTTAGAGCTATTCAATTTCTCATCCAGATTCACTGTCAATAATTGCTGACATATAGTAACTAAAGCATAAACACATTATAGTGGCATTTATACATTGTATCCAAAATGTGTACACTTGTAAAATGACATATCTATTTATAATTTATAATCTAATAAAAAAATGGTTCCTATATTTATATTTCTGTACATAGTATATTATTTAATTCGTTTTTTTCTTATATTTGTGTTATATTCCATTCCTTCTATGTTATTCCTATGTATGTCTGCACTATCATGCATGTCTGCACTATGTCTGTACTTTCTTCTGCACTGGAAGCTCCTGTCATCAGGACAAATTTCTTGTGTGTAAACATACTTGTAATAAAGCTCTTCTGATTCTGCTTGTAGTGTTTTGACGATTTTTTGCGGTCATCATGTCCCTTGGTATATGGCTTTTTGCTGACTGGCTCCCAGACTTCATTCGATTCAATGTCAGATGATTGTCTGTGATATAAAAAAGTTAGAAGTTAGCAGGAATACACCAAAACACAAACATGTATAAAACACACACATGTTTTTATGGTTTACAGGGACTCTCCATAAGCGTAATGGTTTTTATACTGTACAAACTGTATGTGTTATTTCTACTTTCCCCACAGAAAACTCACTTTGTATGATTTATAAGCGTTTTGAATTATGGGGACACTGAAAATGTCCTTCTCCTCGTAATACCTTTCATACCCATGTCATTATACATATTTGTGTCCTCATAAATAACATAACGGGGGTGCAGATAAAAAAGAAACTCACACCGGAAGTAAGCGTAATGATCTCAAAACAAACAAATACCTCAACAAATACTGTGAAATGTGTATAAGACACATATTTATATGTATAATATATATATAAATATAATTATATAATGTAATAAAACACTTACGTTTTGAAAGTAACAGTCGCCTGGATCATCCATCCACACATCCCATGGATTCACACATCCCATCTGCTTCAATGGATGAAACATCGCTTTCTTCGTCAAAAATGTAATCTCTCTCACGTCGAGCACATTGTTCAACAACTTCTTAGTGTTCAACAACGTTCAATGACGTTCAACAATGTTCTCGTTCTCTTTATTCGCTATAATTAGCCTATAATGATCGTTTACCTGTAAACTCTCACGGAAGCGCACGATGACTCACCCGGGCGCGCTGGTCACTGCGATCTGAGCGCACACACTTTAGAGCTTGCTAGCTCGAGCCGACCCCCTAATGCGTCACACCCATCTGTTCAGAAGCTCATTGACTATCAGATACGACAGTCATTTGCAGACTCTAATGCAATTGGGTCGACATAAAGTCCGTCATAGAGAGGTTGCCCCATCTCCAATGCAGGAAGCTCGTTGGCTATCTCTCTCTGTAGAGCTCTCTAAAATGCACTTATTGGCTCAAATAATGTGTCAGTCAAAAGGGCAGAGTTCAGCGGCCATTTTGATATATGGAATTTAGCTTTGTTTACATATGGAGACAAGTTACATTACAGAAAACGCAGAAGAATGGATAGCTCCATCGGCTAATTTGAAACGATATGACTATAATCCGTGGATGTTTATCAACAAATGCATGTGTTATGGACTAAATATTGCACGGAATTGGATAGCCTGGACCCTTTACAGTGTAACAACACCATTTGGGACATTCTAAAACGCTTAACGTGAAAAACGCTTAACGTACCTAAACATCGACCAGGGAAACCCAAATTTCTGTCAAACCTTACTTGTAATAAACACTAACTACTGTCAAAAGAACGAGCTCTTATTCCACAGATAAAGTGAATCATTTCACGTTAAGCGTTTTCTTCCCCATAGAAGTCCATTATAAGGAAACAGCTTAACGTGGCTTAACGTACCTTAACAACGACCGGGGGAAACCAAATTTCTGTCAAATTTTACTTATAATAAACACTAACTACTGTCAAAAGAACGAGCTCTTATTCAGCGTATAAAGTGAATAATTTCATGTTAAGCATTTTATCCCCCATGGAAGTCCGTTAAGAAACGTGAACGTGAACGCATCGACAAACAGAACATTTTGTTCAGTTTCATTTTGTAATAAGCATGGTACATGGTACACAATAAACAGGTACATTTTCTCCTGTCTCAGCTCATTATCTCTAATGATCACGCCCTCCCGCAGAGCACTAGGCTATGGTAATGATCTACGCGAGCCACGCGTACAGGCTCAACGACTCCCAAACGATTCGCTCAACGATTCATTTTTACAAACCCCTCATTTGCGTGACGTTAATCCGATTCGTTGTTAAGGTACATTAAGCCGGGTTGAGCTGTAGGTGATGTTCTTTCATACATGCCGAGATTTCTGCCAGGCAGCCTGAGATCCGCGCAGCTACCGTTGGATCATCTGGTTTGAAAGAGAGACAGAGCTGTGTGTCATCAGCGTAGCAATGGTAGGAGAAGCCATTTGCCTGTATGATGGGACCCAGTGATGTAGTGTATGTAGGGAAGATGCCTGTGAGGAGATCTGTGTTGATAATATGTGTGAGTGCTGGTAAGAGTGTGGGAGAGATTGCTTGGAGAAGGTGCGAGGGGAATGGGTCCAGAGGACATGTTTTAGGACGGCTGGAGAGGAGAAGTTTGGATACTTCCAAACTCAGTGAGGGGACAGAAGGAGAAGATGCGAGTTTGAGCAGTGGATGTGGTTGGTTGGATGTCTTGTGTGTGGAGGTGAAAACTGACTACTGATTTTTCTAGTTTTGTCTGTGAAAAAAGTGGCAAAGTCATCAGTTGTTATAGAAGTGGTGGAAGGTAGTGAAAGAGGACAGAGGAGAGAATTAAATGTTCTGAAGAGATTACGCATGTCTGGAGCGCTGTTGATCTTGTTGTGGAAAGTAAGGATTTAGCATCTTGACTCAGTAAGGTTACAGCAGCGGAGAATATGAACGTGCATGAGTATTTTTATTTAATCTGTGTTATTTAATTTTAATGTTTTGTTTTTGTGACCTAAAACATAAAAACACTGATTTATCTGTCTGCATTCAAACATTTCAGAGGGCTTAAACATATCACCCTTTACAGTAGATTTAGTTCAAAACTGACAGTTTTGAAACTAAACTGAAAATGTAACATTAATTGATCCTAAAATTTAACATTAGTAACTTAAGTTTTCGCAGCATCAGTTGCGCGCCCATGCGTTCACAAGATCTTCCGGGTCTTTCTTGTGAGTTCAGTTCACTGGAGACTCGCTCTAAACGGATCATTTGAATCAGTGAGTTGTCGACTCAAGAACAACTGCAATCGAATCATTCCAATTCGTGAATTAATCGTTTGTTGCAATTTATGAACCAATTAAAAAAGTTAATTGAAAAGAATCAGTTTGATCATGAATCACCACTTTGCATCTCGGAGCACGTGATGAACTATATACGGAGTAACTACAGTATATACTGTATTTTATGAAATGTAGTAAAGTAAAAAGTACGATTTTATGCTTTGGAATGTAGTGAAGTAAAAGTAAAAATTACTCAAAATAAAACTACTCCAGTAAAGTACAGATACTTGAAAAATATACTTGAGTACAGTAACAAAGTAAAGCTACTTCATAACTGACCACCACTGGTTTTTATAACCTAAATTTGATGCCCGGCCTTGATTAAATTCTCCATCAAGGTTGCATGAAAAATCTAGCTCAAATTGTGTATGTTTTGGACATTTAGACAGGTTTAGGGTCAGAAGCACACCTATATGATCCCTGAGCTGTCTTGGTAGGCAGCTCACTGGGTTTTGGAGCAGAGCTGAGGAGGCAAACACGAGCAGACAGCAGTCTGTTAGTGGGTGCTGAGAAAGTGTTAAACAATCTTCTATTCCATGCTACAAAAAAATTAATTAAATAGCAGGAACATAATGTAGTTTTATAGCTACCTACCTAGAACAGCTAATTGCATATGGTCACCAATGCAGAATCATTTTCGGCAGGCCGGTCTGTGAACAAACTTTGAGGTTTTTCGCAAGCTGCCTATTTCACTTTCTCCTCTGGGATCGCTGGCACACACATAAATACTATACATTGACCAGTGCTCCCAAGTTAAAGAGCCAGGAACGGACAGCACACAAACAAGAGTCTTCCAGTGTCTGGGAATAAAAAAGCCCTTGAACAGGTTCACCCCTGCCTTCTGTGCCGCTCAACGTAAGAGAGGAGCTCTCTGGATGGAGCAACCCTTAACCCACAAGGACCATACTTCCGAATCGCATGACAAACTGCTAGACCAAAAATACTGTGCTGTTTTTACATCTGTGTTTGGGGTGTGAAGAGGTGCAGTGTGTGTGGACAGATTTGATATAAAAGTGAGAATTTTTCTAAGTTTAAGTGTTTTCTCTAACTATTCTTACTCTATTCTAGTGTAACTGGTTGCATGACATTTATTACATTTATAAGGCATTTGTGTCAAAAGTTGCCTCAGTAACCCCTCAGTTTGGATTACAAGGTCGCATGCACTAACTATGCAGCACTATTTTACATTAATGGACAGGGTAACGGTTATTGGCAGTGCCTTCGCACTTTTCTTAACAAAGGGACAGAAGTGATCTCAGTGAAAAATAATGAAAAAGCAATACATTTTGAAAATATTCATCTGGGAGAAAATCTAGCAACTAATGAAGTTAATTGACATCAGGTCTGTAACACAATTAGCTATAAAAGGGATGAGGCAGTGTCTCTCAGATTTAAAGATGGGCAGAGGCTCTCCAGTCTGTTAAAGAGTGCCCAAAACGATTGTGGAATACTTTAAAAATAATGTTCCTCAACGTCAAATTACAAAGGCTTTGCAAATCTCATCATCTACAGTGCATAACATTATCAAATGATTGCGAGAAACTGGAGAAATCTCTGTGTGTAAGGGACAAGGCCGAAGACCTTTGTTGGATGCCCGTAGTCTTTGGGCCCTCAGACGACACTGCATCACTCATCGGCATGATTCAGTTATTGACAGTACTAAATGGGCCCAGGAATACTTCCAGAAACCACTGTCGGTAAACACAATCATCTGTGCCATCTGCAGATGCTAACTACAGCTCTATCATGCAAAAAGGAAGCCATATGTGAACATGGTCCAGAAGCGCTGTCATGTCCTTTGGGCCAAGGCTCATTTAAAATGAACTGTTTCAAAGTGGAAAAGAGTTCTATTGTCAGACGAGTCCAAATTTGACATTCTTGTTGGAAATCACAGACGCCGTGTCCTCCGGGCTATGGAGGAGGAAGACCTTTGAGTGTGTTATCAGCATTCAGTTTAAAAGACAACATATCTGATGGTATGGGGGTGCATAGGTGTATACGGTATGGGCAGCTTGCATGTTTTGGAAGACACTATGAATGCTGAAACTTATATAAAGGTTTTAGAGCAACATATGCTCCCCTCCAGATGACGTCTATTTCACGGAAGGCCTTGTGTATTTCAGCAGGACAATGCAAAACCTCATACTGCAGCTATTACAACAGCATGGCTTCGTAGTAGAAGAGTATAGGTGCTGAATTGGCCTGCCTGCTGCCCTGATCTTTCACCAATAGAGAACATTTGGGACATCATTAAACAAAAATTACATCAAAGATGACCACAAACTCTTTAGCATCTGGAAACCTTTATCAGGCAATAATGGGACCCAGTTCCAACACCAAAACTCCAGAAACTCCTAACCTCGATGCTGTTTTGAAAAAAGAGGAGATGCTACACCATGATAAACATTCCCCGTCCCAACTATTTTGAGACCTGTAGCAGGCATAACATTTTAACTGAGCTATACTAAACATGTTGTTATATCTATTATCTATTGTGAATAAAACATTGGCTCATGTGATTTGAAATTATTTTAGTTTTCATTTTATTCAAATTCAAAAAATATCCCAACATTTCCGGAATTCGGGATGTAGATAAAATATATGTGTATTTAATATTTTTTTTTAAATATAATTGAATTTAAAATATTTAGTCATCTCAACAAATCCTCATTTTGGACATATTTTTGTCACAAGTTTATTGCAATGCATTATGTGATTTCAGAGGTCTCAGAAGGCGCCATAACTTGCTACCCACCCTTTTGTTCATTTCTGACTAATTTCACTAGGTTTTTTTAACTGAGTTGAAAATACACACATAACCAAGCAGGAATTAGTTGTAATATGCACATACTCAGTAAATGCAACTTGCGTTGATATTTTGTTATCTGCTGCAATGACATATATGTAATGACATGTATGTGGTTTTAGTGCATATAAAGTGAACTAATATTATCTGGGGTCATTTTATGGAGCTCAAACACAAGAATGAGAACAGAATGCACATAGGTGCAAATATAAAAGTGTCAATGGATATTAGATGAGATTTACAGAGCAAGATAAACTCTCTCTCTCTCTCTCTCTCTCACACACACACACACACACACACACACACGCACGCACACACACAGAGAGAGAGAGAGAGAGATTATTATTATTTTTATATATAGCCTACAGTTGCCATGTTTGTTGGGAGATTAGCAGTTACCTTTTCTTGAAAGAGTATGTGGTTTGTGTTACGTGCTTGCTTTCCTGATACCCAACTAACTGTACTCATTCATCATGATGATTTGATAAGACTGACCCTTATAATAAAGCATCACAGGTGATGCTATTGGAAACAAAACAGGATACAAATAACAAAATGCAGTGTGTCAGTCAAGTGTGTAGACTGAAGGTAATGAATAGTAATGTGATGTAATTAAACATTTTGATATTTGACAAACTGAAATATGCCACTGACTTTTCTTTTAAAACTGTCATCAGTTTACCACAGTTCTGCTATAATACCTCATTCTCCTTTCCTAAGATCTTGTGTAATTCAAAGTCCAGCCCTTAGCAGTCAGCCACCCGTGGTGAGGATATACTGTTGCCATAAAATTTAGCCATTTAAAGTTGAAAATGAAATATTATTCATCCAATCATTTTATACTTAGATTAGATTTCTCAATAACATTCTGTTTAACTTTTGAAAACTTTTACATAATTGACACACTATTTTCCTATTTTGATATTGTGCAGTTACTTTGATACAATTTGTGTTGTTAAAAGCGCTATATAAATGAAGGTGACTTGACTTGAAAGGAAATGTCCTTGTAAATGCAAATCACATACACTGACCACAATTATAAACGCAACACTTTTGTTTTTGCCACAAATTTTTATGAGCTGAACTCAAAGATCTAAGACTTTTTCTATGTACACAAAATGCCTATTTCTCTCAAATATTTTTTCACAAATCTGTCTAAATCTGTGTTAGTTAGCACTTCTACTTTCCCGAGATAATCCATCGACCTCACAGGTGTGGCATATCAAGAGGCTGATTAGACAGCATGATTATTGCACAGGTGTGCCTTAGGCTGGCCACAATAAATAAATAAATAAGATTATTCTGAAACAATATCATAAAAAATAATAATAGCGTACTTACATTTTTTTGCTGATATATTTAAAGTGGCCACAAAAGGAGTAGGATACTTAACCCACATAACAATGCTGTTGAAAATTTTAGGGTCAATATAAATTAATGAATCCTGAAAAAAAAAAAAGCATCATGGTTTCTAAAAAAATATGATAAACTGTTTTTTAAGCATTAATATATGAAGGTAATTTTACGTCATAAAGATTTGCATGCGTATGGTAAGATTTGTGAAAGTGTACATAAGACTGCAAGCGCAAATAAAATTTGCAAGCACAAGCTTTGTAAAGGTGTAAATCGCGTTTTAAGCGCAAGAAAAAAATATTTGCAGCATTTTGCTGTTACTCGTAAGTGTAATTAATGTTTTGTGAAACTGCAACTTCATGCTGACACTAAATAAATATGATCTGCATTCTTATGACATCCATTTTTCCGCGCTTACACTTTTGGCACGTTTTTTTCGCCAAAATACGGTCAAAAGCACTGCAAGCCTGTGAACAGTGATTTGCAAGCGAAAACAGCAGTTTAAAGAACTGCAAAACGGATTGACCGCGTAGAACAGTGGCGGCTGCTGATCTTTTAAAGAGGGGAAGCTCATTTTCGGCCTAAATCATAAAAATTGTCCATTTATTTATATGTAAATTCTGCCCTACGTTCCTTTTCAAGAAAATGCTCTGTAACCCTGTCGTACCAACTAGGCGTCTTTTCCAGTGACTTGACCAGTGTCCTCTCAATGGCCAGCAGAGCTAGGCTGCTTAAACGGCCTTGGCCCATTGTGTTACGGGTGTAGGACTTGAGCCGCTTTAAACAGGAGAAGCTCCTTTCTACACCTGCTGTGCAGTTTGCTAGCTGGCTAGTTCAGACTATATAAATTAATGAACAAACGATCTAATATATATATATATATATATTTAACTCAACGGGAGGAAATGTGGGAATTATGTTAAACTGAAACAATGAATGTGGTGTGAAATTGTGTGAAATATACGATGAAGGTTGCAGCAGTTTGTCTTTCGACTACACATGCAAAATCCGCGATGGGACTGAGTTGGAAATGGAGACACAGAGTGATACGCGTCATAATCTGAAGACCACGCCCACGCCCACACCAACCGTCTCTTTGCATTGCGAGAAGCTGCCGCCTCCTTGTCATTTATTTATAACAAAAAAAAAAAAAAACTGTCTAAAAGCTGATATGTGACAATGTGTATAGCAAACAAGCTAAAAAAAAACAATAAATACGTTTTTATAAGCTGTCGACCCCAAAAAACGCGCGTTTTAGGACATAAAAGTGGATTAAAAAGAGATGACAGACCCTCCAATCATCACGCAGACGCTCGGAGTCCGGGCCAGCCCACTCCTCCATTCATCCCAGAGACGCTGAGCGTCCGTGGGCGGGACATAATCGCAGCATTATCCAATGACCGTCTTGTTTCTAAGCACTGAAAAAAACTGTTTAAAGCAGCCCCATTGAAGTCAATGGACGCTGGGCTTCAACAGAGTAATGCACTGTATGCTACGGGAATGAATGAGAAGGAAATCGAGTCAGCCGACCTAAGTAGCTGATTCTGAACGAAATTGTTTTCGTTCGAGATGAACGTGTTTAACGCATTTTTAGTCAATAAAATGTTAACATAATAGTACATATATTTGACCATTCATTTTTTGACAATTATAGGGGAAGCTGAGCTTCCCTTGCAGTCTTAAAGAAATTGCGGCTGGCGTAGAACCAATCTGTATGTGTAAAAAAACAGACTGTCACATGTCTAAATGACTTGTTGTGTATGTAGGGTAAAAAGTTCCCGAGATAATCCGATTTGTACAGCTCCGTCTTTCTTTTATCTGCGCTTGCAGTTTTGGCACGATTTTCTCACTAACTGAGATTTGCAAGCGCGAAGGGGAGGCGGGTCCACCTTCTTGTAGCCAATCAAATGAGGCTCTCGCTGACTCTCCATTTACTCTTATCTGATTGGTTCAAATAAACACATCAAACGCCAAGACATTTATCTTCATTTAGTTCGGGGACGTTCTTGCTGCCGGAATGATACTTTTATCGTACACATGCAGTAAAAAACAAATAAATACCAACTTAATTAAAACATTATATTTTATAAGTCGTGTACCATTAAGCTAGACTCCCATGTGTTCAAACTGAATTACGAGCTGTGTAGTATCCTTCTCTTCCTAAACAGGCTATATGATATATTTCGTTTATTTTAATATTATATTGTAATTTCAATGATTATTAAAGAAGGCCTATTATCTGCACTAGCCTAATACATGCATAATTTCACCTGTCTACTGATCAGGGATGGTTAAATGTTTTAACAAAAATTTGACATGAGAAGCAACAGTAATATTTTTTTTCTTTAACATGTTGTAATTTAAGGGGACTTTACAAAATATTACTAAAATATTTATCTATAACTTATAAACTATTTATCATCTGTAATACCATCGTGTAACCACTAGATGACTGTTTAGCTCTCTATATATAAACACATAAACATGTCTGTGTGGCTGGGAACTTTGGATTCCCACATAATTAGTTACTTGAATTTGGATATATATTTAGACATGATTAAATACATATTTATCAAAGTTTTTGCATTAGTCATATCTGGACACAAATAAAATATTTTGTTACTCATTCTTGCTTCATATAATAGCTTGATCGGTCACATGAAAGTTATCAGAATCAATGCTGACATTTCAAAATATACAATTGAGTGTTAAAAACCATAAACAGAGACATGGTTTGAAAAATTGACAAGTTCAGATTTAAGTAGCTTTATTGGCATAGCAAAAAAAGGTTTTACAAAGTGTAGCACTCTGATACCATAGTGTTGAGCATTTTCGCATAACATCATTTTAATTATAAAGTTTAATCAGATTATACTATTTCAATGTAAAGCAAAACCAAACCAAATAACGTTAACACCAGCTCGTAATTCAGTTTGAACACATGGGAGTCTAGCTTAATGGTACATGACTTATAAAATAGCATTTTTTAATTAAGTTAGTATTTATTAGTTTTTTACTGCATGTGTACGATAAAAGTATCATTCCGGCAGCAAGAACGTTCTCGAACTAAATGAAGATAAATGTCTTGGCGTTTGATGTGTTTATTTGAACCAATCAGATAAGAGTAAATGGAGAGTCAGCGAGAGCCTCATTTGATTGGCTACAAGAAGGTGGACCCGCCTCCCCTTTGCGCTTGCAAATCTCAGTTAGTGAGAGAATCATGCCAAAACTGCAAGCGCAGATAAAAGAAAGACGGAGCTGTACAAATCGGATTATCTCTGGAACTTTTTACCCTACATACACAACAAGTCATTTAGACATGTGACAGTCTGTTTTTTTACACATACAGATTGGTTCTATGCGGTCAATCCGTTTTGCAGTTCTTTAAACTGCTGTTTTCGCTTGCAAATCACTGTTCACAGGCTTGCAGTGCTTTTGACCGTATTTTGGCGGAAAAAACGTGCAAAAAGTGTAAGCGCAGAAAAATGGAAGTCATAAGAATGCAGATCATATTTATTTAGTGTCAGCATGAAGTTGCAGTTTCACAAAACATGAATTACACTTACGAGTAACAGCAAAATGCTGCAAATATTTTTTTCTTGCGTTTAAAACGCGATTTACACCTTTACAAAGCTTCTCTTGCGCTTGCAAATTTTATTTGCGCTTGCAGTCTTATGTACACTTTCACAAATCTTACCATACGCATGCAAATCTTTATGACGTAAAATTACCTTCATATTAATAATAATAGGAAATGTTGGTAATACTTTAGTATTGGGACAAAATTTGCATGCCTATTATTAACACATTGGCTCTTTATTAGTACACTTAAGGAACATATTGAAATTACTAAAGTTTTTTTTTAAGGTCAGTGGTTGCAATCAATTTATTTTAGCTACATTTAAATAAACAAATTTAGTTTACTAACTTTAAACATGTATTTGTTTTTTTAATGTAGCTAACCACTTACCTTAAAAATAAACATTTAGTATCATTTTATTCAGTGTACTTCTAAAGCACATATTCTACATGACCACATTCTATATGTAAAGACTGGTCAAAGGCAGGGGATCCAAGTGCAGTAATATATATTTATTAGACAGCAGCAGAATCACACAGGCAATGGTCAGCGGGCATAACAGGTATATCAGAGGCAAAGCAGAGACGTAAACAATACCAGGCAGGGGTCGAGGTCACAGGCACAGGTTCAGAGATCGAAGGTCGGGCAGTCCGGGGTCACACACAGAGATAACAGATACGGGGAAGAATGCTCAGAAATGTAGCCAGGGCAAAACAAGACTTCGCACTGGGTGAGTGTTTGTGTGCTGCTTTTATGTGAGTGAGAGAATGAGGTGCAGGTGTGGTGAGGCAATCAGAGTTGATGAGTGAATGGTGACAGCTGTGTGATTGGTGTAATGGTGGACGGGAATGTGTGAGTGCAGTGCATGATGGGAAATGTAGTCCAAGGGTGATGTGCAGTTTGAGTGAGTGGGAACCAGATTCATAACACTATATCCCTAATCCTAACTAGAGCCCTGCAAGCCCGTCGGGACCTGTTTTAGCTTCTCGCCTTTTATTGTGCCCAAATACGTGCACACCACACATGTACTGTATAAAATATTGTTATAATAATTATATTATAAATATTATACATCGCATATGCAATAGGCATGTACGCAACGCATATACACACGCATTAGCATACAGGTAATATTTGACCATGCAGAGCATCAGGGAGAAGTTGGAGCATGGGGAGTTACTAAAAGTTCCCAATGCTTCAAGAAAAGCTGCATTTTGGCAGAGTTTTGTCTGTATTGATATTTGTGGGCATTATTGTCGGTAGTGGTATTTATGTTTGAGGCCTATAATAAAAGTTGACCTCTTAGTAGCATGTGTGTATTTGTGTATAGCAGAGACAGCGCATGTCAGAGATCTTAATGTGATATTGATGTTGGTCTTGGAAAGGCATGAATGTGTTCGGGGGACATTTTATGTTAATATTAATATTAATAAACTAGTGTTTTCTAAGTCGGTGTCGTGAGGATGTTGCAGATCCCGACTTGCCATCTCCTCATTAGACCCGCCTTTAATAAATGCATCTACGGATTATGATTATAATGAAAGAGTTTTTGTTTTCTATATGTTTTATTTTGTTAAGTACTAATTTAAAGCTTTCTATAGATATATTTATTATGTCTAAATTGATCAAACATGCTATGACCAGCTCAAAAAAATGCTCAAAATGGTTTTCTAAATGACCTTAATAAAATAACGAAACGAAATACAACCACTTTGCCATTTCATACAAAACTAAAGTATTCTAATTGCTGAAACAGTATAGTATAAGCTGTTTTGGGAGAAGGGAAAAATAAAATACGGGCTCGGGTCGAACTCGGGCTGGTAACTCTGATAAGCTGTCGGACACGGGCAGGGCTAGGGCTTGAGCGTCTCGGGCCAGCGCCGGGCTAGGGCCTATATTTTAGGCCCGTGCAGGGCTCTAATCCTAACCAATACATTAACTGAACAACTAACTTACTAACTATTAATAAGCAGCAAATTTGAAGTTTGAGGCAAAAGTTGTAGTTAATAGTTTGTTAATAGCGAGAACTGGACCTTAAAATAAAGTGTGACCAAAAGATTTATTTAGCAAATCAGCTCATTTAAATTTAAAATATTTTAAAATAATACTGGTTTTACTCTTATTTTGAGACACAATGCCGCTTGGTCCTCAACCAGCTCTCCCTCGCGGTGCCATGCAATGGTACTGAACATCTTTGGTGGATGGCCCAATGCTCATCCGCCTCCTGGTGGATGGCGATGGCTTCCCCGGGTCGAGGGCAGTCGGTAGCGAGTCCCCGGTTCCCTGCTCCTCCCCAGACATGTCAGACGGCAGCAGGCTCTGGCCTCTCAGCGAATGGCGCCGACTCCTCCGCTCCCTCTCGGATGGCAGCCACCTCTCCTCGACCTAGGAGCACGGTAGCGAGCTTTCGATCCCAGCTGTTCTTCTCTCGCTCCAGCACCACAGCCTCGGGTAGCCACTGGCGGTCTCTGCTACTTCCTGCTGCCCGATCTCCTCAGAACCACGATCCCCTCAGCAGCGAGGGCTCTCTGACAGCGTGTCCCTCCTTTCCTCCTGGTGTTCGGCACCATTGTAACTAGTGATCGACCGATATTGATTTTTTATAACCGATACCGATTATTTATACGTTTATGTACCGATAACCGATATTCAGAACCGATATTTATTTACTGTTATAAAGTAAATAAATAACAGAGTGAAGTAGGCTTGCCGCACGACGGTTATACTGGTGTTAAGCCGCAACACTGTTACATCACTTGCTCACCGTGGCACCGTCCCCCACCATCCTTTAGATTGTTTTTATAGTAATAAAAATAAATTTGTTCAGATAGAGGACAGTAAAATTAAAACTGAACGTGGCTGCTAAATGCAATGCACCGAACGAACGAGAGTCTTGCATCACAGCAGTCCAGGTCTGCATTGCCGTGGCTGTCCCGACCAGATTTATTACTCCGCTGTCCTTGAAGGATGTGCAATTCTCTTTCCTTTTTTTTGTATTATGCTTATCCTATCATTTTAAATGACAGACTGTGTCGAATTTATTTATTTTTTCTCTGCTGCACTTTTCACTGTGTTAATAGCAAGATGTTAAATGAATTTAGTGTTTTGACAAGACTAATAAAATAGCTATTAGGCTAAACCTACATTTTTATCCTATCGTGTTGTAGGCTGAATGTTAGCATAAACAAATTATATCCTGACAAAACAAATTATAAGAGGGATTACAATTTTTGTATAACTTTTTTCCTCTCTGTGAAACTTTATTCCGTGTTGGCAACAAAATGTTATTGACATTTATCAGTCAATAAATTCAAGACTCTTGACAAGACAAAAATAAAATAAATACACTTTTGAGCAGACTAAACTTTTATTTGTTAGCCTAGCTCTCTTTCTTTCAGCAGAAATGTGAACAAACAGAATATTTCGCGGGAGCGGGTGTGTGTGGAATAAAACCTAAAATAGTCCCGCGCAGACCTCTACATCACAGATCAGATTTCATTTATCACGTGAAGAGAGATGACTGACAAGAGTGAGGCGAGATAGACAAGACGATGCGGAAGAGTTTCGAAACCAAATGTAAAAGCGCCCGTTTTGACTTCTGAGTCTGACATTAATCTAGGTCAAGGAGAAAACTCACCGAGATCTACCAAGTGAAAAGTAAATAAATGATAAAATACACATTAAATAAATAATTAAAAAGGCTTGTTGTGATGTATCTTTATGTTGCATTAATTTAATAATGATAAATAAAATAGTATTTTATTATTATTCACTATTCACGTCGCTGTATTCAACTATATACACTCTCAGAAAATAAAGTACATAATTGTACCTTTAGGGGTACAATGGCTTGTCACTGGGGCTGTACCCTCAAGGGTACAGCTTTTGTACCCTTGGCATAGGGTACATATTTGTACCCTTGTGATTTGTACCTTAAGAGACCAGTTTTGAACCTGTGGTGACAATTTTGTACCTTTTATTTAACAGTACAAAAATTAAAAATTTCATTTTAAACACAATGTCTAACTGTGACATATAAACAATCATCAACTGAGTAAGTGTCATTTGTCTGAAAGTCCATTTCATCTCCTGGTTTCAGTAAAGTCCATTCTTTATCAACCTTGACACTGCATGCATGAAACTGACGGTCATAGGACAAAGGAATCAACATTTTTCCACAAAGGAGCCACATGGTGTCTATGTTAAAGATGTACTTGATCTGCCAAAACAATGGAATACGCTCAGAATGCAATACATCTCTGACAGCATACTTCACATTGTTGACTGTTACTTCAGACACACGTTGGATAGCTTTCTCTGTTAAATCTACATCACAGAGGTTGTGATTGACCATCAGGGCTCTCTGCAGCTCCACAGATAAAGATAAAAATGGAGTGGTCACACTTTTTACCCTGACTTTTTCAAATTCACCCAGCATACTCCCAGCACTGTCTGAACTGGTGTCTGTTGCTCAGTGTAGTAGCTATGTTTACAAAATTTCTGCAGTTATGGGCACCTATTTTAAAATATTGGTGCTTGGCCTCAAATCTCATGCACCATGGCAAACGCAGGGGCCCATACATTTGTATCAGTCTTGAATAATGAATTAAGTAAAAAAAAAACGTGTTGTTTGAAAATTTCTCCATCACAGTAGTCGGTTAAAAATTCGCTGTCTGTCTCTGGATTATTCTCATTCAGAATTTGATCCCAAATATCCTCATGAGAACAGTAATTCTTTAGCACTTTATCAATGGGTACATATGAATAGGAGCCCACTGAGTGTCATACAGAGTCCCTTAACTTAAAATGGACAGGTTCTGTCATGTTAAGTTTGGATTTACAATGGTCTTTTATCATGTATGGAGATCAAATAGCTTTTGAGGTCTCATCAAAAAAATCATTAGACTGTATAACCCTTTTCAGTCCTGGACTTTGTGACATGTCAAAACCACTTTTCTGCAGGTGGTAAGCTATAAAAGCATCGTAGTTCTCCTTAAAAAAACACAGTAAGAAATTAACATCATCAACAATTTCTTCTTGAACTGACAATGGTAGGTGATTTTTCTCTCTACATTTCAGAACGAACTTGAAAAGATTTTCTTTGAAATTCTTTAACAGCTCATCCATACATGGAGGATTTTCAGTGACAGTGTGTGTCCTAGGCTGATCAAAATCGTCATCGACTACCTCAATATTTCCATCGTCATCATCATTGTCAGGACGTAAAACACGGTCTGTGTTTACGGTATACATGTCGCCTAAAAGACTCATATTTTGTAAATGTTGACTGGCAGTCATTAAGTCCACATGTAATAGTGAAATTGGCTTCATGGGCATGAATGAGTCCTATGTGCTGAATTAATTTCATCAAGGTGAATGTCCTCCTGGAGCATTGTTATGGATGAGGCATGGTGGAGTCAGTAGAGGAGATTTATTTGCCTAGTGACAGTTATTGGCAGAGGCTGGTCACCATCCACAACTGTTTTGGCAATGCATCTTTGGAGAAACATCAGTGTTCTTCAGATGTCTTGGATATGCAAAATTGAACACGAAGTATGTGCAGAAGGCTGAGAGGATTCCTTCATAAATTCCTGAGTTGCGAAACACCTCAATGTGGTCCACTTTCAGAATGTTTGGAGCTCTCCTGGCAAAGGCCATTTTCCAGTCTCGGTCGGTCAACTGAATAGTTGGGTACGGGCTATCAAGATCAGTCTATTCAAAGCCAAAAAGAAAACAGAAAAATTAACCTGACAGTCTTACCATTTGGTGAAAAATATTAATACCTCACAGATTCTGGTAACGAACGAAAAGTTAATCCATTCTGACATATTGCACTTGCTCTTTAAGGAGGAATGTGAGGCTGTTGTGATGTTCATTGATAGGGTTGTTAAAATAGCAATAATTAACATTGTGTTATTGGGTAGATACACTAGATTACTAAGCACATGCATCATCTACATTCTTTCTTTACACATTATATGCTCAAATAGTGGTTTATAATTAGAATGTGACTATCAGAGGTGGAAAGTAACGAATTACATTTACTCGCGTTACTGTAATTGAGTAGCTTTTTTGTGTACTTGTACTTTTTTAAGTAATTTTTTGAATCTGTAATTTTACTTTTACTTAAGTATATTTTGTGTGAAGTATTGTACTTCGCTACATTTTAAAACACATTCGTTACTGAGTAAAAAAAAATCGCTCCGTGGAAACAACTGCAGCAACTAATGGGCAGAAGAAGAAACTGGCGCTAAAATCACAAGAAAGATGCAGACGGACTAGACAGGCGTTAATGGTGCAGACCCAGCTGAAGACCAAACCCTGTCGTACTCTGCTGAAGTTGAACTCGAAGGAAATAAAGTGAATCCCTGGCCATATTCATGCTCTATTATGCAGTGTTAGCTGTGTTTGCCTCAGGAGACCGAACTAGCAGCTTATAACATCTCGACATCGCCCTTCGCAAGCATGTAGAGGTAACGTAAGGTAAATACTTACATCGTTGCATTGGTGGTTAAAATGAAGCTTTGACGGTTTAGCAAAAGGTTTTGCACAAATGAGCCAAAAAGACAGTGGTGCAGGGTGTGCAATATCATCTGAGATAATATAGTAATTGTTGTTTTAACGATGTGCGATTTGACATTATCAGTATTTTGCCAAAAACCAAACAAATCACTCTAAACAGTGTGCCGTGAAATCTAGTAACGTTAGATTAGACTAATCCTGTCACCTGTCCTGACTAACATTTCACTACTTATTATACCCTGTATGATTGTGTATGTGACAAATAATAAAGAACCTTGAACCTACAGAACCTTAATCCGCGTGCATCTGGACTGCTTTCTTTCACTGCGTGATTTAGTCTGTTAAAATGCGTTTAGAATGATCACAAAATTGAAGATATAGAAGCAGAAAATGTATATATTTATATAATTTAATATAGTAAGTCAACATCACATGAAGAATGCCGTTTTTCTCAAAAAAATCACCATGATTACATAGGCCTGTAGTTTTGCTTTTTACAACATTTCAAAAAACAAGAAGTTAATTAAGAGACTTGCGTTTTAGACACCATATTGCCTGTTTTTGCTCTATTTCGACAACAAAAATAATACCAAACACAGCCACCATAGCACAGTTTTGCGTCTCTGACTCTGAGCAATGACGTGTTTCATTCCTTGAATTAACCGTTTAAATGATTCTGTTCAATCGCAATGACTCTCTTATGAGTGACTTGCTGACACCTACTGGTGGTTCTAATTTAACATTTAAAGTATCTTTTTATTTTTGTATTTCAAATGACTATTTAACATTTGTGACCCTGGCATGGAGCACAAAACCAGTCTTAAGTCGCTGGAGTATATTTGTAGCAATAGCCAACAATACATTGTATGGGTCAAAATTATAAATTTTTCTTTTATGCCAAAAATCATTAGCATATTAAGTAAAGATCATGTTCCATTAATATATTTTATACATTTCCTACTGTAAATATATCAAAACTAAAAGCTTAATTTGAACAACTTTAAAGGAGATTTTCTCAATATTTGGGTTGTTTGCTCCCTCAGATTCCAGATTTTAAAATATTGTCCGATCAAAACAAACCATACATCAATGGAAATATTATTTATTCAGCTTTCAGATGATATATAAATCGCAATTTAGGAAAATGGACCCTTATGGTTTTGTGGTTCAGGGTCACATTTTATGTCTTATTTATCAAAACAATATTTCTGCATTTGTAACAGCAGGCTGAATGCATTCATGTCAGTGTGTAATACATCTATGCCACTTCAGATGAAGCTTCTGCGTTTCCTCTGCATTGCAAAGATTAATTTTGTTGATACTGATTTAATTTCCCTGGTAAAAGCCCAAATGTCTTATTATTCTAAATAACTGATTCCTTTAATTAAAAACACCTAGTTTGAGATTTATAGGCCCATATCCCAGGTGTGTCAAACTCTGGAGGGTGTTACTGGAGGGCCGTAGCCCTATAGAGTTTAGTTCCAACCCTGCTCCAACACACACACCATGTAGTTTTCAAATAAGCCTAAATGATTAGTTTAGCTGTATCAGATGTGTTTAATTAGGGTAATATCTACACTGTGTAGGGCTGTGGCCCTCCGGGTACTGAGTTTGACATCTTTGGTCTATCCCATTGTTTCCTCCCTCTCATTGTTAAAATGTAACTAAGTAATTTTTACTCTGAGTACATTTTAAATGAGCTACTTTTTACTTTTACTTGAGTATATTTTTAGACTGGTACTTTTACTTGTACTTAAGTAAAATTTCAGTAATGTAATGGTACTTTTACTTGAGTAGAATATTTTTGTACTCTTTCCACCACTGGTGACTATATTCTGATGTGGTGTGCATAAATTATGTAATAAATAGTAAATTCGATTTTGTTTTGGGTGTTCATGCTACACAATTAGAGTACAATTTAAATTTTTTTGTCATTGTGCATGAATATTGTGCTTATGTACTCAAACTTCTGCCTTTTCCTTCCACACAAGAACATATGAATTGCTGTTAAAACTTGTTTGACTGGATTTACGCAAGAACTGATGAATCTAAAGTAATTTAACAATGGTGGAAGACAAAAAGCAATAGGACCATCCAAGCAAGTCTTCAGTGTAGCAACAATGATGAAGTGATCAGCCTCATTACCACTTTATCCACTTTTAAATATTTCATTATTTTTAAGTGGTATGTAAAGTATTACTTTAAGTGGAGATATGTGTGGTGTTAATGTGATTTTCTTTCTATCAGTACGTTTGTCAAGTATATTTGGTCTTATGGAGGTGAACAAAAGAGATTTTAGCAAGCAAGACATACCTCCCCAAGTGTAATAAAGCGATCAATGTTCTCCTTGAAGATGTAAGGCAGAAAGATGAGGGCTGCCCTAAAGTCAATATCTGCAAGACATAAGATATACTTGACATTTAAACACCATTTTTCTAATTCAGAAAAAGTGCAGGTAAATATAAAGGTCATCACTATGCATTTGGTCCAGTGTAGATGTCAATTTCAGGTAAGCAATTTGAATATACAAGATGATTTTTCCACAGAACCTGTGTTAATTAACACTTTGTCAATTGAAGGACACTGTTTTATGACATAAGAATAATAACAAATCTAAAATAGAATTAAAGGCATATCAAGGCCCACGACTTGGAAACACTGTGGTATAGGCATTAACAATTAATCAGTACCTGGAAGATCCTCAGTAAGAGCTTCTTCTTTTGTCTCCAGGTAAAACTTGAATAGTGGGCATTTCCTTTGAGCTAGGTGAAGCACCTTCGGTACAATACATTTGTAGGCTTCATTGAATCGCTGACACAAGTTCCCTGTTGCTGGATGGATACGTTCCAACTCATCACACAACTACAGAAGAAAAAACATTAAGCTTTATTCCGTATCAGAAATCATCATGCAGCTTGATATTAATCTAAGAAGCAGTACTTCATGGCATATGGAAGATATGTGACATTTGTTTGTAGACTACATGTTAGTACGAGTGCACAGAACCGTATCCGCGGGCATAAAACCATCCTTGCAAACAGATCAAGTGTTATTCCTATTTAGATTGAAGATGATACTAAATAATGTTGCTTAGTTTTTCTTTTATGACAGACCTGCACATAACATTAGGAAGATGTAATACCTCATGTTAAAAATACTATAGTTATTTGCTAATGCACTTACATAACCATTTCCCTCGAGATCCTTCAGGAAAGGATATTTCACAATCAGCATCTTTACAACTTGCAAATATTCTGAAGTTGTGGGATACCTACAAGAGAAGAAATGTAAATCAATTGAAGGCCACCTGCCTTGAAATAATCATGCACCAGGACAAACACCATCCTTTTTTTTTTTTTGCATTAATTTTGTTTCATGGGGCAGATATGCTCTACAAAGACTTCAGTTAAAATATTCCAGTTACACCTATAAAATTATTTTTCCCCCTAGGGAATTTTACTATTTCTGGTGGTTTCCTAGAATCAGATGAAATATTAATGGAAGTATAGATTAGCCTTAGCTTAACTGCTTTAAGTCTAGGTGACATCTCCTTCGACATGCAGATTAAGTAATTTTTTTTTAACTAGCTTTAGGTTGATACATTGACATTCAAGTCTTGCAAATCATCATATCACTTTCCCATGTCTACCATTGCCTATTTGCCTTCAACACACTTGCATACATTGTGTATTGTGCCACAGCCTCATAGAGAACCCGGATCATTGTGTCTATCCTTTGGATTTTTCTGGCATGGTTCTTTGTTGTCTAGCTTTGTTTGTAGGTGTCTGGGGAATGCTGGGATGTCAAAACTAGCAGGCATTCTCACATTAGCTCCATTCCTGTAATATAGCATTTTTTGTCTTTTAATTTTAGTGTAAATCAAATTAACACAAACAATTTACATTGCCAACTCCCTTCAAATTAATAGGTTACCAAACAATACGTAAAGTGCAGGCCTGCAGTCTTTGATAAAATAACTTGAAAATTCAGGTAGCCTTAAAAAAAGCAATGTCTGCCCCAAATATGAACTGCTATGATGACAATAATTACTAGAACAAAAGTTATGGTACTAGTGTTCTTAAGCTTCAAGTTGGTCACTAAAGCTAAGATGAAACTTAGAAGATGCTTTGAAAACATCATACATTCACTACTTACCTTGGTATAGCTGAACTAGATTGCTGGCGTTCCTCTGGAGGCACAGCCTCTAATGTCAGGGTTACTACTGTCTCTTTCAGCTTACATACAAACTGGTTGAATTTGGCCTGCTTCTTAAAAGATCCTTTAAACAAGTACGCAACCATAGTCTCTGTGAGGCCACAGTCAACGGTTTCACCATCCACATCATTATCTGAGAGAGAAAGCAAACAGAGGGATATGAAACAGCTGTGCACTTGACTAAAAAATAATCCAATAATCCATATGGTTAGTATGGAAAAATGCTTTTAAAACCTTATTTTGGGGGCAAAGACATAACGTTAAAATACTTTTTTGGTGGTTGTATTCAAATTTTACTGGCCTACGACGCCACCAACTGGCGAGCTTATGCACAAGCCCAGTCATAGTTCAATGTTCTGAAAAGTCCTCTGGAATTCTAATATTTTAAAACATTAATATTAGGGATGAGCGAGTACAGCATTATCTGTATCTGTATCTGTATCTGTTAACCATATGAATTATCTGTATCTGTATCTGTACTCGGACTGGGCGGGGCCTAACCCGGAAGTGGGCGGGATTTAACATGGACGTGGGTCGGGTTGTCTTGAAATGGGCGGGGCTTTAACCGGTATGTTATTTTAAGCATGCAATTGAAATGGGTTGATCAGAAATTGTTATATTTATTGCTGATTAGAAAACTATTTACATGACAGCATCAGCATTAAGCTTCAGATCAATGGTTTTGATCACGATAACAAACGAACTATAAGTTTTGCAACAATGAATACAACACATGCGGTTGCAATTATGAAGTAAAATGTAATGAACAAGAGTTTTCATCTCAACATAACTTTCTTTTTTTAACTTTTAATTTTTTTATGATCAGTGTGAATTTTTTTTTTTTGGTTCTTTTTTTATTTATTTTTTTCAGGAATGTGTGTGTGTGTGTGTAGCTAATTAATTTGTAATATAGTTTTATACCACTACTTCCTTTTTTTTTATTTATGAAATACAGCAAGAAAGTGTCAGACACTCTCTTGGTTTAAAAGGTTTAAAAAAGAAAAAGAAATCTCCGACAGGCAGAGACGCGAGTCGCATTCTACCAAGCACCACGTCTGAACAAACCCCACGTTTACCAAAACTCTACTGGTTAATAAGTAAGTACTACAAACCAAAGTAAAAAACAAACCTGAAGCTGAAGAAACCCTAAACGTTAACGGAAAAAACCCGCGAACCTGAGTGACTGAGGGAGAGACAGAGAGAGAGCGCGCTGTTCTCTTCTCAGTGTTCTGTGTGTGAGTGAGCAGAGCGACACAGCAACACAATAGGGGTCGTTCACATATCGCGCCTAAAAACGCATGGAAAACGCTAGGCGCGCTGCTTTCTCCTTTTTTTCCAAAGCGCTCGGGCGGTTGCGCTCCAGCTGCGCTCTCCGTTACAAGAAGGTGCGGGGCGCTTGCGGCATTCTGAAAAGTTGAGATGTTTTTATCTCGATGCGGCGCGGACGCGCCTGAAAAAAACGAGCGCGTCGCTTCCATTATGGCGCATACTGCGCTTCTACATTTGAAATAACGAACTTGAGCGCGCAAAATACGCGATATGTGAGCGGCCCCTAAACCTGTATGTGTGTAGGAGAGGGGCGCTGTGACTAGCCTATCACAGAACGCAGACACAGTCCGCTACCCAATGAGAATTTGTATTCAATCCGAGCACAGATATTGACTCGTATTACTCGTATGATACTCGTACTCGGCAAAAGTGCTTTATCCGTACCGGATACTCGTTTCAGCCGAGTATCCGGCTCAACTCTAATTAATATTAAAAAACATGGCCTGACAAGCCAAGGAAAAAATCTGAAACATTCCACGTTTCATCCACTTTATAATCCACTAGCAGAGGACATATACAATTTGGCGGGGGTAAAATTAGCCAGTTAGCAGTAGCTACCACAAATATTTTGTCAACTAAAATGATATTTAAATAAAAACTTACCTCTGAATCTCTGGGCTTCGACGTCGGTTACTTCTATGCCTGCTTCAGATATTTTTTGAAGGACCTCCTCGGTTGAAAGCCCTGTAAGAACCATGAATAACTGTGCAATGACTACTTCTCCGCCAAAAGAAAGAAAGACCGCGAACTGGACGTCCTTTTATTTGAGATTCAAGCAGCCAATCATGGCTGGCTCTACATATTTGAAGCATCTTTCCACCAATCAAAAGTATTGAGCTGGCAGTCTCCGTTCCCGCTCTCCAGTAAATTAGGGATAATGTACTCAGGCTATGCAATGAGAAAATGTTTCTATTGAAATAGGCCTACACTATAACAGTGAGAATCAGCCATTTGTGTGTTGTTTTCATTTACGTAATCAATATAATATCATAATTTCATCAGCTGGATAATTGTATTATAACGATGTACTATCAGTAAATTGACTTACAAAACTTTTATGTCCTTTATTTCAAGGCTACTCCAATATAGTGATAAGTTAAAATCTACCATAAATTATTAAGGTATCATTAAAACCTTTAAACAACAACTTTTACAAAAAACTATTGGCTTAACAGAGGCTGTCTCTTGATATTGTACCTTAGCCTTTAAAATAAACAGTACATATATGTACCTTTTAATGCTTGGGAACATATATGTACCATTTTGACCATCAAAAAGGTACATATATGTACCTTGAGGTCCAATAATAAGCCCTATGGGGTACGTTAGTGTAGATTGTACCTTGGGGGACAGAAATGGACTCCTACTGTACCCCTATTTCTGACAGTGTACTGAGCTGTATTCAAGCAGAAATATGATGTTATTGTGATCGAGAGCGCACATACACAGTTTGTTTGCGCATCATTTATAACGGACATAACGCGTGCCAAATGCACGATCATTTCACTGTAATCAGCTTTACCTTGACTAGTGTGACACTGGCTTCTTTTATCCAGCGAGAGCGGTAGTTTGTGTATCATATGTTCATACAGCGGCTTTGAGCCGCCGTTCAGTCTGTATTCACAGCTCCATGAGAACCGTATTTCTCCTCCGAAACACAGAATACGTAGAGGGGTGAATACGATCTATTACCCCTGATCTAAGTGATAATGTTTAAAAAACAAACATTCGTTTCTCATTTATTTGGTTCCACAGTATTTGCTGTTTTTTATTTTAAACACTGCTTGACGCCGAATTGTTGCTGATATTAAAGTCAAAGTAAAACGCGCACGGCGCTTACAGACTATTTAAAACCTAAGGAAAGCAAGGAAAACTCAAACAAAATATCAACTTCATTTTAAACTACAGTTTTAGGTTTATAAGCTGTTTAATAGGCTAAAGAGTGAATAATAATAATTCACTGGATAATGTTAATTCACTGAATAATAATATTGAAATAAGCTATAACAAACAAAACATTGTATTTTATTACATTTCTCAACTGGCATGTTTTATCAGAATTATTCAAATGTTTTTGTCATTCTAGATTATGAAATAACTGCTGACAGCGCGGTTTATCTATTTACACAGAACTATACTCAAACTGCGATCGCTTGTGGAGAAAATAAACAATTCATTTCGATAGAGATGTATTTATTTAGATGTTTATTGGCGAAATAATGGTTCTATAGTAAATGTTAATATAATTCAGCGTGTTTCAAACAAGTTAATCTTGTATAAAGTTACATGCGTGGTCGTGCTGGAGCATTTCCTGAGTGAACACTGCTCCAGATGTGTGTGTGTACTTGGATGGGTCAAATGCAGAGAACAAAATTTCACTGCTGGTTATACTCTGTATAATTATGTATGTAAAAAAAAAAAAATCAAAACCTATAGTTTTTTTTTTACAAAACCGATAACCGATTATGGTAAAATGCTTAAATATCGGGAAAAATATCGGTAAACCGATATATCGGTCGATCTCTAATTGTAACACAGTTCGTTGATCGGGAAGAAGGAGGCGGAAACTGGCAAACATTTATACAATCTAATAATGCAATTTACACACACAAAATAAAAAGCGGCAGCCCCTCACGGACGACTGCCGCACACAAAACACAAAATAAAGTCCTGGCCTGGTCCTCTCTCATCTTCCACTGTCGTCGCTCCTCCTTTTAACCTTCTGGAGCTCCTCCGTGGGACTCGAGACCGGTGAGTGGCGCAGGTGTCGTTCATTATCATTAACTCAACTGGCCTCACTCCGTTCCCACGGCTCTCGGCTCTCGGCGCCGCCTCACTCATCACAGCATTGCATTATATAAAAATAACACATACAAGTTAATTCTGGTAAAAAGTAGAGATGTTCCGATACCCTTTTTCCCTTCCCGGTACCGATTTCGATACCTAGGCTCAGGGTATCGGCCGCTACCAAGTACTGATCCGATACCTGGATGTGTATCTGGTTATACAGCTTTATGTACAACTAGACCTGTATAAATTGATACAATTATTTTATGGTGTGCTTCACCATATATATATATATATATACAGGTGCTGGTCATATAATTAGAATATCATCAAAAAGTTGATTTATTTCACTAATTCCATTCAAAAAGTGAAACTTGTATACATTCATTCCACACAGACTGATATATTTAAAGTGTTTATTTATTTTAATTTTGATGATAATAACTCACAACTAATGAAAACTCAAATTCAGTATCTCAGAAAATTAGAATATTACTTAAGACCAATACAAAGAAAGGATTTTTAGAAATATTGGCCAACTGAAAAGTATGAACATGAAAAGTATGAGCATGTACAGCACTCAATACTTAGTTGGGCCTCTTTTTGCCTGAATTACTGCAGCAATGCGGCGTGGCATGGAGTCGATCAGTCTGTGGCACTGCTCAGGTGTTATGAGAGCCCAGGTTGCTCTGATACTGGCCTTCAGCTCTTCTGCATTGTTGGGTCTGGCATATCGCATCTTCCTCTTCACAATACCCCATAGATTTTCTATGGGTTTAAGGTCAGGCGAGTTTGCTGGCCAATTAAGAACAGGGATACCATGGTCCTTAAACCAGGTACTGGTAGCTTTGGCACTGTGTGCAGGTGCCAAGTCCTGTTGGAAAATGAAATCTGCATCTCCATAAAGTTGGTCAGCAGCAGGAAGCATGAAGTGCTCTAAAACTTCCTGGTATACGGCTGTGTTGACCTTGGACCTCAGAAAACACAGTGGACCAACACCAGCAGATGACATTACACTGGACCTCAAGCAACGTGGATTATATGCCTCTCCTCTCTTCCTCCAGACTCTGGGACCCTGATTTACAAAGGAAATGCAAAATTTACTTTCATCAGAGAGCATAACTTTGGACCACTCAGCAGCAGTCCAGTCCTTTTTGTCTTTAGCCCAGGCGAGACACTTCTGATGCTGTCTGTTGTTCAAGAGTGGCTTGACACAAGGAATGCGACAGCTGAAACCCATGTCTTGCATACGTCTGTGCGTAGTGGTTCTTGAAGCACTGACTCCAGCTGCAGTCCACTCTTTGTGAATCTCCCCCACATTTTTGAATGGGTTTTGTTTCACAATCCTCTCCAGGGTGCGGTTATCCCTATTGCTTGTACACTTTTCTACCACATCTTTTCCTTCCCTTCGCCTCTCTATTAATGTGCTTGGACACAGAGCTCTGTGAACAGCCAGCCTCTTTTGCAATTATGTATTTATGTAATTTTGCCTGGACCCTTGGTCAAAATGTAATATACAGTATTTAGTTTTTCATAACATGAGAACTCAGCTCAAAAGGAAATGAAACTGAATAAAGACTATAATGTGCACACACATGCTGGAAATCTGTTTTTTTTTATCAGTGCTCTGGGTGATTTCAAGCAATATAAACTGGAAATTCTTCATAATAATTTGTATAAACAAAATATTTGTGTTCTATATCATAGAACAACATTCTATAAACAGTATGCATGTAGTACAGGAAACAAACATGTGCTGAACAGAGCAATGAAGTAAAGAATGTGAATGATAAGCAGAAAAAATATGACATCTTGAGTGAACTAAACAGGAGATAATGAGACATTATATTTTGTATATATATATATATGTGTGTGTGTGTATATACAAACCCGATTCCAAAAAAGTTGGGACACTGTACAAATTGTGAATAAAAAAGGAATGCAATAATTTACAAATCTCATAAACTTATATTTTATTCACAATAGAATATAGATAACATATCAAATGTTGAAAGTGAGACATTTTGAAATGTCATGCCAAATATTGGCTCATTTTGGATTTCATGAGAGCTACACATTTCAAAAAAGTTGGGACAGGTAGCAATAAGAGGCCGGAAAAGTTAAATGTACATATAAGGAACAGCTGGAGGACCAATTTGCAACTTATTAGGTCAATTGGCAACATGATGGGATATAAAAAGAGCTTCTCAGAGTGGTAGTGTCTCTCAGAATTCAAGATGGGAAGAGGATCACCAATTCCCCCAATGCTGCGGTGAAAAATAGAGGAACAATATCAGAAAGGAGTTTCTCAGAGAAAAATTGCAAAGAGTTTGAAGTTATCATCTTCTACAGTGCATAATATCATCCAAAGATTCAGAGAATCTGGAACAATCTCTGTGCGTAAGGGTCAAGGCCAGAAAACCATACTGGATGCCCGTGATCTTCGGGCCCTTAGACGGCACTGCTTCACATACAGGAATGCTACTGTAATGGAAATCACAACATGGGCTCAGGAATACTTCCAGAAAACAATGTCTGTGAACACAATCCATCGTGCCATTCGCCGTTGCCGGCTAAAACTCTATAGGTCAAAAAAGAAGCCATATCTAAACATGATCCAGAAGCGCAGGCGTTTTCTCTGGGCCAAGGCTCATTTAAAATGGACTGTGGCAAAGTGGAAAACTGTTCTGTGGTCAGACGAATCAAAATTTGAAGTTCTTTTTGGAAAACTGGGACGCCATGTCATCCGGACTAAAGAGGACAAGGACAACCCAAGTGGTTATCAGCGCTCAGTTCAGAAGCCTGCATCTCTGATGGTATGGGGTTGCATGAGTGCGTGTGGCATGGGCAGCTTACACATCTGGAAAGGCACCATCAATGCTAAAAGATATATCCAAGTTCTAGAACAACATATACTCCCATCTAGACATCGTCTCTTTCAGGGAAGACCTTGCATTTTCCAACATGACAATGCCAGACCACATACTGCATCAATTACAACATCATGGCTGCGTAGAAGAAGGATCCGGGTACTGAAATGGCCAGCCTGCAGTCCAGATCTTTCACCCATAGAAAACATTTGGCGCATCATAAAGAGGAAGATGCGACAAAGAAGACCTAAGACAGTTGAGCAACTAGAAGCCTGTATTAGACAAGAATGGGACAACATTCCTATTCCTAAACTTGAGCAACTTGTCTCCTCAGTCCCCAGACGTTTGCAGACTGTTATAAAAAGAAGAGGGGATGCCACACAGTGGTAAACATGGCCTTGTCCCAACTTTTTTGAGATGTGTTGATGCCATGAAATTTAAAATCAACTTATTTTTCCCTTAAAATGATACATTTTCTCAGTTTAAACATTTGATATGTCATCTATGTTGTATTCTGAATAAAATATTGAAATTTGAAACTTCCACATCATTGCATTCTGTTTTTATTCACAATTTGTACAGTGTCCCAACTTTTTGGGAATCGGGTTTGTACATGATAGATAGATAGATAGATAGATAGATAGATAGATAGATAGATAGATAGATAGATAGATAGATAGATAGATAGATAGATAGATAGATAGTCTGGTATTATATTTTATAAGTACCAAAGGAAGTGTATGCCTTTTATAAACTGATCAAACAGTAAGAGTAAGGCCTTACTTAGTTCTGCAAACATTCTTTATTTTACCAGGCTCCTTGGAGCATACAGAGAATGTCCTCAGCTCGAAACTCTGCTTGTATATGATTTTATTCCTGCTTCTATTCTGTCATAGAAATGTGCTCTATAGCTGCTGGCCATTTAAATGACATAAAGTTAAAGGCATGTTAAAGTATCATGTGAGGGAGCAGAAACGAAACTGGCAGAGAATACAAAAGAAAAGCCTTTTAGTATGCTCTCATTGTGATGATCTCTGTATGCTCATGAGGAACAGATTAAGAAACTGAACAGATGTGACAAATGGTAGTCCGTCAGACGGTCACAACATATTCAGATACACATGATTGATTGATTCTCTATCATTTGTGGTATTTCAATGCTGCACTGAATCACAGTTATACAACCTTGTATGTTCAGTACTAAAACGTTTGTCTTATAGTTTGTGCTGCTTTAGCAGAGCATTTTAAATCACAAATGTTCCTGGAAATATCTTAGACCGTAAAGTAAACCTACAAAGATCCAGTATTGTTTACTAAGATTGTTGCTGACAAATGTGTCTATGTGTGTTTGGGAAAATAATCTGTGGTTGTGTTTGATGTTTACCTCATAAATCTATCTTAGAATATACTGGATCATGCTGAAACATTTGCCAAGGCATTTTTTTTTTTTATTTAAAGCATATGGAAGCTATGTTTACATTAGTAAAACATACTATCCATAACCTTAGCAAATACTGGACAAGGTGAATATTACTGCATTAGATACCCCCCACCCCCCAAAAAAACCTTGGGCATGAAATTGTAAAACAAAATGGGTATTTTGATGCTTTGTGGATGTTTTACACATTTTGTAAATGCATTTTACAAAATGCCCCCACTTTTCTGGAATTGGGGTCATATTTGGTATTCTTTGAATTATTTGTAAGCAAACCTTCTCTCAAAATGTTTTAAATATTGTAAAATATTGTTTATATTTATTCCATTTGCATGAGTAAATGTGGCATTTATGCACCAAAATTACCATGTCCACCATGGTAACCATGTTTACCAAGTAAATTCAATATATTCTCAAAAACGGTGTATTTTCTAAAACAAGGGATAAATATTATTTTCACTGAAAGCTAATAGAAAACATCCAAACATATCACAGCAGTAAAAAGGGGTGTTCAAGAGTTCCAGAAAAGGAAGAACAAACTAAAATCTCTTGTGTGGATTAATTCAAAATTAGATTTTAAATTTGTGGAAACAGGGTATACAGTATATCAGAACGCAACACCACCAAAGCTGTAGCAATGGAAATCACCAAAATGCTTAAAAAATCAGTAAATAAATGTCATTACACTTATTTTCAAATAATTTACTGTATAAAAAAAGAAAAGTACTTTATATCTTTTTGATCAATTCAGTGGATCCTTTAATTAAAGCAATTTCTTAAAAAGCATAATGATCCCGTACATTTGAATGGTACTGTAAATATAATAACAGTCCTGATTATAAACACAACATAATAAGTAAAGTCAAGTCACCATTATTTATGTAGAGTTAAACGTACTCGGTTACTATCGCTTACTCGGTTACTTCCCTGAGATATAGGAACGAGTACTGCGTCGAAGATGCTGTATGGGAAAAACCCTTTTTTCCTCTTCAACTGAATCCCATTTCAATCACGCAGTTATAACTGCACATTGATTGGTTGATCTAGGATAAGAAAATGAACCAATGCACGGCGGTGGCAAGTAAGCCAATGGCTATTCAGCCCGCCATAGCCCGCCAAAATGGGAGGGGCGTCTGGCTATATAATCAGCCGCTCTAGCCACTGGAACTCAGATTTCTTCGAAGGAAGCAACCGAGGTGTGCAGTTCATAGCACGGCCAGGAACGCAGTACTCGTTCGCATATCTCAGGGAACCGAGGTTATGATAGTAACCGAGTACGTTCCCTTTCGAGATTACACTCGTACTGTAAGACGGTGTATAGGAACCAGTCCAATCACGCTGTGCTATGATGTGGAACGACTCAAACCCAAGACTCAAGTGGGATTAGACCCAGGAGAGTCCGTAGAATACACCAAGCACAGGGTGAGCCTAGAGGGTCATCCATAGCTGGGGTGTCGTCCCATAAGGATACTTGGTGTCAATATAGTTTATGGACAGACCAAGCAAAAGAGGGGGCTTGAACAATGTTGGTCAAGTGAACCCGTAAAATTGCTATTAAGCAGAAAGGACTGTGGCCTGCACCGCAGGGACATCCAGGTTGTAAAACCTTACAAATGTGGATGGCAAGGACCAGCCGGCCGCCAAACAAATGTCTGACAAGGACACCCCGCTGGACCACGCCCAGGAAGAGGCAATGCCTCTGGTGGAGTGGACTCTGACCACGATGGGGCACCGTGACCCCACGGAGGAGTATGCTAATGTAATAGCATCCACTAACCACCCAGAAATTCTCTGCTTCGTAACAGGGCCACATTTAACGTGGTTACCGAAGCCAACAAAAAACTGTTCTGACTTTCTGTATGAGGCAGAACGCTCAATATAGATTTTCAGGGCCCTAATGGGCAGACCAGGGATTCTTGGCTTTCCGCCGGGGGAGAAAAAGCGGAAAGCGCTATGACCTGGGCTCTAAACGGAGTGGAGAGCACCTTAGGTACATAACCCAGCCTTGGTTTTAGGACGACCTTGGAGTCATTAGGCCCGAATTCCAGGCAAGCAGGGTTGACAAAGAGGGCCTGCAGGTCTCCTACTCGCTTGACCGACGCCAATGCTAACAGCAGGGCGGTTTTCAGCGAGAGCACTCTGAGGCTCGAGGATTACAATGGTTCAAACGGGGGCCCTTTTGAGGCCCTCAGTACGGTAGGTAATTCCCAAGGTGGAACTGTACGAGGACACGGAGGATTTATTCTCCTGGTGCCTCGAAAAAATTGAATTACCGCACTATCTCTGCCCACCGAGTGGCCAGCAATAGGGGCGTGGAAAGCTGCTATAGCTACCACGTAAATTTGATGGTGGATGAAGAGCGCTGTATGTCCAACATCTCTAGCAGAAATTACAGATCCACTGAGACTTTGGAGGTGACCGTTTCTAAGTCGCGTTCTTGATACCAAGCCGAGAAAATTGACCATTTCAGAGCGTAGAGGCGTATAGTAGACGGAGCTCTAGCCTCTTCCATAGTATTTAGGACACGTTCAGGGAGGAGGAATCGAGGAGGAATTGACCCTGCACATCAACTGCTTAGAAATGCTAGCAGTATGTCACAGGCCTGACATACTGCTAGCATTTCTAAGCAGTTGATGTCCAGGGTCGATTCCTCCTTGGACCATAGACCGTAGGTCGGTTTGCCCGCACAGCGCTCCCCAACCCTTGTTGGAAGCGTCTGTCTTGACAACCTTCCTTCTCTGCGCGGTGTCTAGAGTCACGCCTCGCTTTAGCCAGAGGGTGTGCCTCCAATGGGTCAGGGCTGATACACCGGCCCGAGTCACCATTGCGCGGTGGTGTCTGTGACGCCAAGCCACAGCTAGAACCCTCTGTTTCAACCAGAACTGGATGGATCGCATACGAAGCAGACCCAGCCGAAGTACCGGCGAAGTACCGCTGCCATAAGGCTCAGCATCTTCTGGAAAGCTTTGACCGGACAGACAGTGCCTTCCTTGAAGGAAGCAGTGTGACGCTGAATCGAGGTGGCTCGTTCCAATGAGACAGTAGCTGTCATCTGCACTGAGTCGATAACTGTACCCAGGAACAATACCCGTTGGTTGGGTGACAGTACGCTCTTGGCAAAGTTGACCCTGAGCCCCAGGCAGTCTAATGTCATGTGTCGTAAACGTGTTATTATGTAAATAAAAATGCAATGTTTTTTTGTGCACACAAAACATTCAAATCACTTCATAAAATTGAGGGTAAACAACTGAAGTCACAAGGATTACTTAAATTATATCGTCTTTACTACCTTTCTGAGGCTTGAAAGTAATAGTTGCATAAACTGTGAAATGGAGGGGCAGAAATTTCTCAGATTTCATCAAAAATATCTACATGTGTTTCATAGATTTCATAGTTTTACAGGTTTGGAACGGCATGATGGTGAGTAAAACCTCAGGGCACAAATGTGGGAACTGACTTACAGCATGAGAACAATTTTTTAGCACAGTTTTTGGTCACTTCCTATACAGGGCTACAGACTGTTTGGTGACCGTTTTTTTCTGCTGGTGTGACTAAATTTTGTGAGCGATTTATATATTTATTCATATTTATATAGTTAAAATTACAGTAGTTATGGACTATGGGAGTTTTGTATGCAACAAAAAACTGTTATTAATCGGTGTGTGTGTGTGTGTGTGTTAGGGCTGTGCGATTAATCGAAATCTAAATAAAATCGTGATTTGAGCTTGCGCGATTTCTAAATCGCTTTATAGCACGATTTTTTCTGCGCACCCGGCCCCAACCTCCCGCAGTATGCTATCCGAACCAATCAGAACAGCGCCTAAATTGAGCGCGAGAACATCGCAGAGCACGCAGAGCGGGGAGCGCAGCGATCATATTTCCTTCAGAGCGGAGAGTATCTTTCTGAAGATTCCGCTCCGTTCGCTCAATACGCTCAGCGCCGCTCGCTCAGCCCAAAATGCCCTTTTGGTAATGTGCTAATTCCAGAATCTGTGGAATAGGCTAAGCAATAGTTCGTCTTAAGCTAATGTTTCTAAAAGCAAATTCTGAAATCCTGTGAAGATTGACAGGTGTTTTAATAGTGTCACGGTTCATGGATCTGTGTGCTCATTCTGTGTCCGTCTGTGTGGGTGGACCCGCTCGTTGTGCTTGTCAGCGTTGCCTAGTACCGTGCACCTGATGAGGTAATCAGAACGGTTACAGGTGTAGCTCGTCTGCACTGCCTATATCTGGCTGGCATTTCTGTGGTGGGTTGTCAGATCGTTATTGCTCTTGTGGTGTCTTACTCTCGGTGTCAGTCTTCCAGGTCCTGAGGCTGTTCTCGCCTGGTCGCTGTTCAGTATTCCTGAAGGGTGCGGAATTGAATTGGACTGAATTCCCTGCCCGAGCTGGAGACTCTGCACTGCCGGGTTTACTGCACCTGCACTGCCGGGTTATCTGCACCTCCACTGTGTTTTGGAGTCTGCATCTGCACTGCCAGCTTATCTTCACCTCCACTGTGTTTTGGAGTTGTCAAATAAAGACTGTCTATTTTCACTCGCAATTGGATCTCGAGCTTCTGTTCCGTGACAAATAGACCGCATTTCCCCGCAGTTTTGGTCTATTTTAATTTTAGAAAGTGTTTCTTTTATTTACGCCACAAAATAATTATTTGTCAAGTGCATTTCATCTTGTGTGTGCTTTCATGGGCCTGATAAGTATTTTGTGAAATTCTATATCTGCTTTTCATCTTGTGTGCGTGTTTTGAATATGAAGCGTTGTTTTAATGGAAAAGTATACTTTTTCAGTTATTTAATTTTTAACTTTGTTCCAAGTGGCTTCAAAAACAAGACACGTTTTTAAATTAAGATTTTAAATTGTATACATTTAAATTAGGGATGTTCATTTCGGTTATTTTTCCTAATCGTTAACCGACAAATATTTTAAATTAGAACTGAAAAACATTTTTTTAGAGAGAGAGCAAGAGAGAGAAAAAACCAAGTCGCATATAAGTCGCATTTTACTATCAGGTTACTTTTGATGAAACTGTAAATGTAAAAAATTTAATTTCATAATGTTTACCAAAGATAAAGGACAAAATATGTTTGCAGTTACATATTAACAAGGTCATAGTCAGGTATATTTAATAAAAAAAAACAAGAGTAACACTAAAAATCTAGCTTGTATTGTTGTGTTACTTTTGACCCACCTGTGTGTTACTTTCGTCCCAACAGACGGGGTCAAAAGTAACAATGTACAACTTATGTTCAAAGTGAAACTATACCGAAGTCGTTTTACATTTGTAAAAAATACCACTTGGTATTTATAGACCACACTTGTGAGTTATTGACCACAGCAAAAATATCTCTCTCTCTAAAACATTATCTTTTAAACTTACGTTTTTTCTGAAAAGTGGTACTTTCGCCCCTGCTCTCTCAGTTTCTTCTGTATCCTCTTATTTTGCTCCTCCTCCAGAACTGCCCTCACAGGAGAGTACGTGAGGATCACGTTGACCTGCAACATTCAAAGTGAGAAAAATTGTTGTCAACATTTGTATCAATTTACAGGCAGTTATTGCTCATCCTCTGTCCACATGGTAGCAGCATGTATAAAGAAATTACTCAGGACAAAGCAAAAACCAAACGCCACTCACCTCCTTTTGCCTCTTCGTTTGGTGTCCTTTCTCGGACCAGCCTTAGGAAAGGGACGTACAGCTTCTGGACTGAATGCCTGGACAAAAGTCCTGGAACTCGGGCCTAGACTAATGTGCCTGTCGGCCCCCCCTGGGACATCAAGCAAACATCTTCCCCCTTCTTCGGGTGGGACAGCTTAATCAGCAGACACAAATAATAATATCAATATCGTGCACAATTCTATTTTAGTTATTATTTTACTAAAATCCTTCTGGATTAACCAAGTTCTATCTTATTTTATCTTACTTGAACAGACAGCTGGGTGGTCAGGGATGGCAGACTCTAAACAGGCGTCCCTGGTTGAACCACCTAGATACTCTGGCAGCAGCCCTCCCTCAAACAGTCTCTGGCTGAGTTGCTGTTTGTTGGAATGTGGTGTGGGACCACATGGTACCAGTGCAGAAACAGGGCGGTCGGTCACATAGGAAGGTGAAAAGTCTTGCTCCTCAAAAATATCTGGGTTAAACGGGCAGATGCCAGAGCACACAAAGCCAGATATTATGTTGCTGGGTGTTGCTGCTCGTGGCAGAGCTGTGGCCACTAGGCTTGGAATATCATAGATGGTCAAAGTTTTTCCAGGGTGTGTTCTCATCCAGTGATCTGCTGCCATGTTTATATATAGTTTCAGTGGACCGAATACACTCCTGTCAAGTGGCTGGAGACGATGTGAGCAGTGGGGTGGGAACGATAGTAGGACTATGCCGTTTGACCGGGCAAAAGTAAATTGCTGTCACAGAAAGGTGTGACCAGTGATTATCGAGGAGGAGAAGCACCTTTGACTCCAGGGTCACACGGGTATGTCTGGCAAAGTGCTGGAGAAAGGCCAGAAAGTCTGTATCCTGCATCCAGCCTGAGCTATTTGCAGAACCAGCAGAGCCAATGGGACCATTTCTCACAAAGTGGTCCTGGAACTTCCTCCTGGGAAAGATGAAGTACGGGGGAATGCAATTGCCTTGTGCATTTACTGCAAGGGCAATGGTGACCAATGTCCCCCTCTCCCCAGAGGTCACTGCACCGACCTGGTGCTTTGACCTTGGTGGCGATAATTTGATCTGGCACTTGGACTGTTGTGGTACCTGAAAAGTAATTATAAACTCTGATAAGCTTTCATGAACATTTGTAGGTGTTTATACCTAGCTGTGTGTGTGTATAGTTAGTGTTTGTATATATATAGTATATACTGTATATATATATATATATATATATATATATATATATGTGTGTATTTTGCCATATGTCTGTTCTAGAGACATTTTACAAATTTTTGGGAAAGGTCTAATTGGTTTCCTTTGGAAATATGTTTCAAATTCACACAGAATGCATTTATAACTGTAAAGCATGTCTGTTTGTGTCAAAATCGTGATTAAAATCGAAATCAAAAAAAAAAAAAAACATTGTGATCGTTTTTTTTTGTCCATATCGCACAGCCCTAGTGTGTGTGCGTGTGTGGGGGGGGGAGCGCGTGCGTGCGTGTGTGTTTGAGAGAGAGAGAGGTGATTTGAGTGAGTGTGATTTATTCATATTTGTGTGTATGTGTGAAGTGAATAGTGTGCATGTGCAAATTTATGTTTGCGAATTTGATTGATTGTTTATTTGTGTGTGAGTGAGTGAGTGAGAGTGACAGAGAGAGAGAGAGAGAGGTTATTTGAGTATGAGTGAAAAGTGTATTGGTTGCATGTGCATGGTTGTGCTAGTACGCATGGTTGTGCGAGTTTCTTTTTTTGTGTGTGTGTATGCATGATTGGGTTCGCAAGTCAGTAGCCTATGCTTTTTTTTCTTCTTTGTATGTGTGTATATGTGTACAATATATTTATGTGCATCCCCTTGCATTTATGTGCATATTTATGTGCATCCCCTGCAACTATCCATAGGCTTTTCACTCAAAGTCTTAACTCTGAAGACCAATTATTAGACAATGCATATACTAAGTGCTGGTAAAAAGAAAGCAGCAATACTGTTATTTTAAAAACGTCCATTTCCCGCTAAGATTTGAGTGCTTTTGAGCGGATTCTTTAAGAGCACTGATAGGCGATTGTATTCACGTGCACAACAGATATGACTGTGATTGACTACATTTATAATCACTTCAAACTCTTCACTGAGCGCTTACATGGAAGCGGGAGCAGGGACACGGGACCGTTTGAAAGCCATGTCTTTCAGTGGATCTGCCTATTTGCATACATATTAGGGATCTGCTGAACAAAAGACAAGTTATTTCGAGTCATTTTACTCAAGTCCGCGTCAAGTCTCAAGTCATGAATATCAAGTCAAATTCAAGTCAAGTCATATACGAATATTTGTAAAGCAAGTCTCAAGTCCTAAAATGTGCAACTTAAGTCTGACTTGAGTCAAGTTATGTGACTCAAGTCCCCCACCTCCGGTGAGCTCTAATGAGAAGCATTCAAATTCTGCACAGAAATCTGTTATAAACAGGTCAAACAGCACTGATATATAAACAGAAGTAACACTAACTATAACCATGGTGTTGTGTTAGAAATATTAGAATTTTATTACATTAAACATTTCAGGGTTTGTACAACCATTTGAGAGAGAAATTCAAGCACTTTGACTATTTACAGGAATTTTAAAACTCAAAAAAGGATATAATTAAAATGTTATTTTTAAAGGCAAGACCAAAATATACTTTGGTAAACAAACACTTTTGTAAAATTTAAAAAAAGGGGCATCAAATTACCACTATAACCAGTAGATGAGCACTTATAGGCTTATTGGTCATTCATTTCTGATTTTTACTTTATATTTTGAAATTATAAAATCACTGTTGTACAATTTTAAGGGCCGCCCCCCTGAAATAATACTAGGGGAAAGGAAACACTGTATATATATATATATGGAAGCATATGTGTAGAAAAAATAAATTTGCAATGTAAATGCAAAATAGCAATGCAATATGTAAAATGGCAATATATTTCTGTATTTAAATTTACATTTTCCAATACATATGTGCAACATTTTGTGCAAAATGAAAATGAAACTGAAAATTAAATTATATAATTAAAATGTTCTACACTAGTCTTAATATGCATATTTAAAACATATAAACTGGAGTAAATACAAAACTAGAGCCAAACTAAAACTGAAATGAGACATTAGTAATAAATAGTATAGTGAATAAATTAAATAATCATAACAGAAGGACACATGAACGCACGTATTTCTGTACATTTCGAAATACGGTGCCTTAAAAGTAAATAAATCCTTGATTAATATTAATTAAAAACATATCGCCGCATATTTAATCTTTTAAATAACAGCAGAATGAGCAAGTTATTGGATATGGTAAGATTAAAGTTATTTTAGTGAACAAAGTAACACATACCAGCTCTTATTTTGTTAGGATGGTTCCACAACATTTTATTTTATCCTTGCTTCTAGGACATTTTTATATTAACGTAAACATTCAATATTAATGTGGCTTTAAGCACTATGCATCATTAAAGTTTCACTTTCACCATGTAAAGCTGGTAAATGTGGCGTTTACATGTAATAATCGTAATATGAGTTTACCTTGTGGTACGAACCCAGAGTCTCTGCATATAACGTGAAGCAATAAAACGAGCATCTTCCCTCCAAAGACTTGTTGCATTTCCGGACAAAGCAAAAGAAAACATTGTCGAACAACAATATCGAATGCAGGAAATTGTTCATTGGTTATTCTACAATTAATTGTATTACAAATTATACTACAACTGTAAAATACTGTAAATTGATGACGTTGAATGTCTTTGACAGTGCCTGTAGTCCCATTTAGCAACTTGTAAGCAACCGTCTTTTTTAAGAAACTTAACAGCTTAAAAAAAATCACGAGTGTTGTGCAACTGGTGTGTTTTATGTCGTAGAGTAAAACCTGAAAGTATCTTGAGCTTGTGTGAACCATGGACCTTATTTAAGGGATTTAACTATAATCCCATTCAAAAAACCTATTGAGTCTGGGACGATGGAACCGGAAGTGCTCAAATGCTAACTCGCTTTAGGGTTTTCGCCTACAAAGTGACATCCGCGATGAATAAAGTTTAAGTCATTGTGGATTTGAAAATGCATTCCGAGCCGGGCATGCCCCTTAGCTGTCAATCATTGCATTAAGGCGGGGATCGGCAACAGGATGCACAATAAGTCAATATTCACCATTAATTTCATTTCATTATTGAATTTAGTGAACTTGCTTATCTGACAGTTTAACATTGAGCATAAGTATTTCGAATGAGTCAAACCTGTATCCTGTTTTCTGAGTAACATTGAGAATATCACTATATATTGTTGCGACAACGCCGCCACGACCAGTCTCACGAGGCTCGTGCTTATAACAGTAGCTTGGTGGAGTGAATTCATTTAGACCAAAATAATCATTTGTTTTAAGCCAGGTTTCAGTCAGACAGAGTACATCAAAACTATTATCTGTGATTATTTCATTTACAATAACTGCTTTCGGTGTGAGTGATCAGATATTTAGGAGCCCAAGTTTTAAAAATTGTTTTTGTTCATTTATTTTGCATTTTTCTGGTTTAATCACGATCAGATTTGTTCTAGATCCTGCATTAAATTTATATTTTGACCTCACTATTCGGGGAACAGACACAGTCTGTATAGATTGGACACTGCAAGTAACTTTATCATTTAAGTGGGTAGAACAAAAGTCATCATAGCTGTCCGACAGGAGTTCCGCACCGACTCTGCTGGGGTGCAGGCCATCAGCACGAAATAGCCTAGGACGCTCCCAGAAAAGATTCAAATTATTAACAAAGAGCAGTTTCTGCTCTGTACACCATGAAAACAACCATTCATTTAAAGCAAACAGTCTACTGAACTTTTCGTGTCCTCGTCGATACGTGGGAAGAGGTCCTGACACGATGATCGTCGCCGCGGGCGATGTGCTGCATACCGTCTCGATCAGGCTCCTGAAGTCCCTCTTCAGTGTCTCCGTTTGCCGCAGCTTGGTGTCGTTAGCCCCCGCATGAATCACAACAGCTGCAACGCTCTCGTCATCCTTCAGGATCGCGGGTATCTGCACAGAAACATCAAGAACACGAGCACCAGGGAGACAATGAGTGTGCACTTTACCTTTAGCTAACGTAGCACGGACATGCCGGACGATTGAGTCTCCGATGACCACAGCGTCGCGATCAGTCTCACAGAGAGGGGCGAAGCGGTTCCGGGATGAGATGTCGAAGACCGGAGGGGGAGAAGTCGTCGACCGGGGCCTGGATCACGTCTTCCGCTGCTGCACCCAGGGTCCGTGGTTTCCCGGCGCCGGAGTGAAGGCCATCTGTGACGATCGCGTCCCGGGTGCACGGGGCCTGTGCAGAGAAACACACGGAGTAGAGGTGGTGGGAGTGTTAGCAGCGCGCTGCATACTTACCCCGGACTTATGAGCGTCAGCCCGAGATGTTTCCAGCGTTGCTTTCCGTTTCCTCAGCTAGGCCTGTTTCCCAAGCAGCTCGTGGATCCGTCTCTCCACGGCCTCCAGCTCCAGCTACACCGAATGCAGCTCAAACGTGTCCTCACCTGCACACAAAGGTAAACACAAATCCGCCAATAAAGCAAGTAACAGTGAAACAATGTTAAATGTGTGTATGCGTGTGTGAAAAGGGGTATTAGCTGTGTTAGCGGCACCCGCGCTGGCTTTGCTAACGGGCTATAAGCTAATAGCGGATTTGGGAAATAAAAATAAAACTTGCGATAACAAGCCGCTCTGAATATTCTCGTTGCAGAATGCGATCGGGGATATATTCACACGTTATAGAAACAAAAATTATTGTGTATAAAATCGGAATTTAAGATAGAAAATAGACGATAAATAATTGGCTTGACGGAGATTCAATTCAGAACACGCGTCAGCTTCAGAGTCCTCGCTAAAAGCTAGTGTATCGATTTAATTAAAAATCCATATATTATTGGTTTTAGAATATTACATATTTCATCAATGCCCATTTGTCATGTATACTAATACACCAACCAATCATGATCTAGCTCAAGTTCAAATTTCATTGGACAATAATGTGAAGTGGAGTGGTCATTTTCTGTTCTTATTTATAAATCGGTAGAAACTGACATGGGACAGACGAGCTTATTTGTGGAGCGATCTGGATCTGCGGTTTGTCTCATTTTATAAATCAAATTACATCACTAAGAAAACAGATTCTGAATGACTACAAAAGCACTGCACAAAACAATAATGGTAATCAGTAGGCTATTGAATTCACTTAGATTTATGTATTATATACTACACCATTTACTATTTCATGAAACTCCTATAGTTAATAAAGCCCAAGTGCCACCTGCAGGCCTTTTATTTACATTTTTATGCATTTAGCAGACGCTTTTATCCAAAGCGACTTACAGGGCATTCAGGCTATACATTTTTTGTCAGTGTGAGTTAGCAGGGAACCTGGGAATTGAGCCCAAAAACTTTTGCGCTGCTCTACCACTGAGCCAAGAGGAACATTCATGTGAAGTGTATGTTGGTGAAATGGTGGCATG
The DNA here is from genome assembly GCA_027474115.1 of Schizopygopsis malacanthus. Classification (NCBI taxonomy): domain Eukaryota; kingdom Metazoa; phylum Chordata; class Actinopteri; order Cypriniformes; family Cyprinidae; genus Schizopygopsis; species Schizopygopsis malacanthus. The sequence continues at coordinate 17,155,189 of CM049870.1, forward strand.
AAAGAACTTCATTATATTACCAGTTTTGATCATTATGCAGCATTATAAAAGTGTCTTATGCTCATCAAGTCTGCATTTATTTGATCCAAAACACATAATTTTTTACATATTTTTTTATATTACAATTTAAAAGAATGTTATTCTATTTTAATATACTTTAAAATGACATTTATTTATGTGATTCAAAGCTGAGTTTTCAGCATCATTGCTCCAGTCTTCAGTGTCATATGATACTTTAGAAATAATTCTTATATGCTGATTTATTATCAATGTTGGAAACAGTTGTGCTGCTTAATGTTTTGATTTATTTTGTGAACAAAATATTTTGTTATTTTGGGGTTTCATTGATAAAAAAAAGAAGAGCATTTATTCAAAATAGAAATGTTTTCTAACAATATCGATCTTTACTATCACTGTTTCTATCAATTTAACAAATACTTGCTGAATAAAATTAATATATATACTGACTGCAAGCTTTTGAGCGGTAGTGTATATTGTTACAAAAGTTATATTTTAATTAAATGAGTTTCCTGCAGTCGCACCTGAATGAGAGAAGTAGCTCTGAGCTCTTCCAGGAGTTAATGTGCAGTAAACAGAATGACAATGAGACTCTGCAACGGAGTATGATGAACAAACGATTCAAAATGTGTTTCTAAGAACAATCTATCAGGGCATGGGAGCCAAGCGACGAGAGTGAAAGACAATGGCAACTGGGACAAGCTCTGCGCCCAAGAGTTTCAAATGCCCTCAGCGCTCAGTGTGAGTCTGGCCGAGGTAAGGATGCGGACTGCAATAGACAAAGCGATCAAACTGACACAATTCATTGGTTGAGTGCACAAATCGAAGCTCTTACAAAGACTGTTGAATCACTTGCAAAGGCAAGAATGACTGAAGGATAGTGCAAGGTCATAGATTCCCAGTTGCAGGGGAAGCAATGTAGATGTGTAATGTGCGAATGTGATGTGCGAATGTGTCCCAAATGTAGTGCCCAGGATGTAACCTCTTGCAGTCATTGCTTTGGATGTGATGAAGATGAACATTGTGCAGTGGGATGCCTGAGAAGGGAGAAGGTGTCGGGAAACGACCAGCGGCCACTGAGGAGGGGCAACCAGTGACTGAGCATCCGCAGCCCCAGCCTATGGAGAAAGAAGCTAAAATAGGTAGAACATCTGTTTTGTTGAATCAAACATAACGTCCTTGTGACTGAGTCGCCCAGCTCATTGGAAAGAAAGCCATCCTCAAGTGCCACATTAATGGTTTTGCAGTAACAGCTCTGTTAGACACGGGAGCACAAGTTAGTATAATTGACACTAACTGGAAAAGTAAATACTTTCCAGAACAAGCTTTGCGACCATTGTCAGACATAGTCGATGGTGGTGACCTCAATGTATCAGCTGTTAATGGAGATCCGCTCGCATTCGAAGGATGGGTGGAATGGACAGTAAACCTGCCCGGTAATGATGATCCGGGTCTGCCCGGTAATGATGATCCGAGTCTGGTTATTCAGGTGCCCTTCCTAGTGGGAAAGATGCCATTAGAGCGGCCATGTCTAGGGTTTAATGTCGTCGAGGAGCTAATAAGGGGAAAGAAGGATACAGTGCGTGGTCTCTGTGCATTTGCGGGACTCCAAAAGATGGCCCTGGACATTAAAGTTGACCAAGCCCATGCGATAGTGAGCTTCATTCAGGAACACCTTGTGTAAACACAGGAGCTGTTATTACAGTCGGACCTAGAGATGTTGTTGTACCACCAAGTCAGGTGACTTATGTAATGTGCAAAGTTCCAGTAGACTTGGAAAGCAGGGAACCAGTAGTTCTGTTTGAATCCAGTGAAGAGAGTGCATCGGTAACTCAAATAGAAATTGGAGAAGGTCTGATGGAGTTAGAGGGGACAGATCGACACTATGTTAGAATTCCCCTGGGCAATCCTACCACTTGTGAAATCACAGTCAGATGGCATACACCTCTAGGAAGTAAACAGTCTATAGCTAGTGTTATTGAAGCAGAGCAACAAGATTTGAGAAACAGTGGTGACATACTAGTGAGCCAAGGAGAAGATTCCAGGTTCTCAGGAACAGGAGAACATCCACAAGACAGACTGCTAGTGGCATCCGCAGGTTGACGTGAGCCATTTGGAAGAAGAACAGCAGAAATTAGTCAAAGATATGCTTTGTGAGGAATCTAATGTGTTTGTTCATGGAGATGATGATATTGGGTGTATCCCAAGTTTACAGATGATAATTAACTTAACGGATAATATCGCTGTCCACCGAGCGTATGCCTCCACCCCGAAACCCCTGTATGAGGAGGTGAAGGAATACGTCCAGGACTTACTAGCTCGGGGTTGGGTGGTCAAGTCAAAGTCTCTGTATGCAGCCCCGGTGGTGTGCGTCCAGAAGAAAGATGGCACCCTGAGACTGTGTATAAATTATAGGTTGTTAAACCAAAAGACAGTTCCAGATTGACATCCATTTCCCCGGATCCAGGACCTCATTGACACTCTGGGAGGGTACCGATGTTTTTTCAATTCTAGATCAGGGAAAGGCCTACCATAAGGGATTCATGGTGGAGGGATCTCTGCACCTTACTGCATTCACGACCCCTTGGGGACTATATGAGTGGGTGCACATACCCTTTGGATTAGCTAATGCACCAGCGGCTTTCCAGAGGAGTATGGAGGGGATGTTAGACTCATTAAGAGATTAACTATACAGTATATCCTGTATCTCGACGACATACTTTGTTATGGCAAAACATTCAGTGACCATGTCCAGGGACCAAGGAGAGTCCTCAGAGTACTGAAGGAGCATGGAGTGAAGTTGAGGCCAGAAAAATGTGAATTATTCAAGAGAGAGGTTAGATACTTGGGAAGACTGGTCTCAGAGGATGGAGTCCGTATCGACCCAAAAGACGTAGAAGCAGTCATCTCCCTGAAAGAGCAAAAGCCCACTACTGTCGGAGAGTTGCGACAATTGTTGGGGTTCCTCAGCTACTATCGCACACATATTCAAGATTTCTCGCGGATTGCGCAACCATTATATGAGCTCCTCCAGTCTCGGGAATCCGTAACAACTGGGGAACAGAGTAAGTCTGGAAAATTCGAAATGAGTGGACGAGTGTGCACCAATGTGTGTTGGAGAGATTTATCGGGGCCTTAACAAGTCCCCCGGTTCTCGCTTACCCGAACTTCGAACTTTCATTTGTGCTCCATACAGATGCATCCGAACAGGGGCTCGGGGCTGTGCTGTACCAACAGCAAGAAAGCAGGCTCCGAGTCATTGGCTACAGCTCCAGGACGCTGACTCCTGCCGAGAGACGTTATAAGCTCCACTCTGGAAAACTGGAGTTCCTAGCACTTAAATGGGCGGTCTGTGAGAAGTTCCGTGACTACCTATTCTATGCGCCACACTTTACAGTCTTCACAGACAACAATCCATTGACGTATGTCCTTAAGACAGCCAAACTCAACGCCGTGGGACATAGGTGGGTAGGAGAATTAGCCGTTTTAAGATTTGACATTCGCTACAGACCCGGAAAAGTGAATGCTGACGCAGATATGCTTTCTCATTGTCCTCTCAACATAAGTATGTTTATGGCCACATGTACCAAAGTTCTCACAGAGGAAATGGTCCGGGCTACATGGGAAGGAAGTCAGTCTGGCAAAACGGTCCACCAGCACCAGAATATATTCATAGACAAGTATGGCAGGACAGCAGCTGAGAGGATATTTAATGATTACATTCCAAGATTTGGGTACCCTTGCCGGCTTCATCGCTATCAAGGTCGCGAATTCGAGAACAATCTTTTTGCGACTTTGCAAAGGCTAACTGGGGTCAGCAACTCAATGACAACACCTTATCACCCTACTAGTTGCACTCCGCCGAAAAACAGAGATCTGAGCAGAGAAGAACGATACCTGACACTTACGACAGAGGAGAGTGGAGACGGAGAAGTAATGGGGAAGGATGGGCAAGGGATGATGAGATTATTCTAGGAGCAGAGGAAGAAAATTCACCTGAGCCAATGGCATCTCACTCACTAACTGACAGACCCGTTGTACCGGAACCTGAGCTGATGGCGGGTGAGCTAGGAGAGATGGAACCTGTGGAGGAAGAAAGACAAATAGTTAGTCCAATTGAAGGAGCTTCAGAATATGGGTACGTGAGATGAACCAGCAGAGAAAGGAAACCCACACGGGTCTTCACTTACCCCTCATTGGGTCAGCCCAGTTATGAACTGCCTATTGAGCTAGCTGTGATGCCAACACCCAGGTTACTGTATTATTCTAATGGGGTACAGGGACCAGTATATGTGACTTGTGCTTATGTCCCACCTCCATTTCCTTACCAGATAGGGTCCTGTCACACTGTATCATCTTATGCTGCCTTTGGTGAATATTAAAGAGTTAGTACCTAAAAGTAAACCGAATTAAGATATGCACAGAAACACACATTATATATTGAGTTCAGTCGCCTGTGAATTAGCTCCGCTCAGAATTGTGCTTTTATGTGTTTTTTACCTATTTTTACTTCTCTTTTTATACGTGTAACGTCTCCAATGATTATGTATGACAAAAGGACACTTTTGGACATTGGACAGCGCTACACTAACCTGATTCAGGACACTTTATCCACGGATCCAGCGTGGCCAATGGAGATACTTCGGAACACCGAGTTGAACAATAACCACCTGAATAACCCCAGGAGGGGAAAGAAACACCGTGGGAAACGCGCTGGATTTCGCAACAGACTAAGGAAAGGGCTCACAGTCCTCCTCTACCGAGTATTCTGCTCGCTAATGTCCAATCCTTGGAGAATAAGATGGACGATCTTAGAGCCAGGATAAGTTTCCAACGGGACATTAGGGACTGTAACATCCTTTGTTTGACCGAAACATGGCTCACGCTGACGGTCCCGGACACCGCTGTAACGCCGTCTGATAGCTTTTCTGTTTTACGGATGGACAGAACAGCCGAGGCCGGAAAAACCAAAGGTGGAGGAGTGTGTTTCATGATTAACAAGAAATGGTGTGACCCCAGAAATATCTCCATTCTATCGTGCTCCTGCTCGCCTCATCTAGAACATCTCTCCATTATCTGCCGCCCATTCTATCTGCCCCGGGAATTTTCATCAATCGTCGTTACTGCCGTTTACATTCCACCACAGGCAGATACTAGCTTGGCTTTGTCCAATCTCCACGATGTGCTCAGCGGATATAACAACAAACATCCTGACGCTGCCTTCATCATCGCCGGGGACTTTAACAAAGCCAACCTCAAGAAGGTCATGACGAACTTTCATCAGCATATATCCTGTCCAACCAGAGGACTGAATACACTGGATCATTGCTACACTCCGCTCAAAAATGCCTACAAAGCCCACTCACTGCCGGCTTTTGGCAAATCGGACCATGCCGCCATTTTCCTCACACCGGAATATAAACAAAGGATCGTTCAGGGACCGCTGGTGGAGAGGTAAGTGACGCGCTGGTCCTCCCACTCTGAAGCTATGCTACAGGCGTCTCTTGATGACGTTGACTGGGACATGTTCTGGGCGAGTTCATCTGACGTCAGCGAATTCACGGAGGTAGCATTGAGCTTTGTCAACACGCTAACCGAACAGGCCACTGAAACGGTAAAAATAAGGACATTCTCAAATCAGAACCCGTGGGTGGACAGAACAATCCGTGATGCGGTTAACCATCGTACTGCCGCATACAACGCCGGTATTTTGTCAGGAAACATGAGTGAGTACAAGGCATCGTGCTACACTCTCAGACGGGCAGTAAGAGCCGCTAAACGCCGGTACAGGGAGAGAATTGAGTCACATTTCCAGCTCAATGACTCTCGACGCATGTGGCAGGGACTGAAGACCATCTGTTCCTCTGGAAATAACTCCTCCGCAGAGGTGAGAGCAGATCCGTTGCTGGCCGAAGAGCTAAACACCTTCTACGGCCGCTTTGAATGCAATGGCGGCGGCGCGACTCTGCCGATCAGCGCGTCAGGAAGCAGCAGACAGAGCAGCGACGATAATGTATTCACCCTGTCAGAGGACGAGGTTCGGAGGGAACTAAGGAGAGTGAACGTCAGGAAAGCAGCAGGACCTGATGGGATTACTGGCCGCGTTCTGAGGTCCTGTGCTGATCAGCTTGCTGGTTTGTTTACTTCCATAGTTAATGAGTCCCTCGCTACCTTTGTTATTCCCACCTCCTTTAAAAAAATCTGTCATAATCCCTGTACCTAAGAACAGTAAACCTTCTTGCCTGAATGACTATCATCCAGTTGCCCTCACATCAACAGTCATGAAGGTTTTTGAGAGACTTTTAAAGAAACACATTTTCTCCTCCATTCCTGTTACTTTGGACCCTCTTCAGTTTGCCTATCGGCCAAATAGGTCTACTGATGATGCCATCTCCCAGGTACTGCACTCGTCCCTCACACACATTGACAGCACAAATGGCAACTATGTCAGGCTGCAATTCATTGACTATAGCTCAGCTTTCAACACTATAGTCCCCACCAAGCTGGCTGTCAAACTTTCAGACCTCGGCCTAAACACTTCACTCTGTGACTGGATTCAAGATTTCCTCACCGCCAGACCAGGCCACAAGTGGTGAAAGTCGGCCAGTTTACCTCCAACTCCATCACCCTGAACGTAGGAGTCCCACAGGGCTGTGTCCTGAGCCCCCTGCTCTACTCTCTATACACCCACGACTGCGTGTCCTCTCACAGCTCCACTTCTATCATTAAATTTGCTGATGATACTGTGGTTCTGGGCCTCATTAACAACAATGATGAGGCCGCATACTTGGATGAGGTGGAGAGACTCACATCATGGTGCCAGGACAACTGTCTCTCTATGAACGTGAGCAAAACTAAAGAGCTGATTGTAGACTTCAGGAAGAGACAGCAGCGGGCCTACACCGCTCTTATGATCAGTGGGACCCCTGTGGAGAGGGTGAGCAGCTTCAAATACCTCGGTGTAAACATCTCCGAGGACCTGACATGGACTACACACATGCAAACACAGGTTAAGAAAGCCAGGCAAAGACTGTACCATCTGTGACAGCTGAGAAAATTCAGGGTCTCACCAACAATCCTGAAAACTTTCTACTCAGGGGCCATAGAAAGTGTACTGACTCAGTGCATCTCAAATCAAATCAAATCAAATCACTTTTATTGTCACATCACCACAGCAAAGTGCAAAGTGCCTTGGTGAGTGAAATTCTTATGAGCGTGCTCCAGACAGTGCAGAAAAACAACAGACAATTTACATATGGACAGACAGTGCAAAAAAACAACAACAGACAATTTACATATGGACAGACAGTGCAAAAAAAAAAAAAAAAAAAAAATTTACATATGGACAGACAGTGCAAAAAACTGCACTGGAGCATTTACAGTGCTCCAGACAGTGCAAAAAAAAAAACAACAACAGCAATTTACATATGGACAGACAGTGCAAAAAAAACAACAACAGCAATTTACATATGGACAGTACATATTTACAGACTGTACAGAAGACAATGTGCAAAATACACATACATGCACTCAGTACGCTTAGTGTACTATAGAGACATACTCAATTATCAACGACACATTATACACCGTATGGGCACATCTACATTATGTACAGTATCTATACATAATGTGGTCTATACATAGTAATAATGTGAGGTGCAACAGATTATAAATTAACAGCAGATTGGTTGAGCAGCAGATAGATGTGCAAAGGTGCAACAGATTATTCATATGCAGTGTCGTGGATGTGCATCGTATGGTGTCCAGTGATAGCAGATAGGTTGTGTTAGTGCAGTGTGTGCGTGTAGTCCAGTTGAACGGTGTTAAAGTGCAGTGCATGGCATGTTGTGTGAGTGGGAGTGTGATGTAGGTGAGTTATTTGTGACTGTTCATTAGCCTGATAGCCTGAGGGAAAAAGCTGTCCCTCAGTCGGCTAGTGCGGGATCGGATGCTGCGGAAACGTCGCCCTGAGGGCAGCAGAGAGAGCAGTCTGTGGGACGGGTGGCTGGAGTCTTTGATAATCCTCCGGGCTTTCCTTGTACACCGCCTGGTGTAGATATCCTGGAGGGAGGGAAGCTCACCTCCAACAATGTGGCGGGCAGTTCGCACGACCCTTTGCAGAGCCCTGCGGTTGCCAGCGGTGCTGTTTCCATACCAGGCGGTGATACAGCCGGTCAGGATGCTCTCCACAGTGCAGGTGTAGAAGGACCTGAGGATTCTGGGGCTCGTTCCAAACTTCCTCAGCCGTCTCAGGAAGAAGAGACGCTGATGTGCCTTCTTCAGCACTGCATCTGTGTGAGCAGACCATGTGAGATCCTCGGTGATGTGAACGCCGAGGAACTTAAAGCTGGTCACCCGCTCCACAGGTGTCTTGTCGATGGTGATGGGTGTGTGTTCTCTGCTCTGTCTCCTGTAATCCACCACCAGCTCCTTGGTCTTGTCGATGTTGAGTGAGAGGTGGTTCTCCTGACACCATTTAGTCAGGGTACTCACCTCCTCTCTGTAGGCCGTCTCATCGTTGTCGGTGATCAGGCCTATCACCGTTGTGTCATCAGCAAATTTGACGATGACATTGGAGCTGTGTGTAGCTGTACAGTCGTGTGTGTACAGGGAGTACAGGAGTGGGCTGAGGACGCAGCCCTGCGGTGCACCAGTGTTGAGGATCAGGGGAGATGATGTGTTGTTGCCCATTCTGACCACCTGACTTCTGCCTGTCAGGAAGTCCAGGATCCAGCTGCACAGAGATCTGTTCAGTCCTAGAGTCTGGAGCTTCGCAACCAGTGTGGCAGGCACTATAGTGTTAAATGCTGAACTATAATCCACGAACAGCATCCTCACATAGGTGTTCTTATTTTCCAGGTGGGAGAGAGCAGTGTGCAGGGTGAAGGCAATAGCATCGTCTGTGGAACGGTTACTGCGGTATGCAAATTGTAGTGGGTCCAGTGAAGCAGGCAGCACAGAGCAGATGTAGTCTCTGACGAGCTTCTCAAAACACTTGCTGAAGATGGGGGTCAGAGCAACGGGCCTCCAGTCATTCAAGCATGTGATTTTGTTTTTCTTTGGTATGGGCACAATGATGGATTTTTTTGAAGCATGAGGGAACCACAGACAGAGAGAGGGACAGATTGAAAATATCTGTAAAAACCCCGGCTAGCTGGAAAGCGCATGCTTTGAGCACACGGCCTGGTATACCATCAGGTCCCACGGCTTTACGGATGTTCACCCGTTTAAAGGATCGAGTTACATCCGCGACAGAAAGCGTGAGTGGACTGACCTCTTCTGCGGCAGCCGCGGCAGCGCTCTCTGTGTGGGCGGTGTTATCAGCCTCGAACCGAGCATAAAAGGTGTTGAGCTCGTCCGGTAGAGAGGCGGCGATGTTCACAGTAGCTGGTTTATTCCCTTTAAAGCCTGTGATGTTGTTAATGCCCTGCCACATGCTTCTTGGGTTATTGTTGTTGAAGTGTTCTTCAACTTTGTTTTTATAAGTTCGTTTGGCTACTTTGATGGATCTCCTGAGATCGTAACTGGCTTGTTTCCGATCGTCAGAGTTTCCGGATTTAAAGGCAGATGTCCGTGCTGACAAGGCTGATCGAACATCACTGTTAATCCACGGTTTTTGGTTGGGGTAGATCCGGATGGTTTTGGTCGGAACTACATCGTCTATACACTTCCTGATGAAACACGTGACCGTATCTGAATACGCCTCTATGTCGTCATCGGACGCTGCCCGGAACATGTCCCAGTCCACGTGATCAAAACAGTCCTGTAGTATAGCATCCGATTGGTCTGACCAACAATGAACTGTCCTGAGGGCGGGTGCTTCACGTTTCAGTTTCTGCCTATAAGCAGGCAGGAGCAGAACGGAAGAGTGATCCGATTTGCCGAAAGGTGGGCGGGGGAGGGATTTGTATGCGTCCCGGAGGGGGGAGTAACAATGGTCGAGTGTGCGATCTCCACGCGTGTTGATGGTGACGTGTTGAAAGTATTTTGGAGCTATTGTTTTGAAGTTGGCTTTATTAAAGTCCCCTGTGATAATAAAAGCTGCATCTGGGTGCGCTGATTCCTGCTCACTTATATTCCTGTACAGTTCCTTGAGTGCCTGGTCTGTGTTGGCTTGGGGGGGGATATAAACAGCCGTGATTATGATCGCTGTAAATTCCCTCGGTAGCCAGAATGGTCGGCACAGAAGCGTATGAAATTCCAGATCAGGGGAGCAGAAGGATTTAATAGAGTGTATGTTCCTTTCATTACACCATGAGTTGTTGATGTAGAAGCAAACACCCCCGCCTCTGCTTTTCCCTGTGAGCTCTTCCGTTCTGTCCGAGCGGTGCACGGAGAAGCCCGTGAGCTCGATGGCTGAGTCTGGAACAATAGCAGACATCCAGGTTTCTGTGAGGCAAATAACACAGCAGTCCCTTGTTTCTCGTTGGTATGAGATGCGCGCCCGCAGTTCACAGAGTTTGTTATCCAGTGACTGAACGTTGGCCAGTAAAATGGTTGGGAGAGGAGGTCGGAAAGCACGGCGTCTCAGTCTGACGAGAACGCCAGCTCGTTTTCCTCGTTTTCGGCGTCGGCGGCGTCTCCTCGCTTTCGCAACCCACACAAAGGGTTCGGATGCCGTGTCCGTGAACAGTCCACCGGCATTCAAAAACTCAAAGTCCGGTTTGCGTTGCGCGACGGAGGAACCAATGTTCAAAAGCGTGTCTCTATCGTAGACAGTTATACTAACAACATCTAACACGTAAAACAACAAAAAAACAAATAAAACATACGAAAAACTGCAAAGTTTTCCCGGAGCTCGCAACACAGCTGCCATCCTCGGCGCCATCTTGATTCTCAGTGTGGTATGGTAATTCCTCAAATCAGGACTGCAAAGCTCTACAGAGAGTCGTGTGCTTAGCTGAGCGCATCTCAGGGTCTGCTCTCCCCTCTCTGCAGGACATCTACCTCAAATTCTGCAAAAGCAGGGCTGCTAAAATCCTCAAAGACTCAACTCACCCCGGTAACCATTTTTTCTGTTTACTGCCATCTGGCAAGTGCTTCAGGAGCATGAAACTGAGAGGCTGAGGAGGAGCTTCTTCCCTCAGGCCATCAGGCTCCTTAACACAAACCCAATCAGGCTCCTTAACACAAACCCAGTTTCATAAACACTTACAAGACTCATTATTAACTGTAAAACATTCATATTCTCATCATCCGTATTGCTGCTATGTGTACATACCCGTTTGCACATCCCTCTTGTTCATATTACTATTTATTAAGTCCCAATATACTGTTTTTGCACATCTTATTTGTTTTGCACTTTTTATTCTATTGCACATTTCTCATTTTTACCTATATATATGCTCTTGTGTTGTGTTACTTTTATATAATTTGTATTTTTATTATTTTGCACTGTCCACTGAGCAGACCTGATTTGATTTACATTTCACTTCTGATTATACCCTGTATAATTTATTATGTGACGAATAAACAAACCTTGAACCTTGAACCTTGTTTATGGAAATGGCGTTTCAATCGTGGATGTGCCGCGACAGATCTGGTGTTAATATAATGCAATCTGAATAACTAAAAGCTCCAGTAAACTGATTTCCCGTAATAATATGAAGCTCATTGAGTTTAAGCTTTATAATTGTGTGTTTGTAATGGAAAGAGCATGGTGTTGAGTAATCACCTTTTGAGTTACAATTTACAAGTATGGTTATGGTGATCTTGGTCTATTATATTGTTCATATATCTGATTCTCAAATATTAATGTTATAGACTGTTGATGGGTGTACATTATGACATTTTAATGATATTTATTCTGATGGGGCCTGCTTGTTGTATTCGTTACTTTAGTTTACATGCTTAAATTACATATTCAGTAGTACTTTCAACTATTCAAGTTTGAAGTGGCTATTAGTACACATATAACAGAGATTATAAAACATTTTGAAGTATGTTTATGGGGAAATGTACTGATTTATCTAAGAAAGATATTATTTGAGTATAAGAAGTAGGACTCTGAGAAGGATTTTGCCAAACATGTTTATTGGTGTTTTGTTTGAGTAATTCATATATCAGTGATATAAGACACTGATTTCATTATTGTAATAAAGATTACAAGAGCGACTATGTTAATGAAAGCAGCACAACGTGTCTGTCTTATTGTTTTATTCAAACAGATTTAACTGCAGTATTACCACCTGGACGGGGCGTGCTACACAACTTATAAATCTTTCAAATATGTTTTTAATGTGCATATTAAATCTAGTGTAGAAAACGACTAATTTAATTTAAGTAATTGAATTTTCATTTTGCACTAAATGTGTCACACAGCCAGGCTCAGCCAGGATCAGCCAGGCTCCACCACCAATCTCTCACAGTGATCACTGTCACCTGAGTTTTAACTCAAACCACCTGCACCTCATCAACTCTCAATTAAGCCAGCACTACTTAAGCACACACCTCACCTCAGTCAGTTGTCCGATCTCGCTTACACGAAGTGGACTCACACCTACTCTACACAGTTCCTCACCTCCTGTTCCTCACCTCCTGTTCCTCACCTCCTGTTCCTCACCTCCTGTTCCTCACCTCCTGTTCCTCACCTCCTGTTCCTCGTTGGTCCTCCGTGTCTCCTACGTCTGCCTGTCTTCGTCCGTCACCCCAGCTCGTCTTCGGTGTCGACCCGAGGTGTGTGCTTACCACGTCATCCACGAGTTCCTGGCAAGAAAACCATCATCAGTATATCCTTTAACTTTCTAAGTACTTTGAGATACGTACTCACCATTCTTCCCTGCTTACCCGACTGCTGAATTCAAATAAACATCACAGTGTGACCCGTAACAAAATGTTGCACATATAGTATAGGAAAATGTAAATTTAAATACAGAAATGGATTGCAAATGCATTTTACATATTGCATTGTCATTTTGCATATTACATTGCAAATTGAATTTTGCTACACATATGCTTCCATATATATGCACTGCAAATGTGGTACAATTAAAAATCACTATGCCAGTACAAACCAAAATCAGCTGCTGAAATGTTAAAAGGATAGTACATAAGAACCGTACCAAAAGGGTTATAAAAATCAAACCGAATATAAATACTGAGAATGTGTCTGACATTCAAAAAAATTGTCTTACACAGCTCAAAATGCAGTGACCTGTGGATGAATGGCCTATGGTTTTATGTAGCTGTGATTAACACGCAAACAAAAGGGAACAAAACATAACATCACTGAATAGGAGTTAAATATTGCATATTTCTGTACAAATTAAAGTATACTTATTCTTCATGAGTGATTATTAACTAATCAGTATGTCAGGGGTTCTCAACTCTGGCCCTCAAGATCCACTGTCATACAGTCTCAATCAGCTTCATAATTCGTTGTGAATTAATATATTGTGTAGACGAATTCAGGCACTGGTAAGCACAGTGGCTCACTATACACTGGTGACTATTTCCATCCTCTTGTACAACATCACTACTGACATTTATGCACAACAGTAAAACTGAAATCTTTTTTATGCTACAGCACATTATTTATTATTTACAGCACATTATGATAAATACTTTGTTACATGTTCGCGCAAGATTTCAGTTATAAATAAATTGGAAATGTTTGCCACATTAGACATTACCTGTCTAGTGATGTATGTTTTTTCTGAAATATAATATTGGCTTGTTTTTTCAAATCTATCACATCATTTTGAAGTGAATTGTCTCAAGTTTTGAGCTTCAAAACTTACTATAAGGGAAAATAGTGAGCATCGATGATTCCTAGTTTTCACAGCTTTTTTACCCATATGGAAAGGTAATATATTCACATATATGTGAAGCACTGTTAAATATAATGAAATATATGTTGGAAATATATTTTAAAAATACATATAATGCACATGTTGCGTGTGTGTGTGTGTTTACACAGGCTATTTGTGAAATGATATTATATGCCTCATATTCATTTTTAATCAATGTGTTTTTGCAATGCAGCAATCCATTTTGTTTCTACACTACGTTTACCATTATTAAAGCTATCATATTATATTATATTATATTTATTATATTATATTATAGATGCTATATTCTCATTCAATTTAGACCTACTATCCACTTAAACAATTTTATCAAGTTTCAGGACAATAATCTAATTTGATGTACTATTATGTAAACAAGGTCAGTTCTTCGATATCCCAGTCTGGTATCCAGTGTGAGTGATGCACCGCTGGTGTCTGCACGTGCAGCTGGTATCCCCAAACCAACTCATTCTAGCCCTCCTGTTCCAAACTATATCCCCTGTCTAAAGTGCTTCCCATGATGGGGATCGCTTTTTGGTGTGTTTGGGCTGCATACACCACCACAGAACTCCCAGAGGCGGCAGCATCCACTATGATGTTTCTAGAGGTGGCGGCTGAGGCTGCAGAACCTCCTGGGGCATTGGCGCTCGGTGCCATGCTCCCCGAAGCAATGGTGCCTGTTATAGTTTTTACAGAGATGGCAGCGCATGCTGCAGAACCTCCTGAAGCGGCGATGCTCGCTACAACTCCTGGTGTGGTGTTGGCGCCCAGTAATGCACTTTCAGCACTTTTGTGAACTCTTGCCCTGTCCTGTCATGGCTAAGGAGGCTGTCTCTGAACACTCGCCCTGTCCTGTCACGGCCAAGGAGGCTGTCTGTGAGCTCTTGCCCTGTCCTGTCACGGCTAAGGAAGCCATCTGTGAACTCTCGCCCTGTTTTGTCACGGTTATGGAGGCCGTCAGTGAACTTTTGTTCTGCTCTGGGCCGGCATATAGTCCCATCTCCATATTCTCATCATGTTCTGAACCAGCCATGGAGGCTGATTGTGAACTGCCTGACCATCTGGTCACAATCAATGAGTCTGATTCTGAACTGTCTGTCTGTGTGAAAAATGATAATAAATCTCATTATAAACTGTCAGTCTATCCAGAATCAACCCAAAAGTCTGTTTTCCTCAAGAGGCCCGATGTTGAATCACCTGTCTGTTCAGATTGCATCAACAGTTCTGATTTAGTATTATCGTCCTGCCCTGTACCACTCCATGATTTGTTTGTCAGTTCAGTTCCAGTCAATGCTTTTGGTTTTGAACAGTCTGTTCACCCTATCTCTGCCAACACACCCTGTTTTGAATCATCTGCTTATCTGGTTTAAGTTAACGAACGTTTTGTCAGTCCAGATTCAGTCAAGTCTAATGCTGAACCATCTGTCTGTCCACTTGTAAGTAATGTGTCTGAACTTACTATCAATCCTGTTTTAGTTACTGATTTTGGTTATGAAATGTATACCAGTCAAGTTTCAGTCAATGAGCTCAGTTGTGAATTGTCCACTCAACCTGTCATTGCCAATGATTCTAATGTTGAACTGACTACCTGGGAGATGCCATTTAACTTATCTGACTTTGTGCCAGCTGCCAATTCTATTTCAGTCAATGTGTTTGTTTATGAACTGTCCGCTTATCCAGTTTCAGTCAGCAAGCCAGAATTTGAACTGTCTACCTGTTCAGGTTCATGAACATGTTTATGATCTATCTGTCTGTCCAATTACAGTCAATGAACCTGATTATGAACTGCCTGTCTGTCTGTCCTTCTGCTTCAGTCTGGTGGTATTCTGTTCCGACTGCTGTGCCGTGGTGTTTTACTGCTCAGGTCTGGTGGTCTTCTGCTTCGACGTGGTGGTCTTCTGCTTAGGTCTGGTGATCTTTTTCCCCACCGTGGGGACCTTGGATCTGCCCTGGCTCCCTGCTTTGTCGGTTTCACTGTGGTTTCCTGCTCCGCCTTGGTGCTCTATCCTGTCGGCTCTGCCTCAGTCCCAAAGTCTCACTTCCACATGGACCTGGCCCTCCGTCCCTCCCCTTGTTCCACTCACCACCAGAGGTCACTCGCTCACCACATGGACTCTTGCACTACACTAAGTATTGCACTTCACCACGGACTACAGCTCCATTGCACTGATGACACACACACAGCTGATTGCACTGATTACACAGTTGATTCCCATCACACGCCTTAAGCCATGGACTTCCTCAGTCAGATCGCCGAGTATTGTAAGCACTTATCGCTACCCTAGCTGATAGTTACTTTATGGATTCTGTCTTGGTTTTCATAGTCATAGTCATACCTTGCCTATTTCGGGTTGTGTTTTCCCCTGCCTGGATTAATGCTGTGTACCTAGATCATCTCTCTTTGCCTTGCCCTGTTGGATACTGTTCGCTGATCGAAGACCCATGTTTGTCCTAAGAATATTATTTGTCTTGCCTCTTTCATGTCTGTTTACTGTTTACTGAACTATGCATGTTTGTGACCACACCTTTGAATAAAGCTCTGCACATAGATCTTCACGTCTCACATCTTGTTTGCCCCGTAACAATTGCTTGTGGAAAGCCTGAAAGGTGTTTAAAACTCAGTCTGGCAGAATTTTCTGCACACTTCACCACCAAGATCAAAATAAGCATGGTGAATGTAAAAGTTTCACATTACATTTATAACCATCATTATAATATTTGAATTGCATTTCAGGGCTGTTCGTGAAGACAGACAATCAAGAGATGTTGTGACAACCTGGACAGAATTCAGCTCCAGATCTACCCTCCACACCAGATTACTCACTTACAAGGATTGCTGTCTACTAGCATATTATGTGTTCTCTTCAGTGTTAGGTGCATGTATATATTACTTGATTTTAGATATAATTTACAATTCTAATATAATAACAGTTTAATAAATGTGTTTTTTTTTCTTATTGTAATTAGGAGCGCTTGTCCTCCTAATTTAAAAAGTTTAGGAGTACCTTCTGATCAATGATCAAAAATTGAGGTGATCCTAATATGAGGTGACATTTGACTCCTTAAAGTGACTTACAGGGGTATTTTCTTTTTACCTTTGCGATGGCATCATTTTCATATGTCAAATTCAAAAATGTATGTTTATAAGCTTTTTAAAATGTATATTTGAAACAATATAATAAGAAGTACAATAAGACAAATAAGTTACCAATCATATGAAATTAGTATTAATAAAAAAATTATTTGTATTACAGAGGTGGCACAGAAGAACACAAAAGTGGCTTGTATTTACATTTTTAGGCGTTTAATGAGGCTCAGAGGTGGCATGAGTGCAATTAAATTCATAGATTCATGTGGAAATTAATGTTTTAAATGTACATTTGCTTTTAGAGATGCACAACGGCTCAGCTGTTACTTTATTTTGAACTATTTTCGTTGATGATATAGAGCAAAATCATGCAGTATTATGACCGCATCACCACCTCGGGTGTGCATTATTTTTCTAATAATTAAACGGCCCGTCGTCAATTATTCCTTACATATCAATTAGGTGCTTATTATTTACAAATAATAATGTTCTTAAAGGGAGATTCACCCAAAATGAAAATTGACATCATTTACTCAACATCATGTAATTCCAAACCTGTATGAATTTATTTCTTCTGTTGAACATAATTTGATAAATTCAAGAACATTTTGGTCCATAGAAATCAAGGGTAATCCAAATGGTTGACAAATTGCCAGCAAAACCTTTATACATGCATATATAAAAAAGCTTATCTACACATAATATGACATTAAAAGCCCAAACTTTCATAAACAAGAGCTCAAGTCTTACGTTAATGTTACCTCTTATAGTTAGCCTGATGCTAACTGACTTTTTCCGAAGACACTAAACAATTTCTATATAGTAAAATGTGTAATTTACATAAAAGAAAGTGTCAGGAACACTTGTATGAACTATTTGTGAAATTTTAGAGACTAAACATACCTGGAATTAGTGAAAACAACAGTGAGAGTCTGCATTTAGCTGTTTGACAGTTGAGCTGCCACACCTTTTCCATGGTGACTTCCTCCGCTCCAGTTCAGAGCGTGCACCCATTAATCATTCTCAGGGACTTTAATAAAGAAAATCTTTCACATGAACTGCCAAAATAGAGACAGCATGTTTCATGTCCCACCAGAGACAGTAATATATTGGATCACTGTTATACAACAATAAAAGATGCAGATCGCTCTGTCCCACTGGCAGCTCTGTGGCTCTCTGATCACTGTCCGGTTCATCTTATACTCACCTACAGACAGAAACTAAAATCTGTTAAACCTGTATTACAAACTGTTAAAAGATGGACTAATGAAACAGAGCGGGTTTTACAAACCTTACTGATTGGACTGTATTTGAAGCTGCTGCCACCGATCTGGACGAGCTCACAGAGACTGTAACATCATATATCAGTTTCTGTGAGGATATGTGCATTCCTACAAGGACTCATTTAACATACAACAATGACAAACCATAGTTCACTGTAAAACCAGATGGCTCCGTCAGGCCAAAGAAGATGCTTACGGGAAGGGGATAAAATCTTGTATAAACAGACCAAACACACACCGAAAAATGATATCAGAGTGGCAAAGAGTAATTATTCCCATAAGCAAAGGATCAAATTCTCTTCCAGTGACTTAGCATCAGTGTGGAAAGGTCTGAAATAGATAACTAACTACAATACACCATCCCCCAGCACTGCGGAGAATCAACAACTGGCAATTTGAATGAGTTCTATTGCAGGTTTTAAAAAACACCCCACACCTGCTCTGGACACCTTTCCACACAACCATTAACACCTCCAGCAACCCCACACCTGCAATTCAGATTAGCGAAGACGAGGTGTGCCAGGTCTTCCGGAAGCAGAAACCAGGGACTTATGTGAGGATCCTGTTTGTGGACTTCAGCTCGGCCTTTAACACCATAATTTCAAACCACCTCCTGCCCGAAATAACTCAGCTCTCCGTGCCCACCTCCATCTGTTGGTGGATCAACAGCTTCCTGACTGACAGACAGCAGCTAGTGAGGCTGGGAAAATTCCCATCCAGCACCCGTACGATCAGCACTGGAGCTCCTCAAGACTGTGTTCTCTCCCCACTGCTCTTCTCCATGTACACCAACGACTGCACATCTAAAGATGTCAAGCTCCTGAAGTTTGCAGATGACACCACGCTGATCGGCCTCATCCAGGACGGTGACGAGTCTGCTTACAGACAGGAGGTTAAGAAGCTGGCTGTCTGGTGCAGTTTTAACAACCTGGAACTTAACATCCTCAAAAGATGATCCTGGCCTTCAGGAGATACCCCCTGCTCTTTCCCCACTCACCATCATGAACAGCACTGTGACTGCAGTGGAGTCATTCTGATTCCTGGGCACCACCACCTGAAGTGGGACAATCACATAGACTCCATTGTAAAAAAAAAAGGCCCAGCAGAGGTCATTAGAAGATGACATAGGGTAGTCCGGACAGCTGAGTGAATCATTGGTACACCCCTCCCCACTCTCCAAGATATGTACTTATCCAGAGTGAGGAAAAGGGCTGGCAAAATCACTCTGGACCCCTCACATCCAGCACACTCCCTCTTTGAACTGTTACCGTATGGTCGACGCTACAGAGCTCTGAGCACCAGAACGGCTAGACACAGAAACAATTTTTTCTCTCAGGCAATCCATTTCATGAACAATTGATAATAATTATGGTACACACACTATTTATACACTCACACACTTATTTATCTAACACACTCTTCAATTGCACATAATATACCTGTACATACAAAACTGACCATTGTTATATACCTGTAAATACAATTGTCAATTTGTATATTGTTATTCCTTATTTACTTGTTCTTTTTTATTATATGTATTGTGCTCTGGCACTGTCATTCTGTTGCACTGCGGTAGCTTCTGCCACAAAAACTAATTCCTCGTATGCGTAAATATACCTGGCTATTAAGCTCATTCTGACTCTGATATCAATCAATCAATAAAAACAAGAACATTACGATTTTTTTTCAATAACTTAAACTTAACGGGAGCATTAACAAAACTTTGGCAATACATATTCTTAGTAAAATTTAGCATTTTTGCAAATTGGTGGCCAATTTGTATGAATTTGTACAATCTCATTCATACGTTTTCACATGATTTTAAGAACCAAGCGGTAGACCTTCATTCATACTTTTTTTTTTTATTATTGCTTGTAATATTCAAATATTTTGTATCTATACAAAATATACTATACTTTACGGTATCTATACTTTGTAAAGTAGTTATGTTTTTCAATGAAATTGGGTTGGAAATGTTGCCCAGAAGCCAAATATTGTTTACAGAATCAGACCTCCGTCAGTGGGCTCTCTTACAGGCACGGTCAGACTTTGTTAAATCGCTCAGATCGATCTCAGGAGAGTTACTATACTGTTGTTCCTGAACTGCTTCCCAGCCCTCAGATGTGCTATTTACATTCACTACAACTCTTACACAAGACCACACACAAACTCACGTCAACATGACAAAAATTATGGCAATAAACAGTAACTAAATAACAAAAAATGACACACAAAATGATTTTTGTGTGATTTTGTGATTTTTTGTAATGATTAACAAAATTGAGAATAAACAAATTTCACACACAGGGACTTCTGTGAAAGTCCTTTTATTGTTTTTCACAGTAAATTGTATGGTAATTGATAGCTTTTACTTTCAAGCACAATACACTTGACAGTTAATTTACATATAATACTAAACCATTTGTAGTTTTACAATTGTGTATGTAAATGTACCTTACACGTAACCAATTAACGGGTTACGCTGTAACATTTTTAGTCTTTTTTTTCTGAGAAAATTCCAAACATTTTACAGTGTCACAGCTGCCAATGCATCTGTATTTACTACACACCACACTTTTTTTCTTAATATTGTTATTCACTATTAGTTATACTTATCCTTACTTACACAATATAACGCTATTTTATATGCTATCTCTGTGTCTTTTGTTTGTGGCATAGTGTATTCCAGGCTACGTTTCACGCATTTTACTCCAGTATAGGTCAGGTTAAAGATGCGATTTCAAGTTTTGCTTTCTCTTTGGAGCACTACAAGCTTCTGAATCAGTGACTGTATGTTTTGTTATTAGGGACCGAGCACCGATGGTGCGAGGATCTTATTGAATCTGCTCTGTTTATTATTATTAGGGACTGAGCACCGATGGTGCGAGGACCCTATTGAATCTGCTATGTTTTTTATTATTATTATTTTCCAAATCGCATTTTTAAGGGCCGAAACATGCTCGAAAAATCACGAAACTTTGCACAGGCATCAGAACTGGTGATAATTTACGTCTGATATGGGTAACAGAAGTAGGTGTGGCAAAATGGCTCGACAGCACCACCTATACACATTCAGCGGAGTGCGCCTCGAGCTACGTTTCACATACATGTACAAAAATCGGTACACTCATTTAACATAACAATACCTACCAAAAATTATCCTGGTACGAAATCCGAAACCCAACAGAAAGTCGGTTATTTAGAACTTTCTCGTCATATTCTCGTCATTTTTGCCATTTTCAGGTGTCATAGTAACCATTGAAAACTGGATTTGTCATGCTTTACACTAACTCAAACATACCATGTTCAATCTGCACCAAACTTTATATGTTTGATAAAAGCACTGGTCTGAAGACATCTTCATACCAGTGTTCAGTTCAGTAATAGATATAGCGCCAACTGCTGGTCACAGGAAATTACTTGTTTTACAGTAACTTAAACATACCATTTTCAATCTGCACCAAACTTCATATGTTTGATAAAAGTGCTGGCCTGAAGACATCTACATGATAATGTTCAGTTATAGGCATAGCGCCACCAGCATGTTTGGCGTGTATAAATGACTTTGACATATTCCTCTAT